>WBNO01025652.1:55419-133772 GCA_013400575.1 Peucedramus taeniatus | reverse complement strand
GAGAGCCGGAGCAGGGTCCGGCGGCCGTGCCGGGGGAGCGCTGCAGCTCGGCCAGCCGGGCACGGCGCTCCTCCCGCGGCGGCTGTCGCTCGCTCCCGGCGTGGAGCGCGGTCTCTCCCCGCGCAGCGGGAGAGCGGTAATGCTGTGTTCAGCATGAAAGTTCAGGAGATTATTTCAGATCAGCCCCGAGTCTTGAAGGAAAGTGGAGTTCGTTAGGCAAAAAAAAAAAAAAAAAAAAAAGAGCTAATGAGCCCAAGGCTTTACTGGAGCATTCCAGCTCCTGCACACTGGATGATCGCTGCTGTCCCGCCGTGGGAAGGGGAATGGGAGGTGACACCTCAGTGCAGTGACCTCTTCGATGGAGCTGACTTCTAAGAGTGGTGAAGTTGTGCCGCCTTAAATTTAAAATAAAGGATGCTTCCTGATATTTTGCTTTAATTACCCATTTACTTCACAGGCTAGCCTCATAAGATAACGCTCAATTTCATAAGTGAACTGAGTGAACTAGAATCTAACACTTCAGAGTGGTCTTGAAATAATCTTTCAAATCCTGTTTCTTAACAGGGCCAATTTCTGCAGTATCGGACAAGGGAGCTTAAGAGAACACAGAGCGCTACTGAGCAGGCACTTTTCTAGTGCATTTGTCTGGAGAGTCTCGTAAGAGACTACACTTCCTAACAGCCCTCTTTCATTGGTTAATTGAAGCATCTCAAATGGAGCTACCCTCATAACCTCGCTTGCAGACATAAAAGTACCAACTGTGGGAAAATCCTAAATGCAACCTCATTTGGTACATGTTTGTCTGAAGGACTAAAATTTTTTCAAAAGGAGAAACACAAAGGATTTAAGGAGAGGGGAAATGTAGCATTTTCATTCTTTAGGGACATTATATTGTGAAAGAGTTCCTCTTTTCACTGTAGGAGGACAAACTATGGCAGATCTTTTTTCAGTGGAGATGATGTTTTGCATGGCAGGAATCCTTTGTCTGGCTTAGCGTGTACAGTAGTAACAGCACCATTGACATACTTGTGGTTGCTGTACTAGAAATCCTTTTTTATTAGAAATCTGTCTCATTCAGACTGCAGCAGATCAACATCATTTGATGCTGAGTGCAGCTTACACAGCTGGAGTGCACATTGTTCCCATTTTTTTTCTGAAGAATTTGGAGTTTTCAGAGGCCTGGACAAACAGCACAACAAACAAAAAAAAAAAGTTTTATGTCCACTGCATATTTTCTGTCCTGAGGGTTCATAAAGTTTAGAGATAAAATCAGTTACCATTTAACACATGCTGGGAGTGTGGCAGTGAATTCTGAAGTGATCTATGTTGTACAGCTCCAGTTGCCTTCCTGCCCTGTCCCGTCCCCTTTGCCTCTCTGCAGTTAGACAGGTCCTGCATGAATCTGGAGGAGGAGGATGGAGTTGGCAGAGAACCTGGCTAAAGCACATTCATTGCTTTAACCAGGGGAACAAAACCCAAACCCAGCCAACAGAGGGTCACATTTGTGACACAATGGGGCTTCTGGGGAATTATTTAAATAGAAAAATAAAAATCTCCATTTCAGTTCTTGTCTACAGAGTTTGGAATGTGGGGCTGGCATTTCTTTTATAGTTTAAGCTTCTTGCCCAGTGTAAGGCACCAGTGAGATGTACATGCAATTTACAACAGGGAGAGTGAGCTTGCCAGCAGCTAAAGCAACCTGTACCAAGCTCTACTAGCAAGGTATTCTTTCTCTCTCAGCAAATTACACCTTTACTAGAAGTCTTTGCAGGCACAGATGCCTATGATCCTACTTTGAGATGTCCTGGATTGTAATAATATGTCACCAGAAGACTGGCGTAAGACCAAGGTCTTAGATACTTCCTGAAATTTTTCATTCCTGCAATTCTGAGCTGCCATCAATTCATGCAGACTTGTGGGCTTTTGCAAATATCTCTCTGTGTCCTTAATTTTGTTATTTAGTTTTGACAATTGGCATTTGACAGTGGCATTTTCTGCCATATACAGACCCACCTTAGAAACATCATTTCCAAGACAATGGAGAGGTTATCACTTTTCACCAGTTACTGTGATTAAAATCATCCATAGCAGCATTTTAGAGCATTTATCAGAAATAAGAACCTCTATACAGATATGTGTAAATAACTTTATTTTGGAAAAGGGCCACTATATGTAGAGGAATTTCTGATAGCATTAAGAATAACCTATCTAGCCCAGACCTAATATTTAATTGACATGTCTGCCACACTGAGAGTTTTATTCCAAGAAAAGATTCTTGCTGATACTTTTAAGTCATGCAGGGGTCAGGACACTGCAGCTGCATGTGTGTGTGTGTGGTTCTCAGTCCTATGTGTGTGATTGTGTGGTACACACACAGTACTGGATGCTGAGAAAGTTATGTGCCTTTACTGTTACACTTTGCAATGTGGCGTAGACATAACTGGCACACAAGTCTGAAATTATAGAGCTTCTTTAGTAAACTCTTGATGGCCTTCAGCTAAATTATTGCATACACACAGCAATATACAGGCATGCTTGTAGAGGGCTGAATTGATCATGTTTGGGTACAAGCAAGACTTAAGCTGCTGTGTGGTGCAGGGCAAACTTGTTTGAATCCATCTTCTGTCCCCTTTGTTATTTGTGGAGGAAAGAGGTGCAGACACCTTTAACCTGAAATAATCACTTTCAATTGCAATCAGTCATAAGCACTTATATTCCTTTAAATTCCCCCTCTGACAAGGTTAATCCTATCCTAATCATGGCATCTATGTGTAACCTCTTTGCCCTGTATCCTAGCAACCAATAAACATGAAAGCCAATCATTAAAAATTATATCCATCTTACAGTTCTGTAGGGATAGGGAAGAATAGTCATACTCAAATCTGTTTTTTCTTATTCTTTTTTCTTTTATGTTCCAAATAATATGGGAGTCTTTTGTTAAGATAGCATAATATAAGCTGTATCAGTACATTGAAAACATAGAATTTTTAGCCTGCACAGTCCTTCATATCTTTGTTTAAGCAAAACTTAGTTTTTAATTTTGTGTTATATTTAAATGTCCTACATCTGGAATTCTCCTTCTCCTTTGGACAAAGAAAACCATTAGACGTACTTAAGGGATGGTTAGCTTTGACAAGCAGAGCTCAAAGGAGGAAGTGGAAGGAAGTGAGCTGGGCCACATTCTGCATTGCTGTGTTCTTAGCAGAGTCTCATAAGCCTTGCCAAGAGCATATGAGATCTGTTGCATTTGTTGACTTTGGTTATTTAAACTGTTAGCAGAATAATGCTTACAGAGTGCTGGGATAAATAAAAGATACAAGGTGTGTAAAGAAAATGAAAGCTATGTAGAACTTGGTGAGGCCAGGCAGAGCTCAGATGTACGTGGAAGTGTGGGAGGGATTCTCTGTGTGTCTTCATTGTTCCTCCTTTCTCAACAGAGGGAACTCTTAAGCTTTGATGCATCTGCATTTACTGCAACAGTAAACCAGCAGCTATGCTGGAAGTTTGCAAGGAGTTAAGCAAGGGACTCTTAAAGTCATACAATTGAATAAGAGCTTTGTATACAAAACTATATTGAATGGTAATTGTACAGACTCCAAATAAATATAAACACAGAGTAAATCTAGATAATCTATATAAACCAAGTTTTTATTTCTAAGAATAAAATTCTTCAAAGCATTTATGCCTAATAACACATAAGCTGGGCCTTGAAAAATCCCCTCTATCAATAGTGTTGAATTTGCTTTATGATCTGTAGGTAACCTACAACTCAGTAGGACATTTTCACCACAGTACCTGCCTTGATGAAAAATAGCAAGCTTCTCCACTAAGTATAGAGCATTGCTTTTGCTGCAGCCATTAAAATACCATATAGAAAGAAAACTCAGACTTCTCAGTCCATATAAGAGTGCACATCTGAATCACAACTTTTTAATGAGAAGTTAACCATCCAAGTTGCCTGAGTGCTTTTGTTGCTTCAGCGTATTTTGCAAAAAGCTGATTTGATACAGCAGAGATGCTAGATTTACAGGAGCTGTGGCATCAAAAGGGGATTTTCCAGAGGTTTGGTATTCTTAAGGTACTTTTAAATAACCTCTCCAATAATTACCCACTGACAGTTTGCATTCTTTTTTAGGTTAATGGATTAGCATGTCTTCAGTGTTCATTGACATCAGGAGATTGCCCATCAGACCATTCAAAGACATGGTTAAATCAATGGGTCCATTCAAATATTTAAAGTGAAGCTCTAGGATGCCATGTGCTTGTTAGTTTTGCAATACTGAGACATGAAGTAGGATAAAGAGAATAAAGAGAGGCATGAGGTAGATAAAGAGAAACAGAGGAGAAATTTACAGTAAAAAAAATTCTAAAATATTTACACACAGATAAAGGCAACCTGAAAACTCTTCATTGTACAGCTGCTGAATAGAAAGGCATATGCTTCTTTCCCTAAATGAAAAGTCTGGATATAACATTAATTTTCAATTACACTTTATTACTTGCTGCTGTCTTGCTGCAGTGTCTTGTTACACTATGGAACCCTGAAACTAAGACAATTGTATCCCTATGATGTTTCTTTCCTTTGTTATCCTCTACAGTGTTGTGTGTGTTCAGACCAAAATAATTTTAGAAGACAAAAACTGATAATGACTAAGTTTTGATCAGGTTCTGCCATTAATGGTAGAATAAGCTACAGCCCTTGATTTTTCCTTCCTTCCTTTCTTTTTTTTTTTTCTTTTTTTTTTTTTTGTTTCTTGGTTTTTTGTTTTTTGTTTTTTTGTTATTTATCAACAAAACAGGTTGACAAATATTTGCCTGTAAGAACTTACCAATGCCTGCAAAACATACAATTAATTTATAAGCTTCTTTGTTATAATTTTTTTTAAGACAGGAGTGCTAGAAAAGGTCTCCAGGTTGCCATACTGACAGCCCTTGCTGTTCACTGCCCAGGGTCATACACTCAGAGGATAATGCATGTACAGAAGTCCCCACATTCATCATAGGCTGTCATAATCTATGAATCTGTACTTGTAAATTATATACAGTCTCTCTTGAATCTTCATAGATTCCCAGCCCTTATTTTATCCTATGTCAAGAAATCGAGACAATCACCTTGAGATGATTCTCCCCCTCTCCACTATCCTTGTGAGACCCTACCTGGAATACTGCATCCAGGCCTGGGGTCCTCAGCTCAAGAAAGATGTGCACAGAGTGAAGCAAGTCCAGCAGAGGGTAACAAAGATGCTCAGAGTTCCCTTGGCTGGAAATAAGTCTTTTCTATATGATAAAGAGGAGATGTACTGTTCTTACTACGTAAATACAATGCGGAAAGCCAAATACTTTTTTTTCAGGCTGTAGTCAACACTCTCAGCCTGTCTTATCATTCTAAAATGCTGCTACTCAAAAAATTATGAAGAGCTCATGAAGACAATTTCCCAGCATCCCATAAAGCAATATTTAAGATCAGACATATTTTTTTCACATTGTCTTCCCCAAGGCAATTCTTGTATTTGTGTTTCTGGAGTATTAGAGTTTCTTTAGGTTGGGGGCAGGGGGGCGCCTCTGGGGGACATCTGATTCAACAGCCTTTTCAAAGTAGGACCAGTATATACCAGCTTAGTCAAGTTTTGAACTACTCAAAGAATGGGGATTCCATAGGCCATCTGGGCAACCTATTGCAGGGCTTGACTGACCTCCTGCTTAAATTTTTTTAAATAAATATTCATAATTTCTGTTGTTGCAGCATGTGTTCCTTGTCTTATATCCTTTCACAGCACATCTCTCAGAGGAGCCCGTGCCTGTCTTCTCTATACCCTCCCATCACGTGGCTGAAGGCAGCAAGTGTGACACCAGGTGACTGAGCACACATGGCCAGGGCTCAGCCTTGTTGAGAGGTTTCCTAAAGTTTCCAGGCAGCTGAAGGCTGCTGAAGAGAATAAATAAGCATATAGCTGGGGGCTGCTGCCCAGCTGGGAAGCCCCAGTCTAGATTTGCAGAAGGAAGCTTTTCTTCTTACAAACACCACCAGCAGGTCGCCTATTCAACATAGCCAGGGAAACAGAAAACCATGAAGCTACGAAGGACTGAAATCCCCCACTCCAGGAGAATGAAGAGCAACTCTTCTGGAACAAAGCATTAATATTTTATCAACTGACAAATGAGTAGAAAAAATAGTCAGAAATTTCTGCTAGTTGTAAATGAGTGACATTTCTTTTCATCTGCATGTCTGGATCCTAATAATTAGACCTTTTCAGTAGGTGGTTCTCGCTCACAAGCCTATGAACTGGCAGTGAGCTTTTCACCAGTGTGGCATAACTTCCTTCATTTGCATTCCTGTTTCACTAACACCTGTTAACTTTTACTTTTGCCCACTCTTAAAAAGACATTGCCTATGGAAACTAGGAAAAGTAGCAAGTAGTTTTTGAATGATAAAAAAGTAGTCTTTATTTTGTTTCGTAGCATCAGCCTTTATACTTTTTTTAGACAAGGGAGAACTAGAATGAAAATAATTTAGTTTTCTTTGTCACTTACAAGCCAAGGAAGACAGGATTGGGATGTTAAAGCTATAGGAGCACAATTTATGCATTATGCAGTAAGCTGGCTTCTTGCGCTTCTCTTATGAATTGAATAACCTCACAGTTAATAGGATTACACATTATTCCAAGAACAAGAACAGGCCAGTCTCACAGATGTGAGCAAGCCAGGAAAAGGTATGCATCATTGCCCTCCTTTTCTATTCTTTTGTGCTTTGTCATCATGTTGTTCTGCAAAATGCAGCACTTAACCATGACCCCGCACCCATAGTCATTTTGTTTGGTCACAGTAGTATGGGAAGCAAACACATCTATGACATGAAAAAATAAGTGGTCAGTCAGAACACGTCTCTGATTAATGTTCCTAGATGTGTCAGTCAGTCCTAGATGTGTCTTCTGTTTAGACTGATGCCTGATCTTGGACAGAGAAGTTGTAACTGCAGCTTTTGTCCATGTTTCACATTAATTAGGAGTAAAACTATCATGCTGCAGCTCTGCTTTTTCTGGAGTAAATTCCAGGGGACTTTTCTGGATAGAAATGCATAGAGAGCATGCTAGAGCTGGCTGTCATGTAACTTAAAAGAAAAGCTTGTCATGTGCTCTCATGTGGCTCCAGTCTTTCCTTGGAAGTTAATCTCACAAGCAGTAAATCTGCTACTTTAATAATTTCAATTTACACCATTTGGGTTGAGGAATTGAAAAACAGAACTATTTAATCTATGGACCATTGACAAGCATTGTTGAGTGGTAAATGTTGCTCCAGATACAATACAGCAGGAAAGTTTCCTATATACATGTTCTAGGTGCTGGAGGAGAGATTGGGGATTCCTTTCATTCCATCTTTAGAGGCAAGCCTGAATAGCTCAGAATAGCCAGGGGTGTTCTTTTTCGATTTCATGCACCACAAATTTAAAAGTAAAAAAAAAAAAAAAGAAAAATGTGTGCAACCACATTAATTATGTTATATAGAATTTTATTTTTTAAAGTATTTTAGCGGTAGCTCATATGCTTTGGCAATTACATTCTTTCCATGACCAGAAGTTAGTTCTTTGTTTATAGTGACCTTTTCATGGCAAAAATGCTCCGAGACTCAATCTGTTCCTACAAAGAGAGTCTCGGGACTGCAGATGGCCTCCTTCTTTAGAGTGCTGTGTTACTCTCAGTCTCGAGGAGTTATTACAGGAATCTTTGTTTTAGTCTAGTCAATCCAGCTTTCTCTGACTTAGGTCAGATTAAAAGGTTACAGTTTTGGCTGCCTTCATCAGGTTTATCATGGGTCACAGCTAATTGCTGCCTCTCATGGCCAAGATCCTGGGTGACAGCACTGTACCCACTTCTCCAATACTCTGGATTCTCTTGCTGCTTTGCCAGATATCACTAGCAGTCCTATTTTGGTCTCAGTCTTCTCCTCATTTAGTTGTGTGATTAAACCATAACTCATTACAGCACTTATGTTTAGCAAAGCAGCTGGCTTCCAGATCTGTGTTCCATGATATACCCAGGTTGCTCTTGTGCCTATGGCAAAGCAGGAGGACAGGAACTCTCAGCAAATCTTCCTTTGCAAATCTTCCTCAGCGTCTGGTCTGAGCACATTTTCTACCCTTTCAATTCTCTCTCTGCTTTTTCCTGCTTTCCTAACCTGACTCTAGCATTTTTGGTCATGCCAAAATGGCTAAGAGGGGCTAAGAGAACCTTCTTTGCTTTCTTCTATCTCTTTTAGTTTCCTGGTAACATTGGAGAGGATGCAAACCAAAGGAAGGATTGCCTACTGCTTCCTAGTTGCCCTGGGAACATTGGTCTAAACTCGTATCTTAAAACCACTCTTCAGAGAGATCTCTCCCTGTCTTCTCAAACATACTCAGGCACTTCTCTGGATAGCATATGAAAGCAGCAACCTTCATTTCCAAACATTCTGCTTTAAACCTACTGCCTGATTATTCCTCATATTGGCCATCAAACTGTAGTTATTTCAAATAGAAATGTATCTACAGAGGTATTTAGTGTTTTTTTAATACCCTACATTCCAGGAACATACATGAGAGAATACATTCCCAGGAGTATGAAGAAGGAGTAGGTAAGAATCTTACACAGTAGACATAAATTATTCATCTCTATTTCCTAAGATTTACTGCAGCTATTTTTGGTTCAATTCTGGGCCAGAATCAGGGAGTCACTGTTACCTTCAGACAAGTAATCGACCCTTTGGCCATATTGTGGACCAGTCACACTTGCCATCACTACACAAAGGTACAGCTTCTGCTTCCATATGCTCTGCATTCAAAACAAGTAAACATATGGAATAGGCAATGCCTTACTGACCTCACACCTTCCCAAACTCCACCCACATCCCTGTGCTGTGTGGAATCAGTGGGCTATCAGCTACCTTGATCAGCTTCCTAATACATTGTTGGTCCCTTCCTTACGGGTTTTCTGCTCAGCCACTGGGGAGATGCTATTTCATTTCCTTCTGGAATGCAAACTTCTCTCCACAATAAACATTTTTTTTTTAATTGCTACTGATTTTTCTGCTGTAAAAATATATGATAGACCCAAATACAGTAATAACAAGCCCCAGACAGTAATTGGAACACAAAGCTTAATCATTTTGTATTGTTATCTTTTGCCCTTCCCATTGTCTTAATCCAGCCAGTCTCTGTTCCTGCTCCTTTGCCAGGAAGTGTGATTTTGGCTTTTCTGTATGGTGCAATGCAGATCTGTGACACTGTACAGAAACGTTTTATAGACTGAATATGTGTAATCATGAAGAATGTCAGTCTCCAAGGTTAATGGAATAGTAGAAATGAGATGTAAATAGTTACTGAAGTGAATAGGCAGAACTGAACGTTTTTTTCCCAAACTGCTGACTCAGACAGAGTGTACCTTCAAAAGCACAGACTCTACATGCTTTGCATAATTGGAAGTAGATTTGTGAAGTCATTGTTTATATAGCTTTATATGACAAATGAGATTTGCATATTAATTTAAAGTTAAAAAATATTATGTCTCTTCAAGAGAAATACTTCCACATTCAGTAATTATAAAATGAAAGAAAAAACAAGGACAGGCTTGAAGCTGGGACAGACCTCTACGTCATGCTAGCAGTTTATCTAAAAACACATGTTTTTATTTCTGGTAATGATTCATCCTAAAAAATGGAAGAATTGATTTGCTTTTTCAATAACACCTGTATCTATTTGTATGAAAGCAAGTTCACTGCTTTACAGAGAAGAGAGAATGCATAACAAAACAATCTAAATCAAGTATTACCAGTGATAGACAATAATGTTGCTTTCTTTCCTTTCTGAATACAAAAGAAAATAAGGATGGGGATTTTTCATTTGTTTCTTTTTATTTTAGTGCTTCATTTATATATAGAACTGATCTAGGGAACTGATCTTGTCAGCAGTTATTGTTTGTGCTAAGGCAGATGAGTTACCATGTGTCAAATGTATATTTAAGAAAATATAAACTTTTTTGAAATTGAATTGTTCATTTGGGGAAAGTTCATTAAATAGTTTCCTATATTTGGATTCCAGATAGATTCCTCTATCTAATAAATTTCACCAAGTTTCAGTTATTTACCTTAGAAACACGTGAGTAAAACCGGTATAGTTGGATACTCTGTGATTTTAGCATGATTTGTGGCCTTTAGACTCTTTAGTGAAATTTTCCAAGGTGCTCATTCTGGGGCTAACACTGCCCTCAGTCAGTACTGAATGCCAGTTGTGTTCTGGGAGCATAATGAGGCCAATAGAGAGCACTTTTGTAAGCCCCCCCCGCCTCTGTCCAGAAACTGAAATCACTGCTTCAGAAAGGCCTCATTGTGGGTCATTAGTTGAGGGAAAATACTGAGGGAGAATGTGCAAAAGGTACACATGCAAAATGCTTAATGCCACATAAGGAACGGAAAAGTCCTAACTTCATTTGTATCTCAAAGGAACATTAGCCATAATTATGTCACTAGCAAGCACTCTTCTTTACGAATCTGCTCTAAAAATAACAACACTGAAATTACTTTATCAAGCATGAAATACCCTCTTTTAAGAATAATCTTCAATGCTATGTTTTATCTTAAACAACAGTAGCTTAAGAAAAGAGAATGGTCTGAGATGTTTTGCTGTATGTGCTGCTGTGTTTAGGAAAAAAGTGTGTATATCAAAGATTCCAGCTTTAGATCCAAAAGCCCTTCCTGGAATTGTTCAATTCTTTCCTGGAATTGAGTGACACCATGTTTCACTCATCTAAGACCATGCTCAAGATAGAGTTGCAGCACCAAACTGGTGGTGACAGCTTTTACCGTGCTGTACCTCCTGTGTGGTTTTCCTGTTGATTTTGCAAATGGTTTTAAAAAAAAAAAAAAAGGAAAAATCTGTTGAACTTTTGGCATAAAACTGTAGCTGCTACTGTAGCTATACTGCTGCTAAGTGTCTAGGTGATAAAAACTTTCTCCTACGCCTGTCACTCTGAACAACACAATTGTCAGGAAAATGTATGCATCTTTTTCCAGTAAGGATAAGGACTGTGATAACATTAGCATTTAGACAAGACACTGCGCTGATGATTGTGAGATGCATTAATGGATATGTCACTATTTTAAAAGAGCATATCTAATGGATTGTTTATATATGCCGTCTCACTGTACTTATTTATTTATTTTATAGGCTATTTTAAGCATAAAATTGCACAGATCAAAGTAGAACTCTACTGTGACCTGTTCACCTCAAGGACTTAACAGAATCAGTTCCCAGCCAGTTGTGTACACCACTGAAGGAAAATGGACATACTGACCAGCCACCACTTTTTGTACTTTCTGCCTACCACACGCCTTGTCATCTTATTAGCAGCTTTGACCACTGCTGAGGATGTGAGTAACAGCACTTTGAACCGCACCGACACACCCACGGGGGCCGCGCCTGTGGTGATCTCCCGCATCGACCACATCATAGTCAAGGAGGGCAGTAGTGCCTTGATCGACTGCAATGTTCAAGGGAGTCCCAGCCCACGTTACAGATGGTACAATTCCAATGGCCGCCTGCTCCAAGAGGAGGAGAATAAAGGTAGGATCTTAGTAATGGCACTGATGTAGCCTGTCCAGAGACACTTCTGATTTCAGCAAGTTGACAAATAACCTGAATTTAATGGTCTGGCTGTGGTATTTTCCTGTGTGAAAATAAATGAAAGCTTGGTGGCAGTTATAAATTTTTTATGCGCACCTTGGAAGAAAACAGTAACTTTTTATGTGTTATTTATAGAAACACATGGCAAGAAGCTGAAGCAATTAACAGAAGGTGTAGGCAGGCCTCTTTTCATTGGAAGACTTCGGGCTTGTTTTTTCTCATTCTGTCCTCCTTTGTTCTTCTCTGGCACCAAAAAAAGATTAAAAAGCTGTTTCCCAACTCAAAGGACGATTCTCATGACACATGAGAATAGTTTGTTGTCGTGAACTCAACACAGCTAACTCCCAGATATGCCCGTGTCTTTATGTGCAGTGCCATGGTAGTGTGGGAAACAGGAGATGCCCCAGAAAACCAACTGCAAAACTTATATAGGGCAGCAGTCAGAAGGATGGGCCAAATTTGAGCCTTCCTGGCTCTAGTTAAGACTCTTCAGTGGCATTTGCCAGAATCCATAATTATGCATGAGCTTATTTTCCTTAAATGGGAGGTTTGGGTGATAATCCTAGTTATACTTCTAGATAGTGTTTAAGGAGAGTGGTGGGTATATGAAAGGTGTTTGTCTCATGTAATCCTTCCATAGTGACTGTTTTGTTCACAGCATGATGACATAAACTCTCAGTTGTAAGGTAGTATGCCTAACTAATGGGTGACCTGACAGTGAACTCTGCTGTGACAGGAGTAAGAATTGACCCAGCTTGATGTGAAAGAGCAGTGTGTATCTGTAAGAGCTTACTGCATAACTGGTTATGTTTTACAGTACAGCATGTTATCATTTTCTGAGTTAAGCCAGAAAAAGGAACTACTTGAGCTACTAAGCAGACTTTCAAACATGATTTGTGTGGTTGTGGCAACATACCATAATTAGTGTGCTGGAGTGTTTTGCTAAGGTTCACTAATAGAAAATTTCCCCTTTAGTAAGGTATCTAAATTTAGGTCTTTCTGTAGTCAGCTAAGAGAGGTAGCTAAAACAAACATTTAGGTAGATGAGCAAAAACTTTGACCAAATCAGTAAAAAGTGCAGATGTAGTATTAAGACAACATCACTTTAACTTAGAATTTCAACAGTGCAATACCTCCTTTAAGAGGCTGTCTTTCTGTAAGCAACATTTCCTAGCTTGAGACCTTTCTTTATTGTGTTACATATGGCATTGAATTGTTACCAAAACCCACCAATGATACCTTTTCTAATCATTGTTTTCTTATGTGGGTCAATATGTCTGTCAGGATCCACTGGCATAGACCCAGTCACTGAGTTCAATGCCATTATGTCATTTATAAAAGCTGGAGCCAGGATACATCACAAGGCATCTTGTTATTTCACAATTAATTGAAACCTACTTTGCAAAAAGGACCAGCATTCAAATTCAAAGAAATACTGAGCAGCAAATAGTCTGCATTTTTTTGTTATGCTGGAGGTGGAGGAAGAAGTGTCATCTGTTACAGATGCTAATATTTCCTCTGTAAAGGAGTTTTCCTCTGAATTTGCATAACTTTAGCAGATTGGGGTGATTTTTTTTTTTATGTGAAGGTCTGATTTAGACTGAGCTTTTATTCTGCATTTTTTAATTTCAGGCAAAATGATTCAGCTGTTTTCAAGAATTATGCTAGGGTAAAAAAATTGTTTCATTTAAGTTAAAACTTCTAAGTAAGTGGATAAAAAGATGTAATTAAGAGCTGTCTGTACACATGAACTGAGGCAGGAATCTTGTGGGAATACTTTCTATATAGGCTTCTACTGGAGATAATGTAGAACATTTTGGGTAAGCCATGTTTAACTAGAAAACTTTGAGGAACTAAAAATCTTAATTCATTAGCAATTAATTGTGGCAAATACAGTAACTAGGTTAATCTTGAATCACTTTAGCAGTGACAGGAGTGATGGCTTTTTAACATGTTGTTTCAAATGCAGTTTCATACCTAAACTCTTTTACTGTGCCAGGTTCAAAGAATATGAAGTGTTCATGTATATGAAAATGTATATGAAATGTGTATGTCCATGCAGCAGACAAAGTTATCAATTACATTGATAGAAATTACTTTTAAAGGTAAAAGAAGTTCTCTTGTGCTGTGTAGAGCTTCTTAGTGAGAAACAAGGCATTCCCTGTCATGGCTCTTCTCCTTTCCATCTGTTCTACTCCTCCTATCCTATTTTCCTCTCTTTAAAATTATACTTCAAAATCAGTTTCTCAACGCCTCAGAGGGTAGGCAATGTAGTATATGATGTCTGAAATGTTAGGGATTTTAAATTTTACATTAACAGAATTATATGAGATACTGTAACAAAACGCCAAACATAACCCAATTGTAAGCAAATGCATTGTCAGGGGAACAAAACAAGGAGGGTTTAAGTAGGTTTTTCTGCCTCACAATCCCATTGATCCTGTTCTTTGAGGAAGTGTGACCTGTGTTTGGGAGGCTCTCCGGAGTAGTCCTGTCTTTGTAGCTTAACTGACCACAAGATTGAGATAGATGGGATGCATATTAGCATTTTCTATGACACCCTTTTGGGGCATACTCTGACTATCCAAGGTTGATATCAGGGATTTGACAGTAGTAGTAACACAGCTAGAATCTCAGGCCTTTATGATGGTAAATTCTTTGTCTTCTTGTGAACATTATTTCCTTCTTCCAAAACCTGAAGCCAGTTTGATAAAGCTGATGTTTAAGACTATGCTGATCATGTGACAAAATGCTTCTAAGTTACTCTGTTTCCTCTCCAACAGGAAAATGGTGGTTTCTTGACAATGGGCTACTAAACATTACCCGCGTGTCATTTGAAGACAGAGGTAAATACACGTGTGTTGCATCTAATATGTACGGCAGTGTTAACAATACCGTGACGCTGAGGGTTGTTTTTACCTCTGGAGATATGGGAATCTATTACATGATTGTCTGCCTTGTCGCTTTTACCATTGTTATGATACTGAACATTACTCGGTTATGTATGATGAGCAGTCATCTGAAGAAAACCGAGAAAGCAATCAATGAATTCTTCAGAACAGAAGGGGCAGAGAAACTTCAGAAGGCCTTTGAGATTGCAAAGCGTATCCCAATTATCACATCCGCCAAAACGCTCGAGCTTGCCAAAGTAACCCAGTTCAAGACCATGGAATTTGCTCGCTATATTGAAGAGCTTGCTCGGAGCGTACCTTTGCCGCCTCTCATCATGAACTGCAGGACTATAATGGAAGAAATTATGGAGGTTGTCGGTCTGGAGGAGCAAGGACAGAATTTTGTACGGCAGGCGGCAGAAGGCCAGGAAACCACTGAAACAGATGAGCTTTATATGATCCCAAATGCTTTGACGCGCAGTGAATCTCCCACAGCTGACTCGGACGCATCGTCACTGCATGAGCCACCCCAACAGATTGCAATAAAAGTGTCAGTTCACCCATTGTCCAAAAAGGACTGCATGGATGGTCAGTCACAAGAAAGCATGCAGTTGGACACCAAGGAAGAAGACACTCCTCAAACACCAGCACTTCCTGCAGAGCCCCCTCCTGAGCCTTCTGCTGAACTCAGTTCTGATGACACAGCATTGGCAAATGACAAAAATACATGCGTTATATATGAAAGCCATGTATGATAGTTACTCCTGAATCTATGCATAGCAGGAAAATCAGGTGGAGCTCTTTTAAAAATACATATTGTACTTGCCGCTAAGCCTTACCTGGAGACTATCATAGCAAAAGCATGTAAGTGGATTATTTGGCACTTTCTTCTCAGTTTGAGTTTAGTTTACCATGATGTATGGCAGAGTAATTGCTATTACATTAATATTAATTGCTCTTTTTGATTAGGAGTATTTCCAAGAAACATTTACCTCAGCATTTTCTAGGTTGGAGTCACCTGTAGTGGCTCCTGCAAGTCACTGGTAGTCTTTGGTGTAGGACACTTGAACTTACTAAACATAAAACTGGTTTCCATTTTCCTTCTTCACTCTCGTTATTTCCATCTGTTGCATTTTTGCAAATATTAACTTGTGAATTTGAAATATTGCCCAAGAGGCAGCACTCCAGTAGCCAAATAAAATCCTAATAGATCCCATTTACAAAGCCTGTTTGCTCAGCTGCATTGTGATTTAGAGGGCTATTAAAGAAAGTTAAAATGTTTCCATTTCATTTGAGACCACACTGCTTAGCCACACGGGAAATAATTTTCCCTTTTTCATGAAATGAAATGCCAACAATCGTTTGTTTTGCATGAAGGAACAACTTTGAGGTGTATATTACAGATGGGAAAGCTATCAGAAAGTTGCAGTTCAACAGCTCTGCAGGGGTTTTTGCCTACATTTGAGCATTTTCTATGTTGCCAGAAGTTTATATGGCAAACAGCTGCAAGTATGAAAGATGTCTTGTTTTGAAGTAATTTGGAAGCAGTAACTATGTACTACCTTACCAGAAGATATGCAGGTTCCATAACAGTCCTGCAAATGCTGGTAATCAGTTGATAACAAGGCTGAAATGGCAAAATACCCTTTTATTTAGCTTCTTAATTTTGAGTAAATTCATATATTCTGAAGATCAAGCCTGAATTCTTGTATAAACATCAGTTTGAGAGTGCTGTATCCAAACTGAAAAAAAAAAAATATAATCAAGTGTCCTAAAAAAATTACAAAGACAGTCATGCAAATTGTTAATTGTGATATAATTGCATTGAGATTTTGGGAACCTCCTACATGTAGGATGTTCGCTGCCCGAGTAATGCTTGTGACTCTACCCCAGTAAAGCTTTAATGATTGTAGCAATTGTGGCGTTAAAAAGTATCAACATCTCTGCCAGAAAATGCCAGGAATGGAATGGAAGTAATAATTTCTGTTGCAGAAGGCAATAAAAAGTACTTTCTCTGCAGTCTGGAAAGAAAGCACTTACAAGGAGTTTGTGTAGGGTTAATAGCATATTAATTAATTACCTGACACATTTCATTTGGAACTAATGAACAAACTATCACTTTATAGTGTTTAAGAAGGATCGTAGTATAAATACACATACTTGAATCTGGAATCAAGTATACTGTAGAAAAAGAAGTCTCTTAGGTCTGTGGGGAGATGATGCATGGATGGCTCTCTGGACATTTTAACAGAGCTGCCACATCTCCATAAGGTGTCTGTTGGAGGCAATCAGTTATATTAACTGCATGGGTAATCAAGACCAGACAAAGTCAGTGTTGCAGGTACATTAAAGAACCCTTGATAATGAACTGAGGTCTTGTGTCAACTTCCTCATGTTAAAGTGCAGAGCCTCACCAGCAGTGCAGTACAGGAATACCCCATGACTTACATAGGTGATGCAGAGATGGCTCCATATTTATCTTTCTGTGTTTATTAAAAAAAAGATACATGTTTAATAATGGACTTCAGATTTTACAACCAATTTGTGAGAAATGGCAGCATTCAGATGTTTCATTTTTTTGTGTTCACCACAGTGGCAGGTTTCTACACAAAATACATTTGCACATGTCCAAAACGAAACATGCAAGGGCAAAGTCCCATTAGGAATGTGACTGGAAATATTTGAGTTCCAGCAAAGCAATATAAATGTAAGACAGAAGTTAGTTTAAAAGAATACCATAAAGAACCTCACTTCTGACCAGTATGATTGACAATAGTATGATGCAAGCTCTTAACTTCTTGTCTGAATCCAAAGGACATTTCTGTTTTGTGTTCACATCAGTTTTTCAAGTTACTTGATTTGCTTCTGATATGAAAAAGGACAAGGGCAGAAACAAAAAAAGCAGGAACTTGAACTAAACTCCTTCAATTCACCTTAACCTCCTGAGAAGAGGTACATTGATGTTTCTGCCTGTCCAGCATTTACAAACAATGCCCATGCATTCTAAAATTACCTACCTGGTGCCCAACTAAGATTGCACAGATAAGCAAGGATATTCTCCTTGAAAACATAAAATTAACATTTAAATTACACTTTATATTTTTTTTAAAGTTATAAAAATATTTATTACAGTATTTTAGTTTTAATCTTTTTAAACTATGAAGTTTTTACAGTAGAAATCAGACCCCTTCATGTCTTTCTATGGTATTCTGACCGTGACTGCTTCTCTCAGGCTGTCCTCCAGGCTCTTTATTATTTATTTATTTAGAAACATTTGAGAGCAAACAATCCCCATGGATTTCTTCAGTATTGCTGTGTAAACTTCCTTGAAGATACAAATGATGTTTTTCCCCAGAGGTTGCCCACAAAGGGCACATTTGAAGTACACATAAATGCACATTGCAAACCACATATGAGCAACCGGTACTTGGATTAGATACATGCAATACATGGAGTGCTGGATTCCTGCTGCTGCAAGGTCAAAGGGAACCCTGAATTTTCTAGAGCTGGAGTCACTCAGAGATGAGAGTTCACAGGTTGGACTGCTCCAACCAGTCTGGATATTTAGTTTTGTGCTATTATTGGAATAAAAACTAAACAGCACTGTAGCTGAAGAAAATACAGATTTTATACAGAACTGATGGTTCTGGTTTATGTGGTTTTTTGGTGGTTTTGTGTCTGCTGCTCAGTGTCTTAATGCATCCATTATATGACACTTCTAAGCCTAAAGCTTTTTATATGCTTTCAGGAATTTCCTTTGTGCAAGACAGATGGGAAGCAAGACCCAAACCTGTCTTTCCTATTCCAAACTTTCTGGCTGTGCTATTATAAAGTATGCAATTGTGTCTTGCAGTATTTCTTAGCAAATGGCTATTTTATGGTCCAAAAACACAAGTAACAAACATAAAATTAATAATGGCTCTAAGAAAATATTAATGTTTGCATTGTTATATATTTTCATGCACCTTAAGCACTTCAGGGGCATTAATCTGTTCCCATCATTGGACTATGCACACTTTTTGTTACATTTTTCTATTTATTGTAGCACCAAACACTAATGGTTCTTAAAACACTCAGAATCTGGAAAATCCAATCCAACTGAAACTGCATTCTAATAGCAAAGGAACACCAAACCAGGCTTGATAAGGAAAAGAGATTTGCAAATTATATTTACAACATTTTCAAGTATTTTTGCCAAACTTCATGAAAGATTACTAGATTTATGCAGCAGAAGAAATCAGTGTTGGATTTGAATTTCATACTTACTATTCTTTTTTCAGTAAATGTAAGACCATACTAATCAGACCACTTAAACATAGCGTTCACCATCTATTTTCTCAACATTCTCTTTCTGAGCAGCATTTTTTTACTGCTGATCCTTATTTTGTTCTCTGATTTGAGCATGTTTGTGATGAAACCTACCCTTCAGGGTTTTTTTTGTCTGTCATATAAAAAAATTAAAAGAACCCATAGACCAGCAATTTTGTGCAGGTTTGTTGGTACTTAGTAAGGCACAGAAGTACACTCCTGTGCTTAAAAAATTCTGTATCATCTTATGACTTGTGAAATGGCATATACGGGCAGATGTTGATTTTTTTAAAATCAGTGCCTGTTTTATTCTAATGTAGATACTATGTCAATTCCTTGATTTGCAGTTACCTTTTGACAAAAGTACTGTAACATATAACCAGGGCTTTCTGACTTTCAGTTTGGTCAGATAACTAATTCTAGAAAGTGTTAACAGTGTCAGATTTTCAAAGTTCTCATGGGATATCTTGGCAGCATGCTATTTTAAGAGTTGGCCTCTTAAGTATGCCATATTTAGTGGGACAACTGAAAGCTTCTTAGATGCAAAGGAAATGCTTGCACTAAAGTATCGTAAGTTATATTTCATTTATTATGAAATCTTTTTTGATTTTACAAGAAATGTAAGACAAATATGAATGTGTTCTTTTGAGAAGCAGTTGCTGTATTTTGATTTAAATAACTGTTATGATTTTATAGCTCACGGCCGTAAACCACAAAGAGAAAAGTTCATGCTGAAGTGGCAAAATGAAATGTGATGTAGCTTGTACATTGATCATTGTTTCAATAAAGAATTTGCACAGAGTATGCTGAGTTTGTACATGTTCAACAAGGTATTTACAGTGCCACGATACCGCTTTCCCACAGAAATGGATACTTAATAGCCTACATCCTGCACTAATTTTTGGAATAACCAGCTCAAACCTTTTCTATGTCCATGTTTTACTCTCCCTGTCTTACCTTCCTATACTTTCTTCTTTCCCCAGTAGCTCTGCTGTGCCACTTCTCAAATAGGAACAGAATGAAGTCAGTTGTCAGGGTGAGTGTTTCTGCACCCCAGGCACCTCTGTTCCAAACTGACCTTTTATAAGTCCCCAAATGGATTTTTTCCCCCAGCTGTACCAAGCTCTAATGCTGTGTACTATATTTACCTCTCTGGCTCCCAGGCCCAAACTGAGTCATTTTACTCTTCCAGTAAAGGCTGACTTGTGAGTCTGTGGTATGATACGTAAGTCTGTAAATTGGGCAAAGACAGTAATGTAAACTGAAGCTAAATCACCAATTTCTTACTCAAAATCAGAATGTATGGCAGCAAATTATAAATGTGTCAGACTTAGGACACTCAAGTTATGTTATGAGAAGCTATTTCATACCAGAAGACAAGGCAAAAATGAGAAAAGAAAATCCAGCCTTGTATAGCATAAAGGGAACAGGTAAAACCTTGCTTATGATTTAGTAGAAATTCAGCATCACTATCAAATCATTTTGCCATTCTGTAGCCAGTTTCTATTTTGAGAACAGATTGCTGTTACATCTGCTCTAACCAGAACCTTTCTTATGTGGCTAAGGACCTTAGGCATTACAATAGTACCAGAGTTATCTAAAAAAAGAGCCTTCTCTCCCTTATGTGTCATTTTAAAAATTATTTTCAGGACTATTTAGCTATGTATCAAATGCCATTCACAGACTACCACCCTGTCCTGTTGTGGAGCCACAGAGTTTGAGATCTCATGTTGAAGATGCAGAAGCTGGACCTTCTGAAATATACTTGCCATCTTTTGTATAGGTTTTGATTTTACCACACAACTAACCATTTGTATTTATTAAGAATTCAGGCCCAGTCATTCTCAATTGATAAATACAGAAAAGCAAAATAAATGCCAGAAAGACTTCCTTCTTTCTGAAGCCTCTTATTGCTTCTGCCTCAAGATTAGCCCTCCTTGACAGACGGCTCCTGAGTTGTTTGGGTATCATTTAGCTCATTCCTGCTGATGAACACTACCTTAGTCAGAAAACATAATTCCAAAAAAAATATACCCGCCAGAAAAAGAAGCTCCCTTCTAAGGAGGCATGCACAGATCTTGCCTATTTAAAATGCTTTGTTATCCTTCTCTCTAATATGCAGAGTAAACAGCCTCAGGAAAAGGCAGTAAAAAATAGAGAGAAATTTAAGAAGATTAAGATGGGAATATTTTTTGCTCACTGAAAATATCCACAGGTGATTTATCTTCAAAGTATATTAAATTCTAACTTGTTTTACCATAAACATACTCAAGTGAAGAAAAAGGAAATTCCTAAAAACAATTACATTTTCACTCCCAATATCAAAATAAATTATCACAAAAATATGAAACATATTTCCCAGTCCTTCTCTTAAAATGCTTTTTATCAGGGAAGATATTTTCAGTCCATTTTACAGTTCTGCCTAGGTGACTGCAGCTTCTTTATGGGTTTAGTGGAAGTGCATTTTTTTTCTGCTGTCTTCTTGGTTAAATATTCTCTACCCTGTGTGATCTCATTTTGTGAGATCAAAAAAGAAATCAATATTCCATTGAAGATTTATCTTCTTGTTTCATTTTTCCAGTCCAAAATCATATTTCGTGTTTTGTTTTACTGTTTGGATTTTGTTTTGTTTGCCCTAAAATTCTTCACATTTTAAAATAAATCAGAGGATTCTAGTGGTTTTTTTCAGCTGCCTGTTGTGGGGCAGGATTGCTCACACCTATCTGTATAATTCAATTTTAATTATGCAGACATACAATTAACTACTCCCAAGTTAGTGCAGGATAAACTAATCAATAGACTGCAGCAGATTTTTTGCTGAACAGCATCAAGAGAACAGGTAAATCCATAATTCCCAAGACCCAAGTGGAATAAATGTCATCATTCATTTGTGAGTCTGTGGGCATGTTATATTCTTTTGTGTCCTCATTTGAAAAAAGTCATATATGATACACCTCTGCCTTAACACATTTCTTCTCCCATCGTGGATGGAATGGCACATTTTGATCATCCATACTATCAGTTAGCACAGTTTGACCATCCATCAGTTATCCACTACCTTCATTGGTTCATCTTATTCACTGGATAGCTGGCCAAGTGCAAGGATCTCTCTAAATGTGGTGTTTCTGAAAAGACTGCAGACAGCTTCAGGACACTGTGTAAATGATGTGAATTTCAAATGAATTGATAAATGCTTTTCCACTTTTTTTTTTAACTGAAATGCTGTATTTCTACATAGGCTAATATTTACAAGCTAATGAAGTCTGGGTTTATGAAAACTCCAGTTTTCATAAGCATGCAGTAAAATGACAGTAATCTGCTGCTGAATAAAACTGCTTTTTGCAACTACAGTTTCTACATTTCATAATCCCCATGTAATCTCTCTTAAGCACAGAGTTTATTCTTTAATATATGTGCCCCAAATGAGGTGAAAGGATCCAAATCTCTGGTTTTCCTGTAGACTGCATCAGACTACTAGTTATTTCATTAGAATATATAATAGACCTACCCTGGCACTGTAACTCCTGTTGCAGTTACCAGAAATAGCCCCAGAGCATCAGCCAAATGTTATACGATACACCACACTGAGAACTACGTTCCTACTCCACAGCAGTTCCAGAATAAAAACCAGGAAAAATCCATCTCTTCTCAGCAGGGAAGCAGGGAATGAGAGCCTCTGAAGGACTTAACATTTCACATGTTTTTCACTAAAAAAAACCCCAAAACTGTAGGAAATTATTGGGGACCTTGTAAAATTGATGCAGGAGCTAAAATATCACCCAAAAGAGGAGGTCACTGCAGTACAGAAGCTCATCCCAACAGGCACCTGTCAGTTGTCAGACAGTAGCTACAGACACTTCTCAGGGTAATCCATGATATTGAAAGGAGGCAAGCGTTGTAGATCATGTAAATTAGCAGCATCCAGGAGACTATGGACACTGTTGCAAGATGCAATTCTCAGACTACTCAGGTGACTGTGCTACGCCTGAAACTCAAGCCCTTTTCCTGACTAGAGCTGGGCACTGGGAGCATCTGAGCTGTGATGGTGGAGTCAGACCCTTGCATAAGAACCCTATTCTTTCCTTCTGTATTGATGTTGGGACCAAAGTACCCTCACCTTCTTTATTTGCTGTAGAACTACATTATAGTTGTTTTTCAAGGGGGACTAAACATGGGCTTTTCAGTGAGGCAACTGCTGAAGACCCTGTGAATGCATGAGGAAAGAGCTGTACTGGCAGGTGTGAGCTTATCTTTGTACTGCACCAGATAAGGACTCTCCCGGAGGCCTGCCAGCATTTGAGTGGAAAAGAACTGTGATGCTGTGCATCTGGACAAACCTGGTGCAGACAAGAACAGGCGGGTGGGAGTGAGCTGGAGGCAGCCTAGGACAGTCCAACAGACATGGAATTAAGATGACCATCCCACGCTTGTTACTGGAAAACACCTCCAGCAAAATCAACTCACCATCCCTCTCCTCTCTACTCTAAAGATGTCACACTTTGGCAGCTCAGCAACAGCTCCTACCTATTCTAGCTCTGACCAACCAGTTTTCACTTCTTATTGAGCACCTACAAGGTTGTCTAATCCTAACAGATGTTTGCTATGGCTCTTCTTGCCCTATCTCTCGCTATTACTAATTTACAAGAAAGCATGGGATTCACTTGCCAGCACACATGTAAAAAGCTGGTCCTCAGAGACCTAACAGACTGACTATTCTGTTCCAAAGGAGGATGTGCAAAAGCTAGGCACATAAAGATGAATTAATAGATTTAAAGCCTCTGTCTGGTTAAGCCCTGTGTGTTTATTCGTCTTCTCATTCTGTAATGGAAGAATGCTGGCCAGATTAACAAAGTACAACATGACCTATTGCTGTGTTTTAACAGAGTGTTCTATATTTTTTCTTTTAACCTGTAAAAATTGAGTACTGAAAGGTTAAGAGAACACAGATTCCAGACTTAATCACAACATTTTCTTCTCACCATGACATAAACTCTATTCTGTATCTATTCGCTATTTGCAGAACAAAGACAGGATATCCTAGAAAAATCAATATTTTCTCAGTGATGATGGTTGTCCTCAGCTTGCCTCCAGGTAACACAATAAAAGGTTTTAAGAAACTGTCAGTTAGCAGATTTGATAGCAAATGCTTTTGATCAGGTACCTTGTTTGGAAAGTGACTACAATAAGGATTCCCATTTTGTAAATGAGGTCTGTTGACTTTATATTGAGTTACAATACAATGGATTGTAAAAAGCCAGTTTTACTGGAGCAAATTTGCACAATCTTTCACAAGCCTTGCCTGCTGATGTGCAGTTTTCTTGTAACAGTCTGCTATAGGATATAATATGTACTACAAAACTTTATTGCTCTACCCATGCAATTAGAGAAATTTTATTGAAATACAGAATCATAAAAAGACAAGCCTCCCCTCATATTTTTTTCTATCAAAAGCTATCATCAATAACTCTGTAGTTTGTGTCACATTGTAGCCACCAAAAAATGAGACAGATGCTGAATCTGTCCACTTCAGCCTAGGCCACGCCACTTCATAAGTGTTGACAATTTGCTGGCTTTGGAAAGGACAAAGCATGCATTCTCAAGGGGCTGAAAGGAAAATGTTCCACAAATGCCAAGCTGGAACTTGGCACCATGGTCATTTGGCAGATGAACAGCACTGTACATAAACAAGTAGAGAGAGGGAGCTTAAATTCTAAATACCCTCTTGAGAAAAGATAAAAACCAGTTCCTAGGAACAGTGAACAGAAGCTGTCAGAAAAACTAAGATCATTGATTTTTGTCATGAATGACTTATGATTATGGCTGTGTGGTTGGGATGGGAATGGAAGATTATGCAGTATGAAGTACCATGATCTCCAATCTCATGAGAGATTCCACTTACACTCATTAGATAAGGCACCATGTCACAACTGTTGGATCTTAGAGCTTAAATTCTGTATTTTACTCATTAATGCAATTATCTTCCTGTTTCACCACATCTTTAGATGACATTAATGTATCATCATCAATTAATACAAACTTTTTCTATTTCTGTGCATATCTGTGTAGAGGAAAATACACAGGCTGTAGAATAGCCACTGATTTTCCACTCAAATGATCTGCTTCAAAATGAAGCTGACCAAGCTGCAATTTTATTTCCACACCTCTCATACTTTTATTATGCAACACACAAACACTCAAAAGAAGAATATATATGGCTCAGAATTTAGACTGCCAGCTGGCTATCTGACAAAAGAACAGATTAAGCAAGGTAGCAGGATCTCTGATCCAGCAGATGAACAGGCTGTATTCTGCCTTCTGCATATTAACACTGTTCAGACCCAAAGGGGATCTGCTGTGACCCATGTGCACGTCTGCTCTGCACTGCACAGCACTCAGGATGTTCAGTAATCTCTTACCACACCCTTGATATCTTTCAGTCACCAGGTTTCATAATGCTCTCTTACAAAAGCTTTCAAAACCTTACTCTGCACTGAAACAGTAGGCATCCTTCTCAGAGACCAAAGTATAGCCTTGCTCTTTACCTAAGAAGGACTTTAGTCCACATCCAGTCTCCTTCTCTTAAAATGCAACCAAAGATTAACAGAAGGTAGAAAAAGAACCTTCAAACTCATCAAATAAGCATATTCAGTTTTAAATACTAACACTAAATTACTACTGTGCAAAGTGGCATTCTGCTCTCTTCTCTTTTCCAAGTCTTTTGAAGCTTTCCTTTACAGTCCATGACTTTTTCTTTGTGGGCCTGAACTGCACCCTCCACCAAAAAAACCTACGCTTGTACTCTGCTTTCTCCTGCACTTACTTGTGGCTTAAAAGAAATCCAGTTGTGCAGTTAGGCCCAGATCCAGAAAAACACTTGAGCACGTGATTTATATATATGAATAGTACCATTGTGCAGGATGCAGGCTCTTTCCCAATATTTGCCATCAGTCTTTTCCCTGCTATTGCCTCTTTGTTCCCCATTACTGCATGTGGTCATTCTGGTTTTTCCAATTTGAATTTTCCTGTAAATTCAAAACCAGGTACAGTCTATTTGTATTATCATACTCAGAACAGAGGGGAGTGGAGTCTCAGATGAACTGAGACATGAAATACACATGCAGCTGTGTTTAAAATGAGGTGTCAGACAGTTCTCAGCACCACTTTCCATATCAACCAATTAACATGTATCATAAAACCTGTTGGGTATCCTGCTTGTTCAACTTGAACTTTGGGAAGCTCATTTTGGTAGCTCATTTAGTTAGGGAAATACCATTAGAGAAGCAGTAGTGAAGGTTTATGAGTTACAATATAGTTGGGACATTAAGCACTAAATATTCTAAAACAAAACGACTTAAGACTAAATAGTGTGGATTCTGTGATATTGTGAAACTTTTAATATTCTTTCACCTATGAGCAGTGGTGTATATTTTGAAGTGAGATATCAATATGTTTCAAACAGTCCCATAAGTAAAATAAACATTTACAGTCAGGTATTAACTGATAGTGATCACTAACATGAATTCTCCTGGAAATAATATAATGTACTCAAGTCATTTAAATTGTCATGCTTTTGGCTTAGGAATACCTCTTGGAGATTCCCACATGTTGAACCAGTGCTGCTGTGATATTTACTCTAGAATGCCAGATGTGAACTCTTTGCAGATGTGCCCAACATGGTGAAAGTTCATACTGGATGATTTCATGTGAAGGTGCACCATGGCCTGCTATACTTCTTATAGTATAAATGCAGCTGAAATATCAGTGCTGGTCAAACACTTTCATAAACCCTAATGGGAGTTAACAGCATAACTCAGGGAGGTGTTCACAACCTTGCAGAGTCAAAGTGCTGGTATCACATAGCAGATTTCTCAGCTGTCTGAGATTAAAATCAAGAAAGAAATTTGAAAATTGAAAGATCAATTAAAAATAATTTTATTGTATTAGTGACTTGTAATGCATGCAACATCATCAGTCTGGTTCTCAGGGAAAGGGATAATGGTTTTGGTGAGAAATTTTGGTTCAGCAAGGCATACAAGGTCAAGAACAAGAAGTTTATATTACTGTAAAAGTACATTCAATGCTGTTATCCTGATAAGATTAATTTCTAGTCACCCAAAAAGCCCCTTAATTCGATATTGCTGGGATATTTTGAAAACACAGATGGTAAGCTTTTGTGTTAGAGCTCATTCGAGTTTAGTCTAAAGTCAGTTAATGCTTTGGCACTAACAACTGACTAAATGTTTCCAGGCAACAGAAAGAAAGTAGCAAAAGGCAAACAATTCAAATATGCTAAAGAGGAACAAACTGATACAAAATTTAAATCTCCTTCTCTATGAAACTCCTCACTTCTAAACAATGTTTACTCCTTCTCTGTTTCATGCATTAAGAGGAAGTACAGAGTCCCACAATTTAAGGGTCAGTGTTTTTCAGAGTTTTTTTACTGTGTTATTTCCTCAAAAGTTCCACTGATTATTTTCAACACTTCAGCAGAAAATTGCTCCAACCCATGAAAACCACGACAGCATCTCCAAAGACTTGATAAAGTCACTGAGGTTAATTGAATGTCTCCCCCTGCTTTACATACCTTTGCTGTGTGTGTTGGGGGTTAAGTGTTTCCCTACAACCACTCTTGTGAGGCCTGCATACAGGGCTGTGGAGTCTGTATTTTGTGCCTTGTGGTACTTACATTTTTTACAGCTCTGGCAAACCAAAGGTGCTGAAATTGCAGTTTTTTGTGCCAGCTGACAGCAGTTGCTGACTGTAGTGAACTCCTCTTGGGCCAGCCAGGGTCTAAAAGTGCTCTCCAGTATTTTTCTGATTGTCAGTGAGTTCTGCCATCAACTCTAACCCATCACCAGAAAACCCTTCTTCTTCTCTAGACACCAGTAATGCTCTCAACCTGCTGCCCTTTGGATACACTGCAAAACACACAGGCACTTGCTCCAACATCTCTCATGCCCTGGCCTATAGGTGTGATGGCTTTAGAGGCACTGCAGTTCTGGGTGTGGAATGTCTCCTTATTACACAGCTACTTCAGAATCACTCTTAGCACAAAGCAAGTTAAAGATGCACATGAAAGCATCTTTCTACCTACACCTCTTTTTTCATTGTACAGTTGAATAGTTTAAAGATTTTTCTTGCAAATGGTTCCCTCATTTAGAGACACAGATATCTTGGGTAACAATCATTAAAAAGTGTCTTATCATGCTGGAGAATGATAGCCTCTATAAACCACCTCCCATATAAAATCCAGCCAGTGGTCATAAGTCATATTTTTTTCCAATTTATCAGTCGACCATTTCCTCTTTGTTAAAATAAGCACTGTTTGACTCCCTTGGAGTGGAAAAACACCTGTTTGCTAGACAAGGTCTCATATTCTATGCTTGACTGCCTATACCTAACAGCATGTATTGGGTTACATGGCAAGATTTTGATAGCAGGAGGGTACAGGGATGGCTTTCTGCAAGAAACTGCTAGAATTGTCTCCTGGGTCCCATAGAGTCAAGGCCAGCCAACTCCAAGATGGGCCTGCTGCTGGCCAGGGTCAAGCCCATTGGTGATGGCAGTAGTGCTTCTGAGACAACAAATTTAAGGGAGAAAGTTACTGTGCAATTTTAGGCAGAGAGGGGACAGAGAATATGTGAGAGCAACAGCCCTGCAGACACTGAGGTCAGTGGAAAAGGAGGGGGAGGAGGTGCTCCAGGTGGGAGAGCAGAGATTCTTTTGCAGCCCTTGGTGCAGCCCATGGCAAGGCAGTTGTGCCCGCATGGAGGACCCCATGCTGGAGCAGGCAGATGCCCAAAAGAGGCTGTGATGCCATGGAGAGACTGTTGGCTCCTAGCAGGAGTAGCAGAGACAATGTGTGATGAACTGATCACAATCCCCACTCCCCCTCCATCTGCATTGCTAGTTGGGTGGAGGTAGAGAAAAATGGAAGTGAAGCTGAGCCTCGGATGCAAGGATGAGTGGCAGCAAGGTTTTTGAAGATTTGGGTTTATTTCTTATTATTCTATTATGATTTGATTGCCAATAAAGTAAATTAATTTCCCCAGTCTGAATCTGCCTTGACCCAGATGGTAATTGCTGAGATCTTTGCCTTTCCTTATCTCAACCCAGGAGACTTTCATCATATTTTCTCTTCCCTGTCCAGCTGAGGAGGGAGTAACAAAGCCATTTTGATGAGCACCTGGCATCTAGGTAGGGTCAACCCACTATACAGCCCCTTCTATCAGCAAGGGGTAGAATTCTTCCTTTTCCCTGTTCATGACTCACTGCATGTTTCAGTTTAAAGCATTTCTCAACTGAACTTTATGGCCCATGTTGGATATTTGTAGATTTTAATCATAAAAAACCCCAATATAGTTCATAACTAGCTCAATAGGGCAACCATGGTAATAATGTCACCACTTTGGGCTCACAGTGGGCTTGGTATGATCTTTCCAGTCTTCAAGCACCCTGTAAACGTACTACACTAACACAGGAAGGCATTTTTCAGGAGGCTGTTTTTACATTTCAGTTCCTTTACCAAAAGGATATGCTCTTACGCAACTTAATGCACTTTGAAAAGGATTTAAGCCAAAAATGAGAGTCATGCTAATTATGGAACAAGGATACCCACATATGGAGTTACTGAGAAATAGCCATTCTTGAATAGCATTGTATAACCAAGCATGGGACATATTTTTAAGTATTTCTTGATAATCATGGTAAATAGAGCTTTAGGAATTTAGTTTTTTTTTTACTTTGTGTTCCTTTCCAATTTTTTTTTAACTGGGTTAGCATGGTCTCAGTTTTGGTAATGGGGGGTTGGAGGGGGGGCACAGAGGTGACTTCCGTGAGAAGCTGCTGGAAGCTTCCACCATGTCTGGAAGAGCCAGTCCCTGGTGGTTCCAAAGATGGATGTACCGCTGGCCAAAACTGAGCCAACTGGAAATGGTGGCAATGTCTCTGTGATAACATATTTAAGAAGAAATCAAAACAAAGGTTGTGGTGCAGTTGTAATCTTCCAGACAGAGAAGAGTAGAGTGAGAATATGTGAGAAGAACAACTCTGTACACCAAAGAACAACACCAAAGTCAGTGAAGAAGGGAGGGGAGGAGGTGCTCCAGGAGCCTGATCCAAGATTCCTCTGCAGCCCACAGTGAAGACCATAGTGAAGCAAACAAAATCAAAAAGAAATAAACCTCTGGAACCTGTGGCACAAAATTTGCTTCAGATAAATTGTTGAAAAACCACAGGAGTATTTGTATCTCCAAGTCCTATGCAAAATTTCAGTAAAAGAGACCCATTACCATGCAACTAGGAACCCAGGAAAAATTTTCCACCTTCCTAATAACAGAAAAAGTGATAAAATTTTAATTATATGAGGACATATTAATTCAGTATGCAATGGGAAAAAGATTCTTCTGGTCTCTTATGTTAGCTTGGTGACTCAGGCACCATGGCAGAATTTCCTTGCCTATAAAAATTCTTTATTTGGAGTGGATGATGAGGCATCTGTTGCCACTCCTTTGGACCCAGTACAGCTGTCTACGGAAAGACACAACTGTTTTCGTAAACGGACAGTGGAAAAAATCTTTTTGACAGAGTACAAAAGGCCAACAAGCAGTGGAGCCAAATCCATTCCTGAGATCCCTGAAGAATATCAGTGGCATCATGGCAGAGATTATTATAGCCTACATGCTGGATGCTCTGCAAGATATGGAAAGCACTGGAATAAGCTCACAAACCTGATCCACAGAAACAACAAGCTGTTGGGACATCTGGCTATGGGTTAATGTTCCATTTCTTCCAGCTAATGTTGCTAACTTTTTTTCTTAGGAAGACAGTTGACTGTTTTGCCTTGCTCCTTCTTTCCCTGACCCTCCAGAAAATCTGAGTGCATGTCTAAGGAACAGGATTATATTGTTGCAGTGATAGTGCAATATAGTTAGTGTTTCTGGCAAAAATAGGGAATATTTTTAAAGAAAGATAACTTAAATTGCATATCTTTTGTCCCTCTGTATGTGCACAGAGTAGCAAAGGAGAAAGAGCAGGACAGGCATCTTTGAAAGCACTAAGGAGCACAGAAACAATTTGACCATATATTTAGTGGCTGCTAATTAGGAATTTTTATTAAAGGTATGAAGCCTTTTAACTTCCACACATTCATAGTCCAGTGATGAGCTAACTGAAACTAAGGAGGAAAAGCTCCCCAAGAAAGTGCATGCATACACCCCCACCCCCATGTACAAACACAGAAGAGGGGAATAGTTCTAAGGAAGGAGGAGACACACTCACTGTAAGAGCTGCCTTCCATTACCTACAACACACTGCAGTACTGACCTTGCCAGGAACTGCTGCAGCAGCCAATTTACCAGCTCAGGAATCACTGAAGTGTTATTTTCCCAAGGACTCTGAAGCATTTTAAGGAGAGGTAAAATTCTTCTGTTCTCTTGTGTTCAGAAGACTCAATTCACACACACACACACTATGAGGCCACCCAACAGAGACTATGGAATCATCTCCCTGAGATGATCAAAAGTGTCTGTGTTAAAGACACCTTGTATTTTTGTGTACTAAAATATGGAAATGTATGCATTCTAGTGAAATCTTGCATTGGAATTGGCAATAAAAAAGGGAGGTGGGAGTGTTGTAAGACAGACACATTTACAGACTGATTTGCTCCACATCAACTTTTTTCTGAACATAATAGTGCTGTTTGGAAACGGTATTAAAATTATTTCAGTAAGAATGTTTCTCAAACAGTTATTGGAAACTTTTATAATCACAAAGTGCAGGAGAAATATACATAATATTCAGGATCCTGAAGTCATAATCCTAAGGATAAATAATTTTGAAAATTCCTGCGAAAGCCTAATTTTAGCAAACGTTTCAATAAAAAGAGATAAACAGAGAGCAAAGTAGATGACAAAAAAACAGATCCATGCATAGTTTTCCATCACTACTATTGTAAGTACACTGAGGGATTAGACTGCATGGGATTTCAAGCAGGAGAGGATCCCTACAATATTATTCTCCACAACCCCCATTAGGAATTAATGATGCTTCAAGTAGGATTAACTCTTACAAATTTTGTCCTACTGCTGCGGCTACACTACTATGGCAACATCATGGCTTCTGTGCAGGCTGTGCTCTTAGGGGAAGATGTCTGCAGCAGAAACAGAGAGGCACCAATTCCTTGGGGATATCTTACTGATCTGCACATCACTCAATTCCATTAGCCACATAACTGGGATTCCCAGACTTTAATGTTCCCACAGAATGCTCCATCATCCCTAAAGCTCTGAGAGGACAGCAAATGTCAGCTGAACCTCATGAAAACTCCTGCTTTGTTTCCCTTCCTGTGGGATGTTGGTTTTGGGGTACAATGATAAATATGTATTTGCATACATCCTTAACTGAGACTATATTCATCCTGTCAGCAAAATATTTGGCTTATCAGAATAAACAAGTGGGAAAACACTGCAGAATTAATGGAAGCACTCAACCTTTTCTAATTATACACTGCATTAAACTTTTATGAGAGAAACCACATAAAGATGCTTTGCTATGAGTGTATTCTCAGAGTAGCTAATTCAGTTTGGTCAGTTGAACTGATCAGGCAACCAAGATTTTAACCCAACAAAGTAAAAATATTCATGCAAGGGTGGAATCCTTCATTAATCTCTGAACAGTACAGAAACCAAGCTGAAAACTCATTGCCCACTTCAAAAGGTAATAAAGAAATGGTTCTGTATCACAAAAAAACATCCCAAGTCTACAGCAAAAGGTTGATCTAAGGCACTGTTTCCAAGCATACATGTTTATCTTTTGTTCATTTTATTTATCTGCCTTTGATGCATCAGCTGATGCTGGATTTTATTCATATTACTCTATTTATTTCTTCAGCTCCAACTTAGTTGCAGATCCCTGCTGTGCAGTACAAACATTCATATAATAAAACATCATCTTTGTTTCAGAAAGCAATGAACTTAAGGGCTAAACAGACAAGACAAGAAAATTGGCAGGGAAAAGGAAAACTCAGAACACCCATTTCACATTGTGCAGTTGAGGCACAAGATTATGATGTCACACTGGTACATGGCAGCAATGTTTCATTACTGGCATACATAGGGATAGGGTTGCATTTTCCATGTACCCAGGGAGACGTGGAACATACATGGCAGAAAGGCCCAGTCTGCTGCACGTCGTTCAGAGGTGCTAACATTCTTTCTTTGACTGTTTACCAACACAAAATACTTTCCATAGAATTGTGGACTCACAGAATAGTTTCAGCTGAAAGGGTCCTTAAAGATCCTCTAGTTCCAATCTCCTGCCATGAGTAGGGACCCCTTTCAGTAGACCAGGTTGCCCAAAGCCCAGTCCAACATCGGCCTTCAACATTGCCAAAGATGGGACTGACACAACTTCTCTGGGCAACCTGTCCAGAGAGAAGTGCCTCACCTCTCTTACAGTAAAGAATTTCTTCCTAATATCTAGTTTAAACCTACCTTCTGACAGTTTAAAGATATTTTCCCTTGTTCTATCACTATATACCCACTATATATAGCTCTGCTGTACGTCCCCTTTAGATACTGGGAGGCTGCTTCTCTTCTCCAAGCTGAACAACCCTGGCTCTCTCAGCCTGCCTTCATAGGAGAGGTGCTCCAGCCCTCTGATCATTTTCATGGAATTTTTCTGGACTGACTCCAAGAGGTCCACATTCTTCTTATGCTATGGACCTCTGGACTCAACACTGCAGGTGGGGTCTCACAAGAGCAGAGAGGCAGAATCCCCTCCCTCACCCTGCTGGCGGCACTGCTTTGGATGCAGCCCAGGATACAGTTGGCTTTTTGGGCTGTAAGTACACATTTGCTGGCTTATGTCCAGCCTCTCATCCACCAACACCCTCAAGTCCTTTTCCTCAGGACTGCTCTAAATCCTTTCTCCATCCAGCCTGTACTTGTGCTTGGGATTGCCCCACCCCAAGTGCAGGATTTTGCATTTGGCCTTGTTGAACTTCCTGAGGTTTGCATGGATGCGTTTCTCAATCCTGTCAAGTTTCCTCTGGATAGCATCCCTTCCCACCAGCATGTCAGCTGTAGCACACAGCTTGGTGGCCTCAGCAAACTTGCTGAGGGTGTGCTAAATCTCACAGTCCATGTCACCAACAAGGATGTTAAACAGTGCCAGTCCCAATACTGACCCCTGAGGGACCCTGCTCAGGGTTTTATTTTTCCTAACCTTATCCCTGGGGGCTCAGTCTTCCTGTGTTCCTCCCAAGCTGCCTGTTCTTGCTTCCCTGCTCTGCAGAATTTCTTTTTGTGTTTGAGTTTGTCCAGGAGCTCCCTGTTCATGCACATGGAAGTCCTGGTGTTCTTGCCTAATTTCCTTTGTTTTGGGATGCATATACTTTTGTACAGAATACACACATTCATAACATATACACTCTATACACAGTATGGAAGAAAACACTATTTATGACAGTGTTCATGTCATTTATACAGTACAATATGCATTATACTTACTTCAAAAAATTAGCCCAACAACCTCAGAGCAGTTTGATGCCTGCTTGGTATTTATTAAAAAAACAGTCTGTGGCTTTGCCTAGTAATTTGTAGGTTTTAATACCTGCTGGTTGCCTTTTGAGAAAGAGATAATTTCATGTTGCTGATTTATGACAGACACTGACAGGTTGGTGGGTGGACAGCCACACCTGTAGGTCTTTGATTTCAGCTTTTGAGAAATAGGAGGTGTGTGCACTGGAAGAGAATATGGGCTAAGCTGACCTGACCTCCATAGCCAAATCTGGCACACAGGAAAGTGGCTTTGGAGTCAAGGGGTGTCCTGCTTTACCAGCATGTGTTGTCATGCTGGGCAGATCCTTTCAAAAGGTTCTTTGCTTGGCAGCTACTGGAGGAAGACAGCAATTGCAAGTGTGTAATAAAGACTAGACCTGGATGGAAAATAGAACTTTGCCTAACAAAATATGGTGATATTTCAAGCTGGGAAGAAGCCCTTCAACATTTTCAAAATTCTACACAGGACAATTTTATTTAAGAAGAATAACCCCCACATTTCTGCTCCATCATTTTTGCTCTTGGCATTTTTTAATAGAAAATAAGAAAGAAATTGAAATAGATATATGATTCCAAACAACAACATAAAAAGCCAACAAAACTTATTATTCTAAATATGTCAGAACTTTTTTTTCAAAATGAACATATACAAAACTAGCCTTTTAAAAACTTCCAAAGCCAATATTATCCCTGACATCTTGCCAATTAGCTCTAATAAAAATACCTACTGTTGTATAATTCTTTGAGAATCACAAATAAGAGGTGATATATACACATAGTGAATAATAATAATAATAGCCTTTGTAGATAGATATAAATTTAATACCTTTTTATTTTTGAGCTAAGCTATAAATTCATAACAATAAAACAAGAACTCCAGCAAAATAAAGCTGACCTCTGTTGTGGGATGTGATTGACAGAATAAAACGGTTACACTAAATACTATGTTAAATGTTGCTAGTCTGAATCAAGATCTTTCACAACATGTTGTATGGAGTTTTCTCTGATTCCTACTGAATTTTTCTGGGGAAAATACTCATTTGTTGATAGCTTCACTGTATGTATTGCAGCAATAATTTTAAGAGACATATACTGAAGCTTCAAATCATATTTTGAAATAATGTATTTAGGCTTACATTCCTAGAAATCCCAGAACAATATCTGATCTATTTCTAAAGAGATACACATATTTTCAAGGAGAAATGTGGCAGTCAGTGCAGAAATTATGTAAAGAAGATCTTCAGCTGTAGCATGTAGAACCTCAGTCTTAATGACCACGTTGTTTTTTCTTTATTAATATTCTATCTTTCACTCATATATCATGACAGAAATTGCTTAAAATGAAAACAGCTGCTTCCTTATTGCAAACGTTGTGGTATTAGGCACAGTCTGAATTCTGTTTTGCAACAGCATGTGTTATTCCGCTGAGGGCAAGCAATGATTAGCAATTCTTTCCTGCAAACTTTATCAACTAACTTTAGAAACTTCTCTGCATGGTTTAAGGCGAGTGGCCATGCAAAATCTGCAAAATCAAGCTGTTTCCCTGTTCTGTGCCCCGAAGAAATGTCTGATTTGCATGTGTGCTCAAGCTCTATGGCATATAGTGCTTCATGCTTCAGATTCAGTGGCTATGATTACAGATATGTGCTAACCTTGTTCAGGAAGGAAGGCAACACTTTACCAGCTGATAAAGTGTAAATTTCTACTTCATGACCAATTCAGACTTTTTCAATGCTACCTGAACACACAAGCACTCAGTTTGAATGCCACAGCTCTAGCAGAGTGGAATACAGAGCACTGGATTACAATTTAGAAAACCTGAGCCTTGTAACTGATCTCGTAAATAGACTGAAATCCTCCACTTTTGGAGGATCCATAAAAAAGGAAAAAGATGATCTATCCACAACAAGTGTAATGGAAAGCCAGTTACAACATACTACTAACATGATAATGCAATTCTTTTATGAACTGGAGATAGGTCCAAGCAATGAAGTCTGGATCCTAATGCTCCATTTGCAAGTCAAACTTTTCCTGCCTAATGTCATGTCTGAAAATATCCTCAGCACAGGCTTTATGTGTGAAAGGTAACAAACATAGCATTCCTTTTCTTCCAAGGCTTGTAACATTTTCTCTTAGGATTGAAACAATAGCTATTCCTTTAGGGGTTGGTTTTTTTTGTTGAATTTGCTCATTAGAAATCACTCATGAGTTCAGAGTAAGGGTAGGGTACACCACCCCAGAGGAAAAATTTTTGAGCAGTTATGATTTCCTAAACAAAAAGCACAGAAAAAGAAGAGCATGGTTTGTTTTATTCCTTTACTAGTACAATAGCCATAGCAAAACACAGAAGTTACACAGTGATTTATGTGATCTGACATTATGTATATAATTCAGTGCCTTTATCTATTAGATTTTCTCCTATAGCTGAGGCACTCATTTTCCAAGGAAAACAAGTGTCATCTTGTCACACAGAACACACCTCAGATATTAAAATATGTTCTGCCTGCATCAAGACAGCAAAAGTTTATCCCAATTTCACATGATGATATAATTAGAATGGGGAAAGTTTGAAAAAAGATTAATCCATCAAATTAAAGAGTTTTCCTTAAATCCTGATGGTGCAATACCATTAAGAGTGCACACCTCTGGCTTAATCACAGGTAAAAATATGATTTTCCTCTATATCCAAGTTTATAGTTTCAATTGAGTCAATAAAATCTATTTTTATATACATGAAAGAATTACATAAGTAAGTGTTATTTAAGTTATTTAAAGTGTTATTTAAGTTACTAAAGTTATTTAAACTTGTGCACTTTTAACATTTCTGTGATGGCAGTCCAGCCTTTAAGAACTTGCCAATGCCAGGAATCAGAGTTTACAAGAGAACAAAATGTACTTTATAGAGAAATTAGTAGTAAAAGCAGATGAACTTGTTCTGAAGAAGGTTTCAGTATATGCCCTTTGAAAAATACATGCCCCACCACATACAGCTACAGTGAGTCAGAGAGGAGAACTGGGCAAGGCCAACTCCTCAGAGAAAAGAATGACTCACCAAAATGTGTTTAGACTGAGCACCCTGGTCCTGACTTCCTTATAATAAGAAACAACACTATGGTAGACATGGAGGTGATCAGACAAAGAAACATTTGCTCCAGTATGACCACTTTTTCCTAGCCCTATATCATCTGCCTTAATTGATAACTCCATCTTCATATATAGAGCTGTAAGATGAGGAATTCTGACCTCACTGAAAAAGCAGGCACTTTTAGGGGAGGATAGGAATGATTTAAACACAAATTATAAATAAAATACAGATAAAATTAAGGATAAAGTTCCTTGAAAAAACTTAACTATTATTTGATGGTCTTAGAGATGGTCTATCTTAGAAAGAACAGAGTTGCATATGTGGCCACTTTTGTAGTTATCAATCTTTTAGTCTGTATGTGATCCTTTTTTTCTCAGAAAGGTTAGAAGCCACTCACTGGGCTGCAGTCAGAGATGGTCAAGGCTGGTCCTACGTTTCTGTCCCCAACTCAGCAGAGACACACTCATGGCAAAGAGCTCTTCAAAAGCCTGAATTATCAAAGCACTCAAACATAAAATAGGAATCCTTGGGGACTTAGCAGTATCACAGATTAGGACTGGCAGTGAAATAAAATGAAGAGATAATTCTAATACCCTACTCTGTGAAGCAATGTACAGTACTCTGTAAAATGAATACCCAAAACCCTCTGCCCTAGAAAGAGCTCTGGCACTGTTGGGTGGGGAGCTTGATGGAGGGACTGATGCCCAGATGGGTCTTTGGCTAAATATTGCATTGCACAGAGCTGAGCTGTCTCTGACATGGCACAGCTTTCTAAGTCAGCACAGCGGCTGCCTAAGAAAGCAGAAAGAAAAGGTTCAGTCCTTCCACCTGGGCAAACATGACCATCCTCAATGTATGTGGATTTAGCCAGTCACTAGGAACAAAAAATTATTCAAGAATTTTTGTTCACACTTTTTATAAGCTTTCTGTCGCATTCTCTGTCTATAATAAACCAGCTGTTGGATTTAATTAGTTTTATTTTAAACTGTACGTGGTAAGAGAGTATCTCACAATTGCATATAAATCTTTCTTCACATTAATTTTGTTAATACCTTAGTTTTGGTGAAATCCCATTCATTCAAAATTCTTCCCCCAAATATTTCTTTCTTGGGACTTTACCTGTGAGACTATGCTTCTTCTTGATAGAAATGATTTGACAGCAACCAGAGTGGAATTAATTATTTCATTGTATAAAAGGGAATAAAAGCAAAGTTGCCATTCAACTTAGTGGCAGAATATTAGTGAGAGGCTTCCATAAGTTCCTGAAACCATGTTCTGCAATGAAATTCAATTTAATTTGATATGATACTGGTCATCCCGAGAAATGTTGCACATTTAAGCTGCCAGTCAGCTCCAGCTACAAGCCAAAACTGGCCTTTCAATGCACTTAGGTTTTATATATACAAAATATATTTATTTTGGGTGGTCTGAGGTTTCTGTGGGGCTTTTTTTTTTTTTTCCTGTAGCAGTCAAAATTATTTATATGTTGCTTTCAGAGTTGACAGGCAGTTTATTTCATTATTAGCATTAACCATACTTCTTGAATTTCCTGTCATTTAACAGTATCCTAATTGATTACAAGAGAAGAAAAGAGAACATTGAGTGCCTCTGCAGGAGACTGTGAAACTAATGACAGATATCTGCTGAATTTCAATACTTCTCTAAAGAGGTTCACACAGACAGTGCCTGAGGAGAGCAGAGATCTGAAATGAAAAGTGTTTCTCAGCTTTTTGCCCAGTTAATCCCCTTGTTCAGAGATCACTTTGCTCAGAGGTCACTGTGATACTTTTTAAAGTCACAATTTAAAATTGTTTTACATCTCAGTTAATATTTGAGTAGAAACTGAGCCAACTACAAACTACAAATACAATAAAAATATTATTTTTTTTAAATTATCCCTCAGAAATACATGTGACTTTACAAGCCATGTGTATGTATCACAATTAAAATGTGCTTTGATGTGCTTTGATCCAGGATATGAATATCAACTGTACCTCTAGAAATCCATGTGATTCTTGATCCACTTTTTCCCTGCCCTCTATATGATAAATAGTGAGCATAAATCTATGAAACTAACCATACCAAATCATCTACTGTCTTGGAAGCTAAGAAGGAAAAGAAAATACATCAGCCTGTTTATTCAAGTTTCCTCTAGAGAAATCAAAAAGGAAGTTTTGCCACCTTGGAAAGACTATTCTTCCTTAGTGCTACGTGCAAATATGGCTCGATAAAAAATGTTCTGAAATAAAAATCTCAAAAAATTAAAAAAAAAAAGAAATCAAATGTTTATCTCTGATAGATATACCAGTTCTGAGTCAAGAGGTGGAGGTGAGAAGTCTAGGAGAGCAAAGTATATTGTTCTGTGACAAAACAAAAGGAAATGGTCTCAAGTTGTGCCATAGGAGGTTTAGATTGGATATTAGAAAAAAATTCCCCACTGAAAGGGCTGTCAAGCACTGGAACAGGCTGGCCAGGGACGTAGTAGAATCACTGTTCGTGGAAGGAATGAAAAACCATCTAGTTGTGGCACTTAGGGACACGCTTCAGTGGTGAAAGTGACAGTGCTAAGCTAATAGTTGGACTGGATGATTTTAGAGGTCTTTTCCATCTTTAACAATTCTATTATTCTATATATGCTATTGAAGCTGGGTATTGTTTAGTTTTAAAATAAAACATGTAAAAGATTCATATGGAGAAAGGCAAAAAGGGAAAAATGCTTTTTCTCTTCATGAAAAAGCAGAGGTTTATAGAAGAAACTTGAACTTTTTAATTATAAAACTTTTATTGAAAAGACAGTAATTTTTGACATTCAAGCGCAGTCTGCTTTAAAAAAAGGTGACTGTTTCAATTTGTGAGCTCAGCATCTTTACCACCCACAGAAGAGGATGAAGAGTTGACTCTAGACCTGTTTTTGAAGCTGAGTGCTGTGAGACACATAACGTGACACATAAGGTGTCCTTATGGCTGTCAGACTTACTGCCAGTGACTCACACCAGGAAGCTTAGCAGGGAACTCTGGCTCTTCAAACAGCCACAGGCTTAAAGGCCAAGCTACAGTCATCCTTTCCGTGTATGCAGAACAACAAGAGCTTCAACCAGAGAAAGCATTTTTGTACCGTTTGAGATTCTCCTGAAATAGCACTAGGAAAAGCTTCAGGGAAGCCAATGAAATTACACAAGGGGTTCATCTGTTTGAAAAGCATCGTCTCAGCAATGTTTACCATAGCAAACAAAAAGACACCCTTAATAAAAGTAAAAATATATATCCAAACAGAGCTGTAGAAAAGGAAAATATTGCCAGTCCATCAAAAAAAAAAAAAAAATATCATGCAACCTCAAACTTAGCAGATTTTTGATAGATTTTTAAATGCCTTTTTGCTGTCAGGGCATTTACATTCACAAGCTTTCAAGCTTTTCTTAGCAGAGGAAGCTTCTTTCTTCACAGTTCCTATGGCCAGGAGCTTTCTTTAATTAAAAACAAACTCTCCCAGGCTGCATATAAACCAAGTGGATTTTACAGACAAACCTCAGCAATCACCCTGGGGGTGCCTGCCTAATCCACACAGCTGGGTTCACTTCCACTGGAAAACTGACACAGAGAGGAGAGAGTGTGCAATAAAGTCTCATCCCAGCATGGAGACAGGGTTCCTGCACAGGTCCCAGAATTAGGAAGTGCTTCTCTCAATAACTAATAGAAGAACTATTGCATCTGATAACAAATCAGTTCAAATCTCAGTCTCCAAGGTGACAATTTAAGAAAAATGTGCCAAATTAGATAAAATGGTGATTTAAGATACAAACTGACAATACTCAAAATTACTATTTCTTTGCAACATGTTTATGGACTGTGCTATATATCTGTAATGTGGAGTCACTGTCTGGGAAAGTGACAGCCTTCCATCAAATTTGGGCAAGTAATTCCAAGTCAACTCTGATTATAAACATCAGGATTAGAGCAATTGAATTGACACCACTAACAAAACTGAAAATCAAGGGTGAACAAAAAAGGAACTAATAGATCATTAGGTTGTATCAATTAAGTTCCACGTTCTTTTCTACACTTAGACAAAACTCCAGTCAGCTCCAGTGAAGAATGTAAGACTATACTGTAAACCTTAGGAGATACACTAAAGCTGTGTGAAGAACTTACTTCATTGCCAAAATTTGCACGGAAATGATTTTTCCAAGCATCAGTTACTGTACTAGTGCAGTGAAAAGCTGTTTAAAAACAAAACAAAACACCTCTGTTTTTCCTTTGGGTGCATTGTATGTTGTTCTTCTTCATTCAGTAACCCATATCTGTTATTGTTAAGCTTTGTGCATCATTAAGAAAGTTGTTTATGAAAATGGTGTTATAACACTTTCTGTTTCGGTAGAGAATGAGACTTATTTGAAAGACATGGAAATTTTATTCCATCACAATTTCAGCTATTGGTAACTGAAGCATTGCTTCTATGTGTCCATCTTCTACAACACCTCAATAATATGTCCAATTAAAATGTTACAGCTTATGCTCTCTCCATCTATCAAGCAGCCTTCACAATTATATTTGTCAATACTAACCGGCCTCCTGAATCATCAACACTGTAAAATTCCACTTTCTCATATAGGCTGTTAGTCAGTCCTGATAATTATTTTTGCTTTCAAAGATACATCAAAATTTAATGAAAATGTAGAAACTTTTTTGATAAAAAGGAAAGCTGCCTATTTTGTACTGCTCATCTTGTTATATTCTAAAACTGCATCTTCTTTTCTGAGGGTATGGATGAGGTATCTGGTATTACTGAAATTTAGCAAAGGGCTGTCACAAATCACTGTTACTGATCAGAATAATTTTCAAATGTCCAAAAAGAACTGCATCAAAAAATCCTTATCTGAATTCAACACATCTGCAAAGAGAAAAGTACAAGATAAATAAAAAGAAACATAATTAAAGAAAATTGAAGAGAAAAAAGAAATTATTTTCTTCATTGTTTTGTAAACATTTTTCCTAACATTATCACTCATTTCCCACACTTCCTTTTTGTGCAGCTGCATCAGTGCAGCTCTGTGTGTGGCAGCTCTGGTCTAGTTTGGATCAGCAGCAGCACCTTGTGTCATATGGCTGTGGCTGAACACCACAGTATTTGCTTTTATCATACTGAGTAAAAGCAACCTGACACCTCTACCCTTTACCTTAGATTTCTGCTCTCATCTTACTCTCCAGAAAAAAAAATGTATTGACTGAGTATTTTTCATATAGGTCTTTATAACCATATATGCTACCAAGTACTAGAGGTAGAAAAGGTAAGTATAGGAATTGCGTATATTAATGCAGGACAGGGAGGTTTGTGTCAGTCTAATTTCTGTGGCCATTTACTGCCACGTCTGGCAGGCCTAAAACACATCTGACATCTGAACATTTGAGTTTTACCTATAGGGAGCTGCATTGTGCCAAGCAAAGAAAGTTAGAGATGATGACCTTTATTTAAGGGTTTTAGTTGGCTGTTTAGATATAAAATAGAAAATGTTGACTATCGGGGTCAAAGGAGTGATATAATTCAAAATCCACTGAGAATTTTACCCGAGAAAAATGAAGCTTGAGTGTGGCACTGATGATCTGTGAGGCAGAATACATTTCTAAAGAACATTTTGTACTTGGTGGTGCTTAAGTGTGGCAGACGTCCCAGATAGACAGCACTGTTGTAACACTACTGAGAAAGTATAAAGGTGAAAATAATTGATGCCACATTAAGATAGCTAAATGTCGTTTAGCTACTCACTGACAATATCGGCTGGCAGATGGGGATAAACTCCTGGTTTCCTGAAGGATCACAAAAACTGCTGTACAAAAAATATAATCCAATTATCTTCCTACACTGAGTCTCTTAGGCTGTGCAGTATGTTGGTCTAACACCTTTGCCTCTATTCCAAATAGAGGAAGAGTGGAATTTATTTAAACCAAATTATTTATTTGTAGCTCTCAATAAAGCAAATAAGAATAAAATTCCACTTTTTATGTAAACACTGGTGAAAGCACATCTGAATACAGTGCTAGGCTATGCATAATAGTCTCTCTAGTTACTACAGTTCAGACTCAAAGTGTAGTAATTCTTTTCCCACCGCCCACCAAATGCAAAGAGACACATAAAGGGAACACATTTTGACCCTCCTGCCAACAAAACAGCAATAGATGCATATTGAAGTAGGAACAATGTGCTTCACTTTTCTGGTGGTGTGCCAGTAACACATCAGCTGTGCTATGGAACAAATTCTACAAAGCCTGAACTTGATTTAGGAAGACAACAATGTGACTGAAATGTTCCATACCAAGCATTAAGTGCCCAGCCCAAGTTCCTGTGAACTCAAAAGCAAAATTCTCATAACTAAATGTTATGAAACGGGGTACAATGAGGAACAGCCACTTTTGAAGCACAGTTCCCTTTCTGACTTGGATCTGCACTGAAAGACAATAAAATACTATATGAAAATGAAAAAATCCTGTATGAAATCACTTTTGATAACATTAAAATGTATCTGTACACATCAAATAGCTTATGTTTCTTCATCATATTTTGTCAATCTCTACGGTAGTTAGGACTGATATGTAAATACTTGCTTAAACATCTTTACTTCAGCATCAATGCTTCCATAAAAATGCTTTGGTAGCCAAAAAATATCTATTCTAAGCAGGTTATCTTTACTACTTTTTTTTTTTAATTTCTACTTTTCTTTAATGCAAAACTAGCAGTTCTTCAGGACTTCATGCTGCTGCCTCTCATATTCTCATAATTTATTGAAAATCTGCCTGAAGGTTCAATTCACAAGTATGGCAGTAGCACTATTTATTTTCNNNTCTAGCCCCTTTACTCTGCTAATAAACTTTCAGCAGTAGCACAATCTAAACAATTTGTAGTAAATGGAGAATCCTAGCTCTTCCAAATAAAACGTGACTGAAAGCAGGTAGTATAAATGGTTTACAACCCACTTGGGAGGGTGTGACTAATGAAAGGCTGTACTACTGCCTGTTGCTGGATAGAATTAAAACAGTTTGCTTTATATATCTGGGCCAGAAACTGCTGGTTAAACTCATAACTTAATCTGATTTATCTGTGTAAATATTTCAGGGAATCTATCTATCTATCTGGTTTAGGGAGATTTTTCCCCAGGGTATTCTATTTCTGCACCAAATAATACACAACACTACACTTGTGTTCTGCCTGGAAAGGAGTCCCAAAGTTTCTAAAGTCAGGGAATAGCTGATCAGGAGTGTTGACATTACTGTGTACAGACACAGGCCCTGAGCACTGTTCTCCTACAGAAAACTTCACTTAGCCGGGACTGTAGTGAATTATTTACATCCTACTTTCTATTTTACAATTCAGCTAATCCTGGGGAGAAATAAAACTCTGCCCACTCAAGCAAAACCCTCTGAACCCTCTTTTTTTCCCTTTTTCCTATTATTTGGACTGCTCATAAGTTATCACTGAATAACAGAATACTCGGAGTTGGAAGGGATCCACAACGATCATCAAATCCAGCTCTTAAGTGAAGAGCCCATAGAGGGATCAAACCCACAACCTTGGCATTTATTTGCACAATGCTCTAACCAGCTCAGCTAATCTCACTGGCATATGAAAATTTACAAACAACTTCTATAAATTCCCCTCTATCCATATTCTCTGTGTTCTCTTCTAAAGCAACACCCAATTTGAAATTTCCAGGCAACTTGGATGGTTTTCTCTTCTTTTGAATTCTATTGACCTTCCATGCATTTTTTTTATTCAGCTAAGTACATGGTGCCATTTCACAGATTCAAGGTCTCAACTGTGTCCAACAATCTTCCCACTTTCTACTTACTGGGTTTCTTTTCCTTTCCTTTAAATAAATATGACACTGTCTGTATATTTTTTTATACTGCCTTTTTCTTTTTCAGTGCTTTACACCATTCAATCCAACTTACAATTTCTGATGGAATTCACATAAACTTTTGTAACTATGGCACTCTCTTGTGAGCCATGTGAAACATTAGGCCTTTGCTTGTTTTTGAAATCACAGGTAGGAATGGGGTGCCTGGATAGCAAATGTCACTATTCTAAACTGCATAACTATATCTGCATTCAAACATAATTTCACATTCTGTCAGAAACATGAGAAACATGAAGAATATCTTCACTTAGGAGTCTTAGGTTGCGCTCAAAATTTGCTCAGTTCACCTCTTTTGAATACCTAATATCAGCAAGACACATAAACCAAAGGCAGGCTTGGAATCTACTATCTTTAGTAAACCTAAATAAATATTCCAGTTTTGCCTTAAAGAATGGCTTTCAGGCGCTGTCTCCAAGGCTTTAAAATTCTGATTCAAATTGAGCACATTGAGGGGTTTTAGTTCATATTCCCCCTTTCTCTGAAGAACATCTGCATACAGCATTGTCTAGCAAATTGCTGCAAGCAGATTATTATATATCTTAAACTGCAAAGCATTTAAAATAACAAGTATCTCCAAATAGCCTTTAGACTTTTTAGGTAATAAGAGACAATGGAAGGCATTTGTAGAATAGCCAGAATTTCAGCAGCAATGATGAAATACTAAAAATCAAATGAGTTATTAAGCAACAACTGGTTTGTTTCCTGATATCTCATTATCATCTCCCCATCACCTTTTCCTTAGGTACTTCTGCTTCTTTCATTGCCAGCCAGTACCTGCTATTTCAAACATGCAAATGTAGGCAGGCAAAGTGGAGGTGTTCCACTATAGATAAGGGAAAGGTTTGACTCTACAGCCCTTATAGTTACTGATGAAGTGTCTGCTACTGATTATTTAACCATGATGTAAGCATTGATGAGTGATTCTATAGGCAACTAGAAGAAATTTCTGGATTGGAAGCTCCAGTCTTAATGAGAGATTTCAACTTCCCAGACATCAGCTGGGAATATCACACTGCTGTGAAGAGCAGGTCTTGGAAATTTTTGGAGTTTGTAGGAGATAACTCCTTGCCACAAGTACTCAGTGGCAGCTAGGAAAGATCCCTCCTAGACTTGCCTTCAGGAATACAGAAGGAGGATGTGATTGTAGGTGGCTCTTTTGGTCACAGGGAACCTGAAATGGTTGAATGCATGCACAGCAATGGCTATACAGTGGAAAGAGAAGAAATCACTATTTCTGGAACAGAATAAATTTTTTCTCCATAAATACCTTTTGCCTTACAGGAATCTTTAATTTTTCCTGCAAAGAGCATTCTAGGTTAACAAAAATGTAAACTAAATGCACAAAAATAAATCACTCAAACCCAATTGCATATATCTCTATAGGATATACAAAGTATGGATATGAATTACAATGCTTAATGGCAGAGTTTGAAAAAGAAAATTAATTACAGGCTACACTTATTTATATAGTATAAAAAGTTACTCTGATGCTCGGGGGTTTTTAGAAATAAAAGCTCTGGTTGTTTTTGGAAGAAAAAAGATGAATATATAATACTTCTTATCTTTAATCTGTATTTGGTAAAAAATATTCTATCTATAGATGAAAAAATAGATAATAAAATATTCTAGTAGGACAGCTAAAGCAGCAAGCTAATAATCTGTTCCTTTGCTCAGTTTAGATACTTCTTAGATTACATATTAAAAACTCATTGTTCCGAAACTGCACTTAGAACAATCCATTAATAAAAAGAGCATTTATGGCAAATACTGTCTATGTGCCATTTAAATCATTATTCTTGTTTATAAGTGTATAGGCAATTGGTTTTCCTGTTTTATGAAGTGTGAAAGAAACAGTTGTTCTCTTATATTAACTCATAACTATGAGTTAAGAAAATCCGAAAGAGACAGCTAATGGTAACATATTCTATGTTCAGCTCCTTAAGAAAGCAAGATTTACAGAAAGATTCAATTTTTTCACTTAACAGCCAAAGACAAACCCAAATCCAATACAAAATACAACCAGGTTACAACTCGTGCCATGTAATTACATAAACCCATCACTGTTGCTGAATACATTTTTGGTGTTAATATACTGTCCAAGCTATAAATTTGGGCTATTTTTTTATTATTTTCGACTCACTAGTCTACTGAAAAATACTAGACACTAAGAAAGATAGTGTGAATAGCCCTCCTGAAGACCCTTGTGATTATGGCAAAAATTTTCTTCCCATTTTGTTGACCAAATTAAATTATTCCCAAAGTCAAATCATATTTTCCCTTCAGTTCATAGTGTCAATACTTCAGGGTAAACCTGTAGATAGTTTTAATATTCCTTTAGATTACTGGATGAGTATTTTAGGTACTGAAGCTTATTTTGAGTGGGTACACTTTAAGGATATAATAATATCCTTAAAGAAGATAATTGTCTTTGCTTTTTGTGATGACTGGCTGTAGAAATATTGGACACACTAACAGATAATATTTATTGGCATTTTTAAACTGTTACCTATTTTTTTCAGATGATTAAATTCTATCCAGATCAACCAAGTTAAATTTTAAGAGGATTTCTCATATAAAATCTGCAATGAAATCCTGTCTGACAGTTTTTATGAGCTTCCTTTCAGAAATTCAAAACCACAGAAACACACCTCTGTGAACACAGACTAGGACACTGCTAGGAGCTAACAGTTTGCATTTTGTCTCTTCAAGCTTGAACATTAATCTGGCATTCATTAAATTATTCAAATGTATGATAAAAAATATCCACGTGCCAGGCACTAGAAAACCACTGACCTGAAACAGAATGAAAAAAAAAGAGGTAGTCTCAGAAAAAAGGATATGAAAGAAAAAGCAAATTAGTAGTTCAAAACCAGTGAGTCATCACGCCTAAACAGTGTATGTGAGAGTGCAGAAGCAGTTTATATATAATAGTACCGAATTACCAGAGAGATTGTGCTGTGCTGTATTTAAAAAAAATAAATTGTAAGGTGGCAAAATGTTATATTATAACAAGTTACTTGTGTTTGCACTGTCCAGAGAATATTGTTGGAAAGTGCCAAAAGACCTCAGAGCATCATGATAGTATAAATGAGTACTTATTAAGCACATTGAAGAGCATAGACATTTAAGAGAAATATAAAAGCCACCTGTGCAGTTTAACTGTATCCAAAGAAACCTGCATATTACTACAGAAAGCCAGATAAACTGCATTAAAAGAAACTAGAGACAATATCTTTATATTTCTAAACCGTAACGTCATATCTGGTGTATTCTGTGCAGAACTGAACACCTACTCTGTAAAAATATGTATCAGAACGAGAAATGTCTGGCTATTGACAAAGAAAGATGATGGGATGCTTTAAGGATTTGTACCTTACATCAGGAAGAGGAATACTAAGTGACATCAAATATATAACACATATAATGAGTGGAACACTGAGCACTGAGTCTCTGACTTGTGACAGAATAAGGACATACACAAACAAAAAGAAGGTAAACACCCAAGTGATTAATTGCTTTTTTACCTAAACAGAAATAAAACCAAGGAACTCACTGCCAAAGGCTGCCAGATACCTGCCAATGTGCCGAAGTTAGACTGAAAATTTGCATTTAACCAAAGGTGGTAGCATAAAACTGATAAGGATCTTAGAAAGGTCATTAAACTGGCAACTTTACAGACTTGGCCAACCTCTAAACAGAGATCAGAAGCCTCAGTACTGGAGTCTGCCAAGCTCTTAACAACTCTCCTTGAAGGACCAGGCCCTGTTCACTCATTTGATAAAGACCTGAATTACATTGTGCCTAAATCTAAATTAAACTCTTGTATTCATTAGAGGAAAATTAAACTTGATTAACTCTCTGAAATTCTTAGTTTTGTCTGTAAGGCACACCCATGGTCTTGCAGTTTGACCCAAGCACAGAAGGATGAAAAAATGGAAGAGAAAGAAACAGTCACCAAGCAAAGTATTTGGGAGTTTAGAAGTTTTGGTTTGAAGAAAAGTCTGGTTTACATGTACCACCAAGCCTAAAGGCTACAGGGTGAACTTAATCAGCATTAAATATTCTTCACTACAAACACAGACAGTGGTCTGGTGACAAGGTTGGTCATATCTATTGTCTCAGTATTGCAGCTGAAACCAACACCGTTTTATTCCTGCAAAGACTGAAGGATCAAGTTCTCAATAATTAAGTACAGATATGATTATGAGAGCACCTACATCAACAGGAGAGGCTGTGAAATGTAGAAGATGCTTTTACATTGCAGCTGGCATTGGGGGATTATAAAGGAGAAGCATGGTCAAACTGAGAAGCTGTGTGTCCCTTCCACCTGGACTAGTCCATTCCTCCAGCAACATTGCTTAAAGAATTATCACTCTCTTTTCTTCAGATAATTTGTGTTTTAGTTTGGAAAGACCTAAAGAAGCCCAATGGAAAATACTTCAGAAGTACTGAAACTTTGAACATTATTTTAATTCCCTGATGAAACTGACTGTAGTCATCAGTTCACAGTCATATCTATCTTGATGTGCTTGTGCACCTCCTTCCAGCTGGCTGCTTGTTTAGTTTGTTTTCCCAGTGGTTTAAGTGCTAATTAACAGAACACTGAATTTCTATGGCCTATTAATTAATTAGATCTCTTCCCAGGTCTTCAATCAGCCAGAACCACCTCTCTTTTAAATGAGGAAGAGACAGTAAACCAAAGACCTTCAGTGCTCAAGGTAAAAAACCAAAAACCAAACCCAAAATAAAACCATCAAAGTAATTCAACATCAACACCATCTTCCTACCAGCAGGCTGGAAATGGCAGCTTTAAGCTGGAACAGTAAGTAGCACACATACCTGAGCCTATGCTCACACAATAGAAGGACAATCTCTTTCAGTGACGAAATATACCTCAGCTTCAAACTCTCCAAGGATTGCTCCAATCAAATTCTTATTTTAAATATTAAAAACTAACTCCTTAAAACTATCTTTTGAAACAGCACCTTCTTTCAGTGCAGCCTGAAAAGAATATGAGAGACAGTTTCTACAACAGCATAAGAAGGGGAAGGAAGAAACAACCCTAAGAAAAAAAAAACTCAGAGTAGAAAAATCCCTCATAGTAGAGCCATCAAAGAAATGGTAGCAGTAGAAGCTGGCAAGGAGAAAAGGAACTGACCCACCTACGGATGCAGAGCACTCATACTACTGTTAAACCAAGAAAATTAAGTACCAGCCACTGACTCATCAAGTCCTGTGGATTTTTAATGGTGGTGCTACCAGTCTTTGTTGGAGTCAGCCTTGAATTATAGCGATGCAGGCAAGAGAGATACCCACTACAAGTAGGTCTTCAAGTATCTCTGTCACAGTGGACACACTTCTTTACTTAATCACCTGATGGTATTGCATTCTTTAATTTCATTTTACCCTTTGCATTTCACCCTGTTCTTTTAATCACCTTTGCTAAGAGCTAAGATGAGGGTTCTCATCATCTCCACATAAGTGATCACAATTCAAGTAGGCTGCAATCACTAACCAGTAAGGGAAATGAACAGAAGAAAAGGCGAAGCAGTGGGCACAGTGCTTGATGTTGGATCTACTCCAGAGTAATCTTCTTGACTCAGGTTGTTCTCAATTAGTTTGAGAACTGCTCAGTGCAGCATAGAGAGGTCACAACAAAAGGCCAGGCATAGATTTACAGGACAGAGTAAGTTCCCCTCTTTAGAGGTATTTTCCTTCCTTTTCACATTACATCTAGAAAATCAAGTTTTCTTGATGTTACCTGGGACAGAAGGTACACTTTTTCCTGCAGAGCATTTAACGTTTTCCTGAAGAGCATTAATATGAAAGTTAGGAACTATGCACTCCTGTGTCAAACAGGGTAAGACTATTTAGTGACAATTAGCAAAGCACACATGAAATTATACTAACAAAGATATTTTGTCTGTAATCAAAAACTAAAGGTTAACAACAGAGTCTATTTTCTCCTTTGCCACCAGAAGTTAAAGTGTCATTTTTTTCCATGTTGGTATGATGACCAGTTTTCAAACTTAATTTCTTTAAAACTGTATTCTGAATTTGTGAAATGTATTCTCAGTGTATCAGCCACTAAATACATAGATGCTATTACCTGCTATTTCATTAAGTACATCTTTCAAGACTGAAAGGAAAAGTGAACCTGACTGCAAGCCAGTAAGATGCATTCATGTAGAAATTGCTTTGTTCATGTGTTTCATCTTCTCACCTCAGGGAGTGACATCTTTGCAAAGACGGCTGCCATAACCCCTCCCATCTGCATCCTCTTTGATGATTCCCCAGAGACATGCCTGCCAGTTACACACAGCCTTTCCAGGAGAGAAGATATGCACTGGAATATGATCCCATGGTTTCACATGACAAATTTTATTGTTATCACCTTAGTATCAGACTAAGCAACTAGATATCTGGATGAGTTGATCTTATTGAGAGTACTGTCAAGATCAAACTAAGGCTCCAGGAGAAATAATGAAGAACAGATGCACTCCATGAAACTATTTTTAATGCTTTTTTAAAAATAGCTATAAAGTCATGGACAATCAGAACCCATTACAACTGAGAAACACACAAGACTTCCTTCCAAAAAGTAAAATATTTTTTTAAATTATTGATTTTTCACATGTACTATAGATTTTCTGGTTTGAACTTGAGTATTTTTCTATGTTTGGATAACAAATTATTCAACTTATTTGGGATTGCTGATGCTGAAAAACTAGCTAATGGAATTCAAATCACATCTTTCTAAAAATTTGAAACAGAATGAGATTAGTTATGAATATTCAGCTATCAGATCTCAGATTTATTTTTTATTATTCTTAACGCCCACATTCTGTCATTGCTGGTTTTTCTACTTTTCTCTGCATCTACCCGTGACTCATTTGTCACTTGCAAATCTGAAGCATTTAATTTTAGACATTTGTCTTCTGAGAATCAGTCATAAATACTCTAAGAGCTGACAGTCTTTTAAGATAAAAATGTCACCTCCTTCCAGAGATGTTGAGCCTTATTCTTCATGCTCTTACCTTCATATTCTTCCACTTATTTCTGCAGAGGTAGTCTTAATTCACATCAGCCTCAATGAAGAATTAATTAGATAATTTCAAGGCTTAGCAAAGAACACCAGTTAACTAGAAGCAATGGATTCAAAATACTCATTTGGGTTTTAGTAATGTATGTTCAGCAAATACTATTTTAAGGGAATTTGCACCTCCTGCAGTAGAAATGAATAAATGTCAGACCAAAGAGAAAATATAAAATCAATATTACCCAAATTTACTTTTTTAGAAGTAGAAGAAGACTTTTAAGCAGGGATTAAATGTTTATGATGACTGCTCCAACGATTTGCATAATTTATCCTGTAAATAATTTTAATTTTTCTATGTTGTTTTCTTTCTCCTGCTTTAAAATTAAGCTAGTGAATTCTTGTTTTGCTGTGATATCCAGGAAAAAACCTTGTGGGATATCACAGCTATCGTGGTGCTCTGCCAAACAAGTGAGCCCACACAAACTGGCAGGGGTCAAATGTTACCATATCAAACATTCTTGACACCTTTTAAAAAGGTACATTTTAATCATAGTATCACATTTTAAACAAATTGCACATGGGATTTCTTTAACTGTATATAAAGGCGGTCAGGCTGGGCCTGTCTAGAAGAAACAGAACTCCATGAAAACCAAGCCCAGACCCTATTCATCCTCACAGAATCACAGAATCATCTGGGTTGGAAAAGACCTTTGCGGTCATCGAGTACAACCTATGACCTAACACTACTTTGTCAACTAGACCACAGCAGTGAGTGCCACATTCAGCCTTCAACACTTCCAGGGATCCTGACTCCACTGTCTCCCTGGGCAGCCCATTCCAATGCCCAATCACTCTTTTTGAAGAGCTTCTTCCTAATGCCCAGCCAAAGTCTCCCCTGGTGCAGATTAAGACTGTGTCCTCTTGTCCTGTCACTGGGTGCCTGGGAGAAGAGGCTGACACCCTCTCCCCCCCCGCAGCTACAACCTCCTTTTAGGTAATTGCGGAGTGTGATAAGGTCTCTCCTGAGCCTCCTCCAGGCTAAACAACCCCAGCTCCCTCAGCTGCTCCTCACAGGACTTAAACTCCAGACACTTCACCAGCTCTGTTGAGCTTCTCTGGACACACTCCAGCACCTCAATGTCCTTCCTAAGTTGGGGGGCCCAGAACTGGACACAGTACTCAAAGTGCAGCCTCACGTGTGCTGAGTACAAGGGAAGAATCCCTGCCCTGGTCCTGCTGGCCACAATATTACTGAAAGGGGCCAGCATACCATTGGCCTTCTTGGCCATGTGGACACCCTGCAGGCTCGTGTTCAGTCACTGTCAAACAGCACCCACAGCTTCCTTTCTGCCTGACCGCTGTCCAGCCACTCCGTCCCCAACCTGCAGTGCTTCAGGGGGTTGTTGTGATCAAAGTGCAGGATTCAGTACTTGGTCTGTTAAACCTCAAAGTGTTGGATTCGGCTCATCTATCCAGCCGGTCCAGGCTCCTCTGCAGAGCTCTCCTCCAACAGATCAACACTCACACCCAACTTGGTGTCATCTGCAAATCTGCTACTGGTAAATTTAATCCCTTCGTCCAGATCATCAATAAACTAGCACATCATAGATTATCCCATCTGATATTATAAACACAGATTTTTCTTAAGAAAGTGTTGGTGCCTCCACAATTTTATTGCATAATTAAGTAATAACAATGCTTTGAGACAATAAAGCAGGTTTTGTTTCAAGTGGATTGCCTTAGAAAAAGGTACATCTTGAGGGCCATGGAAGACAATAGAGGAAAAACTACAACATCTGAGGAACTGAGGGAATGGCATCAAAGTGCCACTGTTGAGGCGTTTTCCATTATTCCCAGATAGCTACAGATGTGAAGATGCTGACTTAAAAGTGTTGACAAAGGAAGATAGAGAGACACAAAAGAATAGGAACAAGGGAATATGGAGAAAGCCAATTGTAGGCCTAGGCAGGAGTATGTAAACAAGCGAAAGAACTCAAGACAAAAGGACTGAAATGCCATTATTGAGGGTTAAAGCAAAATTCAGAAAGGTGAAGAAGGAGAGACTGGGAATTTGCCCATTATGTTGAGTGTAGTGGGAATGCACAGGACTCTAGGGATGGACATGAGCCAGCTGGCAATTTTCACATTAGGACTGGTGGGCAGACCCAGATGGGTGACAATGCAGTGGGCCTCTGCTACAGCCTTCTTGTTCAAGAAGTAGATGAGGTGTTCTTACTGTAGTTGTTAGCCTGTGTGAAAACCTAGGAGCTCTTCAGAGGCCTTGGGTGTGTAAAATCTTGCAACCAGAGTATACTGACACTTCCATTTGAGTCACCAGTAGTGACTACATTCAAGTTATAAAAGCGATGACGACCAAGTATAAAAACAGGCCTTTTGTTCTTGTTCAGTAGTCAGGTACACTAGAAGCAGACTCAGACCTGCTCCAAATGTCTTTGCAGCCTCATGGGTATCTTTCCGCTCACTCCAGCAAGAGCTGAATAATAAATATTGCACCAAAGATGTGCAAGACAGGCACATCTTGCAATATATTCATAACAGTGACATTTGACTGAGCTGCAATGGGCCGTGAGTCATGTACTACTAGATGTAACAGTCTGATAACAAAAAATGCTACACACATAATAAGGAAAGGGGGTAGGATAGGAATGCTGTGTAGGATAAGTAAAAGTTATATGCCTCCAAAAGCCACAGAAACTAAAACATTATCTGGCCATAAATGCATTCAAAGGTCTGAAAGCAGTGACATTTTAAAGACTTGGTAAATCAAGAATGCAGGAATTGCACACCCAGCCACTTGAGGTAACTACCTAACTATTCTAGAGTTAAGAAATAACAGCCTGTTAAAAGCTTCTTGTTTTGCAATAGATTTCAGTGTTATCTGTAAGTTTGCCAAGTACAGTCCCAAACAGATTCAATTCTCTGCTGCCCATGGCCAAGCACAGCTCTATAACAACTCCTTAACCACAGACTCATGAAAGTAATCATTAAACTGTGGTAAATGCTCCCCCGTGAGTCCCTTCGGGGGGTGCCGGCTGGCTGTGGCACACAGAGCTGTGGGGAACCCTCTCCCGATCTCCGGGGGTCAGGAGGGGGCTCAGGCTCTCGCCTTGGTGGGTGAGGCAGGAATAGACTGCGGCGGAAGAAGGAGTGGACTTCGAATGGAGGGATCAGCCCAGGTTTATTAATGCCTGGACCTTGAGCCCAACATGACCTCACTTCAAAAACCAAGCTCCAGGCTATCAGGTCTCTTATAAAGGGAGGAGGGAACAAAGATAGGGAGCCAATGGGGAAACATGGGGGTATGGACATTGGGAAGATGGGTCTCTGGGGAGACCAATGGGGGTAACCTGTGGGAGGAACCCCGGTTCCTGAACCAGTCACTCGACGCCCTTAACAGAAGTTTCCAGGGGAAGGGATGGGCTGCTGAGTGACGGACAGGACACCAGGGAGGGGTTGAGGAAGGAGGCAGGATGGGCAGAACCACTGACATAGGGGAGAACTGGGGTAAACCAAGGTACAGAACAGTTATAAAAAAGCATATAAAACACAACACAACATTAAACAAAATCTTTTCAGTTAGCAGAATTAAACTACTCTGCTTCAGATTTATTTTTATTATTTCAGAGACTTATTGATCCCAACATCCATGAGCAATATCCCTTTGTCCCCTGGAACGGATGCTGAATCCAAATTTTTCTATCTCTTTCTGTAGACAGTTACAGCAATGTACAGTCAGGTCTGGTTGCTCCCTAAGGGATGGGAAGGTGGAAGCCAAGCATGATGTCCAGCTAGCAGATCAGGTGTCTTGACAGCAAGGGCCCAGCTCCAAAGTACCCAGGCAAGGTGAACAGGGCAGGACAGAACCAGAGATGGCAGCCAAGCTCAACCAAGAGTGCAGGTCATCAGGAAAATTCCTGGTGATGAGGCAGGTCTGAGGTCAAAGCCATGAAAAGAGCATTTGGTTAGGATCTTGATCAACAGAGCCCATGGCCAGGAAGGGCTGTGGCTGAGCTAGAAACCAGCAGTCCTCTGATACAGCTCAGACAGGGACTGAAGGCCTGGGCTAAGCTGAAATCAGGCTCCCAGGCCCATGGACAGAGGAGTAGACAGAGGCCCGATGGGAGGTTCATCAGGACAATTAAGGTCTAGTAGTGCCCTGATCATAGAATCATAGAATGTCCTGAGCTGGAAGGGACCCATAAAGATCACTGAAGTCTGAGTCCTGGTAAGATCCTTCACCAGTAGTAATCAATTGAATGATTCACCAAGCAGTTAAAAATTGTATGTAATGAACATAGATTAATATCTGCTGGAAACTTTTTGGTCAAAGGGCTGAAAATGATCAGTATCATTTCAGTTTTCATTTAGCAACGACAGATGTGGAACCAGCTTTGTGACTATTATGAATTAGGAAGGCAGCTGAGACACAATTTATGTTTTACAAAGGTTGTTTTCTTCTGAGTTTGTTTGGGTTTTTTTGGTTATGTGTTATAAAATATTATAAAACATTATGAGCCGCTACACATGAGAGAATTGCAGGTTTTACAATGACTGCCTCTTACATGCTTAAAGGTAATCTTAAATACATATCAATTTTTATTTTGCTACTTCAGTTGTTCAAATTTAAATGCTCCATAAAATGCTGACCCTGTTAAAATCAATGATTATCATTGTAATTCCCCTTTTTTAGAGTTAGGTTTTTAGTTTCTCATTCCTCAATACTTTACTGAAAATCAATGGTTAAAATAGGCAACTCTTTCTACATTCACATCTGGCTCGAAGTTTCATTAAAATATTGTTAAAATGTTGGACAGATGGATTAACTGAGACCAAACATTACCCCATATAAATTAACCCTACAAGTATAATGAAAGCTTTCTTTCACACATGCTACTATAAAGCTTTTGTTACTAAGAGTTCCCCTTCTTGGATACTCAAAATGAAGTATTGTTCATTGCCATGTGGCTCACATTAAATACAAGGAAACAAACAAAAACACAGTAAGTCTTTGACATTTTAATGACTGTGGATCAGCTACTCCTTCCAGAAGCTTCTCTATTAGCTAATTACAGTCCCTGGTAAAAACATTAATTTCAGCTCCTGCCTTTTTCTGCTAACTTTGTGTTCAGATCTTGATGCTGGAAAAGGTTATATGCATTATCAATAGCTCTTAAAGACCTCATCTGAGATGAGGGTTCCTTTGCCATTTCATAATTAGAATATGAAAGAAAGCTTTTGAATAAGATTGCTTACAGAAGACAGAAATAGAGAAATACTAAAAGTGAATGGACATCAGTGCATCTCCATTTTAGGATAGGAGATTTTCTTCCATGGGGGAAAAGGCTTTTATAGGATCCATGCTGGTGGTCTATCTGGCTCCAAGGGCCAGTCAATAAAATTTTGCACAAGCACAAGCTTCCCATTAATCTTAACTTTTGGAATGCAGGTGGGTTACTGAATGATGCCAGCTCCTACTGCTACTAGAAGCATTTGCAGGTTTGCAGTAGTTCATAGGATCTTCTGTCCATCTCCATTTGAAAAGCACAGATTTGCTATTGAATATAGATGAGACAGAAAATATATTTTCAGTACAGTATTGTGTTAAATGTAAATTACTTCTCTTTAGAAGGAGAGACATGGTGATCAGACTTCAGAATCACCATCTGACTGAAGATAATATTAGCTGACACAGAATGAGAGTAATTAATTTAAGTATATGAAAGTTAAGTGAAAGACTGAAGCATATGGTAAGAACCAAGACCATTGGACTACTGCCTACTACCCTAATGTCAGGGCACTACTTTGTACCAGAAGAGATGTCCAGTGAAATGAGGACAAACCCACAAAGCAAAGTTATTATCTAATCATGAACATTCTCCTGAGATCAGACCAATCATGGCTGGCACCTTTGCTTGGAGTCAGTCCCATATTATATGGAGGGAAAATAATAAACCTTTTTGAATGGACAAATGGAGCTTGAGCATCATGGACTTATGGCAACATATCACAGACATGAGAAATGGAGTACCATTAAAATATTTCTTACACTAAAACACTATCAAAAGATAATATTTTAAGATCCTAGGTGATCCCACATGAATATTTGGAAAGATTACAGATTCCAAGAGAAAAAATACAAAGCCATGCAAGCACAATGATTTTCCTAAATACCAGTGTTGAGAAAACAAGGAGTAGATGTCATGTGAATCTGATGGTGATGAAGACAGCTGCATAGACACATGGCTGGGGCTCCTAAAGGCTCAGACTCTGGGTAATACACCCCATCATTCTCTGTACCCACATATTCACACTGATAGATACACACAGAGATAAAAGGATCTATTAGCTGTCTCCTTGGTCTCTACCAAAAGATGATTTTGCCTGGTCTTTTTCCCTAAATAACTTACAGTATTTTAAATAAAACCAATGGAACTGGAAAAGATTACATCTGTACTTCAGAAAGGTATTGAAAAGATAAGCGTACACCTCCAAGGAACACAATTACTTTCATCACTGACTTGCTCTGCATAGAAAATTACTTGGACATCGTGAAGGAAATGAGCACAAGAAATGCAAGGTAGGTAAGAAACGGCCTCAACAGAACATAGTGATATGTAAAGTAGAACTACTCATTTGAGGGGCAAGTCTTAAAGGAGATCCTCAAAGATCCATCTGAGGATGAGTCTTTTCTTAATATTTTCACTGATGACCTGACACAAAAAAATACATGTAATAATTACTGTTTGCTCATGTAGAACTGTAAAGCAGCAACAGTTTTGGCTGAGGACCAGAATATCATGCACAAGGAGCTCTATGACCCTGAGGACTGAAGTAACAGAAACTGGATTAAATTTTAATACCACAAAATACAGTGTTATGCACTTGAAAGCTGCTATGAAATACAGACAACTGGAGGCAGTATAGAAAAAGGATGGCCATCATAGGATACCCATTTGATACAGCTTTGAAAAAGACAACTGAAATCATATGATGCATCAGGAAAACTATTTCCAGCAAAGAAAAGAAAATATAAATGCTATTGTATAAAGCACTTTTGGTGTAGACTGTATAGACTTGTATGGACCAGCACAAATGCAGTCTATACTTCTAAACATCTATGTTAAAAAAGATACAAACTGGTTTGTCTGCAGAGAATTCTTCAAAGATAATCAAAGGAATAGACAGCTTCTCTGTCTTCCAAAGGAAGACTTAGAGACACTGACATACACTGGGAAAAATAAAATTAAGCCAATTATGATACCACATATGCATTGCGCTTGCAGGGCAAGATTTTAGTAGTGGTAGGGCTACAAGGGTGGCTCCTGTGGAAGTCTGCCAGAAGCTTTCTCCATGTCCAGCAGAGCCAAGACCAGCCAACTCCAAAACAGACAGGCCACTGGCCAAGGCTGAGCCTGTCAGTGATGGTGGTCGCACATATGGGATAACAGATTTAAGAAGGGAAGAAAACAATTCTGTAGAAAAAACAGCAGCTGGAGAGAGCAACAGCTCTGCAGACACCAAGGTCAGTGGAGAAGGAGGGGGTGGAGGTACTCCAGCTGCCAGAGCTGAGGTTCCTCTGCAACCAGTGATGAACAGCATAGTGAGGCAGCTGGGCCCCTAAAGCCCATGGAGGTCCATGCTGGAGCAAAGATCCACCTGCAAGACCACGGAAAACCCCACATCAGAGCAAGGGGATGCCCAGAGGAGGCTGTGGTCCCTTGGGAAGCAGGCTTCTGTCAGGACCTGTGGACCCATGGAGAGAGGAGGCCACACTGAAGCAGCTTTGCTGGGAGGACTTGTAACCCCATGGGGGACCTACACTGGAGCAGTCTCCTCCTGAAGGACTGCACCCTGTGGAAGAGAATCATGTTGGAGAAGTTCATGAAGAACCATGGGAGGAACTCACACGAGAGATGATCGAGCAGGGCCTTCTCCTAGAAGGGATCTCACACCAGAGGAGATAAAGAATTTGAGATAAACCACACCTCCCATTCCTTGTCCCCCTGCACTGTTTTGTGGGGAGAAGTAAAGAAAATGGGGAGTGAAGGTGAGTCTGAGAAGATGGGGGGGTTTGGGAGAGTTGTTTTAAGATTTAATAAGATTTCTCATTATTCTACTCTGATTTTTTTGGCAATAAATTAATTTCCCCAAGTCGAGTCTGTTTTGCCTCTGACATTCATTGGTGACTGATCTCTCCCTGCCCTTATCTTGACCCATAAGCTTTTCAAGCTTTTCATTATATTTTCTCGTCCTGTCTGGCTAAAGAGAGGAGTGGTAGACCCCTTGGTGGGCACCTGGTATCCAGTCAGAGTCAACCCACCACAACATCAGATAGCAGAGCACCAGCAAGGAGAGATTAATCTAGGCTAAAGAATACTGGCAAAAGGACAAATGGATTCATAATGGCCACAAATACTTAGGCCAGAATAAGGAGGAGGCTCCTTTTTTAATCAGTAAAATACAATTTTGCAAGAGCCTTCCAACAAAAACAGTGAGCACTAGAAATATCACTCCCTTCAAAATGCATCTTAAGTTGTCCATGAAAGGGACTGTAATATGTTCTATGATATGATTTCTGAAAACAGCTGGAGGCTAAACCTAATGACACAGAGATCATTTCACTCCTCTTCCTATTTTCCTATGACTATTAAACAATTAATCCATACATATGCACATACTCCACCATACAGGAGAGATTGAGGACTGTGCTTGTCATCATAGTTGGTGTAGCCATGAAAGAAATACCTCTGTTATTTTTACGACTTCAATTGACTAGTCAACTAAAGAGGTAAAGGGGTACCTCTCACCAGATGATATTTAACACTTGTTTCTTCCCCCACCCAGAAGTCTCAGCCTATTTCAAATCGCCTTATTGAATGAACACATACATTTCATCAATTACCATTTTCTATAGCTTGGTGACAAAAACCAAAAATACAGGAACACTTTGAAATAAATAAGTAATTTTTGTGTGAAGGCAAACTCTTTCTAGCTCTTCCCTTAGCTCACTGCACAGAAAGCTAGATGACATAAAAAAATGCTATCCCAATAATAACAATTCATAATGACAACAAAATTAAATTACTGTCTTTGTAAATCCAAAGGTCATTTGCAAGGTATCACCAGCACCTTTTACGATCTTGATGAAAATAATCCAGCCTTTTTAACATCAGGAAAGAGGGAATGAAAAGGCAAATTAAATTAGTCTAATTTCCATGTATTACCAGAATACTCTTTACAAATAAAATTATTTCAGTTTAACTTTTTTTTATGAAAGAAGAAAAATCAGCAACTTGGGGAACATGCTTTCTTACATATAATGTTACAGATGGAGAATACTTTTTTAATTAATCAAAATCTGTTCTGGCCTTTGTGGTTCTGCCTCTATCATGGGATCTGAGAGCATCTGTTATTCCCTGGGTACAAGTGTGTGTGCCTGGGTCCACACCAGCATAAACATTACTCATTTTGAGTGTATTGTTTCAAGGAGGAAGACATTTAAGGGAATGGTCTGGAGGACAATCACAGAATACTCCTCCCTCTCTTGGCATCAGAAATCTAAATGCGCTTATCCTGGCCTTCCAATTCAGGGACTATTTCCTAATAATGGGAAACTTAGTAGAATCAATGTTTGCAAATTGTGGACTACTATACTGCTACTTCTTACTCAGAAATATAAAATTCCTGTCATATGTATTATTGCATACACATACATATATATATAATACAAGGTAATGCTAAAATAATTGTATTGATGTATTGTGGAAGTGAGTTCAGAGAACTTTTTCATGACTGCCTTAGTATTTCTATATAAAATTATAAAAGGAACACAAATACTTTTTGTCACAATAAAAAGATGATAAGCACGCAAGACTGAAAAGTATCACTTCCCAAGACATACCAATAACCCAAATATCTAGAACTGATGGGTTCTAAGAGCGACTAACACTATTAGAGTCTAAAAAATGCAATTCATCAGTATAGACAGAGTTGCTGAGACCTAGGATTCAGGGTGAGAAACCAAATACCTGTGAAATGCCAGTTACACTGTGAGCCATCAGAAAGCAGAAAGGAATGATGAGACTGGCAACAGTATGTTACCAACAGATTCTGAAAGACAATTTCATAGGCTGCTTTCAGAGGACCGAATATAGACGGGAAAAGGTCATTCATATCAGGGATCCAAAGGCACTTGGACCAATCAAATAATTTATTTCATATGCTGGTAGCTACAGAATCTGGTTTGCAGACAGAAAGAACATTATCATATAGATCTTGAAACTGTAAATTTAATCAAGGATTGAAAGGAAAATGGGAAGATAAGAAGCTCTAGAACAAATGAAGTAAAAAGAGAAAATGCAATTTTACCTACTGTTATTGTAACAACATATATTTTCATCCAACTTTTAACCTCACATAAGATTTATTTCCCAGCTGGTATGCACCAGGTGTGTTGCAACAGCACAGTCCATGTTAAAGAGGACCTGACTGCTGGCATACAAGACAACCAAGCAAGATGATCTTACTGTCTGGAGTCAACGTATATTTCTACAATTCCGAAGTGGTAAGGACTAGCACAAAATAGATAAGCAGCAACAGAAGTATCTATTTCCTCCCACTACTCTACTCTTGGGGAAGTATTTAGCTTAATAATTTATGAATATTCACCAATTCCTTAGATATTGACTAAAGCTCAAAATATCCATATCTCAGACAACCAAAGTGTCAAAGCCTAAGGCTACATTGCTAGGAATTTCCATTGGCAATATTGAATTCAGCGACCACCATTAAGTCACTGCTGCAGAAAGAGTAAAATTTTAGCACAGCTTTTTTTGGATATTGACAGTGACAGAATCTTTCAACTGTACATCATAATTCAGAGCTGCTATAGTAGTATGAATTTAATTTAGCAAAAGCTAGCCTCTGTGAGATGAATATCATATTTCAAATATGACAACGTATCATATTTTAAAACTGAACAAAGTCACAGCTTTCCTACTGATAGGGAGTTCAACAAATGTGAAGTAAGCTGTATCACTCCTTGAGACATTTCTTTAGCATCAGCTCCCACAGAATACTCATGCAGTGCTTCCTCATTCCTATATCTAACTCCATAAGCCAAAAGGACATCTCTTCCTAGAAAAGTGGTCACCAGAAACTAAGACAGGAATTAGAAAGTGTTGGAGAGCCTGAGTAAAATTTGAATTTATGCAAATTCTACTCAGTTACCATATTCCAGAAGAGAGCCATGTAAATCATGTGAAACAATCAAGTTTTGCAAGACACAAGTAAACAAAAGAGATCTCCTCTACACAAATACTGATGGAAGACACAAATACATAAATCTTTTGGATGAATAGACAATCAATTATGAATTTTTTTTTACATTCCCAGCCCATCATAAGTTTTTCTGGAACACACGGTAAACATAGATTTAACATAGGTAATAACACAGGTAATATAAAATCCTGATCTCTGTAAGACAGCAACTGATTTCCTGCATTAAACTGATAGGCTACAGTCTAGGACTTAATACTGTGAAAAACATTTTAAGCAGTTCTTTCTTATCAACCAAATCATTTTGACCCAGTTTATGCAGAAGTGTCACAACTGCAGTGCTTAAAATGTAAACTCAAACTACATGCTTACATGTTTTCTTCATTCTCTCTCAACACTCAGAAAAATGATTATTCTTTTCCAGTTTGTAAATAGATATGAAATTGTCTCAGGCCAACATTGTACATAGTACTTTTTTGGAAAACAAATCATAAGGATATCCCTTATATTTTTTTCTTAAATGGTTGAAGATTAAAACCACAATAGTGAATACAAGATGAAGGTTAAAAATGCAATAGTGAATACAGATAGAGCAACATTCCGAAAGGACAGAGCCTCCTTAAGACTTGCAAACCAGTACAAGATTTGTGGTAGAAATAGTAGTATAGGTTTCCACAGTAATGATTCAGTCATTATATGACAGTGAACTGCTATTCTGTTCCCATTAGTGAATTATGCTGCAGTTAGCATCATTCCGTGGCTGGATCTATCTTGGGGGACATTTATTTCATGGCTGGGCTATTACCACAATTTATATAGAAGATATACCTGCTTTTAGCTCATTCAGATAACAAAGCAGTCTTTAAACAGGTTTGTAACCTGAAACAATCACCCATTCTAACACCTAAACCTTTCATGTGCAGGGCTAAATACTGTATTGAAGTGCTATTTTTAATGCTCTGATGAGAGTAATAAGATATCACCTCACAAACTCTGACTGGTTTGTCCTCTAAGGACTCTAAACTGATCCTGAGTAAAGGATAAACAGTAGGAATCGAACCCACTTGTAGGTGAAGTCAAGACTTAGATTTTCTTTTGATTATGTAAATATCTAGGGGTCTAACAGTTGCTTTAGACACCCTGTTAGACTATTTGATCTCTTCAGAGACACAACACATCTGTACACAGACCAATGTTCTCAAAAGAGGAACAACTTGGCTACATTTATGGTTGCAGTTAGCTCACACTCAACCATCACAGAGATTGTTTCATGAATCTTTTATTCTCTGCAGAAAAATTACTTATGGAAGTAAACGCAGACTCTCTTCTTACTCTTCCTCAGCACCTGTGCAAAAATGATCCTCCACTCCATTATTTTCTTTTCATACATGATTTTTTGCTATTCAGTAAATATCTGTTTAAAGGAATATTATTTATGGAGTCTTACAGAGTTCCAACCACTTGACCAGATCCACTGATTTGCCTCATGCATGCAGACATTTGACCAAAATTGCGTAAGCATTAGCTTTGAAAACCAAGTAGCAAAGTCCCTTCTTTTGGAAGCCCTATATATTTTTAGTATTTTTGCTTTCAGAGGAAGGACATATTTACCAGGGGGCACATAAAGGAGCTACAGTTCCTGCTCGACCCCATTTGCTCTGCACAGATTGATGTGCTCTCCATGTCATATTACAGAGGATGTGTTATGCTGTTCAACAGCACCCTTATTCACATCCTGACTGCATCCAGTCCTGCTGTATAGCAGTACTGTGTGAACAGATTGCTTTCATGACAGTTTTGAGACTCAGAGGGAGCCAGTTTGAATTGCAATTTTATTTTTAATCATCCTACAAGGGATGTCTACAATCTAAGACACAACTGTCTTCAACATGATGGCAGTGTAAATAAGTGGATGCTTCTGAATGGTTACCTTATATAGCTTTAAAGGGCAAGCCATGATCCTGGATTCAGAGTCCTAGTATCCAGTTTGAAAAAAAAAAAAAAAGCTTTTTTTTAGTTCCCATCTTCTTTTTCTTGTACTAACTACATAAAAACATGATTAATTCAGGACACTGCTCCAAAAACTATATGGAAGTATCCATGTTCAGCTTGAATTCTGGATTCCTGGATAACCAGAGTAGTATGACTCAGAGGACTGGATAAGCTTCCCAATCATCTGTTTCACAAAAGTACTTCAAGTACTTTTTAAACATTTTCAACTACAATTGTGTGATTATTTTAGCCCTTTGCACTTGCACTGTGAAATGCTCAAATTAAACAAGACCAATTAAGCACATTCTTTTTGTACAGGATGACACTTATCTCAAGTGGTGTAATTGGCACTTTGGTTATGTGGATACTGTGTAATGCAGTGCAATACAGAGATATCCAGCCTAACAGGAAAGAACACAATCATGGTAATTACAACAAGAGTGCAGACAATGTGGAAGGGAGGAGAACTGAGCAAAATTAACTTCCGCAACAAAAGCTTCTTTAGCATCCACACTTGGGCTCCTCTAAACAGCTTTAGAATATTTTTACCAGTGGATAAATCAAAGTGCTATGCAGTAATTGTCTTTGATAGACAAGTAAAAATGTCTGTATCTCATTACTGTGTCCTACTACAGCAGATTCATTTTAATCATCGGATTCCAGTCTCCTTTAGTAGACAGAAACCCACATCTTCCAGAATAAATGGCCACCTGATTACATGGTCTCTATGGCCTTACAGCTCTCTCCATGTAGTTATTATCCTATCAAGGTTCCCATACAACTTTCTTTGGTCACAATGGCCACCAAGTAAAGCCATTCATTTAAATGAACACATTTTGGTTCAAAGCAAGATGCAATGAACTTTCACTTTCCATCTTATTCGATCTATTCTGAAGTATACTCACAAGGGATTTCCATCTTCTTTAGCCACATGTTGTATTCTCCACTGGATTAAGGCTCCTACAAAGTGAAATCCACACTTGTGGAACAGTTCAGTGAAATCCAAAGATGTTGTCAGGACTGAATTGGAGAGAGGAAATAAATGAATCACATGGAAATAAGATCACATGCACCAACTACATGCATATAAGAAGTGCCAGATACCATGTAATTTACCTCATTTTTTTGAAAAAGCACATGGACTCATTCACCAGCTGTGATGCATCCCTCTTGAGGCAATATCATACATGCAGAAAGAAAACACCACCCTGGAGAAGGATTTCTGAGAAACACAAGGAGTTAGCAATTAGCTACAAATTGCTTAATTAATAATGAACCAAATTATTACACTAACTAATCTTGTGATTATAGACTGATTTAAGCATTGCCGATAAGTATTATTATTAGTCAGCAACGCAGCCATATCATACAGTATTTCCTTTGCTTTGGAAAAGATGAAACTGTAAAAGGTTAATGCTCTTTCTGATTTATGGAAATTTAACTGCTTGCCTCCTGTTACTGTTAGTAGCCATATGGTTAAATCACCTTTCCTTATTTTAAAGGAACAACAACAGAGATTTTTAAAAAATTATTTCAGTTCTTAATGTCTCTCATGACAAAACTCTCCATTTTGTTGACATCCTGGGTTTTTTCTCATACTACAAAAAACACTTGGTTACCAATATCAGGTTATATTAAGATGATGAGAGTGCCATCAACTGTAGGATGATGACAATGGTCCTTTGTGCTTTATATCTGTTTCTGGGTGTATGTACACACCATAATAACCGCCTTCTTTAAATTATATTTCTGCTGGTTCATTTGATTTATTCTGGATTTTTAAATATTTTTCCCCAAAATATGAAGCAAAATCAAAAACTATTTCACATAGAATGTTAGCTTAAATGTTGCAAAGATATACTTTTGGGAGGGAGTTGAAAAGAAGGAAAAACATATTAGTCATAACACAAAGCAAATTTAATATAGTAATGGTGTGGATATGAGAGAAGACAATGGCAAAATTAAACAATAGCTTGCTACAAATTATAAATCAAATTTTATATCATTTTCTTGTGACTCTAGCAGATGGTCACCTTTCACATAACTGACTGAGCATGGAGCCTGATTGGCACTGGAGTCCCTGCCTGCTCTTGAAAACACACCCTCAGCAATTTGCTTGTGACACCAAGCTGTGTGCTGCAGTTAACAGGCTGGAGGGAAGGGTATCCACAGGGACCTTGGACAAGCTTGAAAGGTGGGCCCGTGAGAGCCCCGCGAAGTTCAACAGGACCAACTGCAAGGTTCTGCACCTGGGTTGGGGCAATTCAAAGCACAAGTACAGGCTGGGCAAGAATGGATTGAGAGCAGCCCTGAGGAAAAGGACTTGGGAGTGTTTGTGAATGAGGAGCTTGACATGACTTTGTAACATGTGCTTGCAGCCCAGAAAGCCAATCACATCATGATCAAAAGCAGAGTGGCCAGCAGGTCAAGGGAGTTAATTCTGCTCATTTTGCTCTTCTGAAATGCCATCTAGAGTGCTGCATCCAGCTCAGGGGTCCTCAGCTTAAGAAGGACATAGACCTGTTGGAGCAAGTCCAGAGGAAGTCCATGAAGATGATAAGAGGGCTTGGAGCACCTTTCCAGTGAAGACAGGCTGAGAGAGTTGGGGTTGTTCAGGTTAGAAAACAGAAGGCTCCAGGAAGGCCTTAGGACAGCCTCCAAGTACCTAAATGGGGCCTAGAAGAGAGACAGAGAGGGACCTCTTACACAGGAATGTTGTGATAAGACAAGGGGGAATGGCTTCAAATGGACAGAAAGTAGGTTTACTTTTGCTATTGGGAAAAATGGTTTACTGTGAGGGTGATGATCACTGGCACAGGCTGCCTAGAAATGCTGCAGATGCCCTATGCCTGGAAGTGTTCAAGACCAGGTTGGATGTGTTTTGAGTCACCTGGACTTGTGGAAGGCATCCCTGCCCATGGCAGGGGGACTGGAACTAGGTGATCTTGAAGGTCCTTCCAATGCAAACGATTCTGTGATTATATGAAAAAAATACTGTTGACCTTTTCTTTAAGAACACTTGGACAGCAAATGCTTTTCTACAGGGTTTCTGAGATGTTATTCCACAATTATATATAACCAAAGTGTTTGACAAAGATTGTAGCCTATTTCATTCAATAACATAATGCCAGCTGGTCAGCTGAAAGCCACAGCACTTTGCACAACTGAACAAAGGGTCTTGCTAGAACGTTCTAGAAGTACAGGTGCCTACATTCTTTCTTAGACAATTAAAATAATTACTGATCACAATGCTCACATACAGTAATGTATATAATACATTGTCTTAAAATATGCTAGAATTAACGAGTTTAACTCAATGCATTTTTCCGAGAAGTCTTACGACATTTTGTAAACTTGAACATAACAAGACTGACAACAGAAACTGAGTAACTAATAGATACCAATTTGAAAAAAATCAGTAGTTCTTAAGTGGTATATTTAGGTGTTTAAGTGGGTAGGTGGCACTCTGAAGACACTGAGACTTTAAAAAGCTTGCATTAAAAAGGAGTGGGGTTTAGAACATTTTAGTAACACCCAAGATTTTCTCTTTTTTTTATACTATTAATGTACTATGGTCCAATTATAGTGAAAGCTCAATTAGCAGTAATTCAACAAGAGTTTCCATAAATCCTTCTTGCAGCATCTATCCCATTTGCTGGTCTTCATTCCTCCCCTTTTCCTTAATTAGCTCCCTCTAGTTATACAGAATTATTTGACTGATAGAATCAATGTAAGAAGTTTTGCTATTCTTTTAAGACAGCCTTGTCACTGTAACAAAACAAAACCAGAGTTGTAACTCCTATATAAATGAATGCATTTTCTGTGATGAGGTCCCTGCCTAACTTCCTCCTTTTCTTCTTCATATGAACTTTTACACCTGTTACCTCCTCTGATAGGCAACAAATGGGAGAGCAGGTAAGTAAAAAAAGAAAATGGAACAATTAAGGGAAAAAATAAGAAATTATGCAGGAGAAAAGCAGTTATGTTATGTTGTGCCTTGTGGGGTACTACAAATGTTTTAAGCTATGTCCTACTCAACAATCCAAAACCTTAAGCTTTTTTTGCATTTAGATCTGCTGAAAACTGGGACCAGAAAGACAGAGGTTAAATGGCCAGGAAGCAGGAACAGCTGAGACCCTGCAACCCAACAGCCAGTGCTGATACCGTGGTACCAGCACACTATATAAAAGAACAAAGCTCCTCATAAGAAAGCATACAGCTTCTTTCAGAGAGTATCAGTTTTTTTGGCCTACTTTGGCTTTGTTTGTGATTTTTTTGTGACCTGCAATGGTAAGAATTTTCATTAGGAGTTGTTTGTTTTCTTAATCTGCTACCATGTGTAATTTAATAAGAGGGTTCAAAGTAGAAGAATAAGGAGCTTGTCTTACAATAGCTGGTGTATTTATCTTTTTGCTGAGAAAGCAACAACTGCTGATTAGCAGAGGTACTAGCTAAGCTGTTTTGAGATTGAGTACTATAAAGTATTTTTTTAAAAAGTTAAATGTAAGGGAGCTGACTGGCAAGATCTGGGTTACTTGGTAGAACCAAAACAATTTGGCTCTAAACAAAACACAAAATTGTTTGTGTCCTGAGGCATCTTGTATGTGGTGCTCCTAAGCTTAAAATATAATTTTAAAGAGAACAGGTAATTATCAAATTGTTTTCTTGTGTAAGTACAGAATAACATGCAAAGGGGCTGAAGAGACACGCTACCCTACAATTTTTCACCATTGCAACATTAATATTCTTCTCCTATTTGTTGAAAAAGGTGGCATTGATAAACTTAAGACAGTTGGTGGTCTCTAAACTGGGAAACTGATCTCTCTGGGTGTGGAGATTTGCATTTGTGTAGTTCTGCACGAGACTCTTGATAACTTTGACTTTTTGTGCGGTACGGTTTGTTTGGGATTTGTTCTGTGGGTGTTTTTTTGTTGTTGTTTTTTTTTTAGTTTTTTTAAGTTTTTTTTTTGTTGTTGCTGTTGTTCTTAGCTGGGGCTGGTTTTTTAAGGCTTTTTCTTGTTTTGGGGTGTTAAGGATTTTTCTTTGAAGAGGTATGTGGTATTTTTTTTAAAGCCATCTTAGCTAGCTAGTACTACTGAATGTTACCTAAGGAATCCCTAGGAAGGGTGCCATATAAGCTCACAAGACAGAGGCAATGCCTGTGTATTTTTTGTAAGTACATTATGAAAAAAGGAGTGCTTAAAGCTTGGATTGTTCTGGTAACTAGGTTAGTGGCATATGAAGCTGTCAGGCTACTATAAGTAAGTAATCAAATGCAGTTTTATTATACTCAAGAATATCCCTAAGAGCTGTGGGCGTTTGTGGCTTGTGGCAATATCTCAACAGAGACCAAGCTTAAACTTCCAAAACTTCAACAAGGAACAGTGATGATGCTAAAGACAAAATCCTACTGTGAAAGAAGTACTCATTACCTTTTGGGCCTATTAAGTAGGCTCCTTGAAGTTGAGGAAGCATGTCAGGATCATCCTCTGGTGTGAAATGTCTTTTGGACATACCATATTTGCAGCTTCCCAGTGGAATCTGTTCTAGTTGGGTTACTGCACTAAGAGCAGATTCAGCTCTGTGAAAGGAGCAGAAAGCCCAAGACCACAGCATCAAGGGGAAATGCCAGGCTCTGCTGTCTCCCACCACCATCCCAGTGAGAGAAGGGTTGTTTCCCAATACTGGCTATAAGCCGGCCTTAGCCAGAGTCATTGTCTTTGCATATGCTATAATCATGGGTGAGGGCTTTAGACAGATTTTCCTGCTGTGGTGCTTATTTATGGTAGCTTATAGTAATAAGGCAGATAAAAGGTGAATGGGATCAGAGAAAACAGAGTAGGATGTTTTCTCAATGCTCCCTATGTTGTGCAATAGCATGGTATAGCAATTCCAGGTGAGCATCACAGCTGACTGGTTCCAGACTGGAAAGAGTAGAACTGTGGCAGCTTTCAGTGCTGCACCTGAATTAATTAGTCATGCTTATAGACAGAAAGGTTAACTTATTTGGGAACAGACTGTGCTAATGCTACACAGCCCTAGGCACTGAAGCTGTTCGCTGGGAATGGCACGGTGAGAATATGTGATGTTTTGTGTTACTAGCTAGCAGAAGTTTATTGTACTGCTACGCTAGAAGCCATATGGAGTGGAAACATCTGAGCAGGTCTGAGGGAAGAATTTTAAATATGAATGCAAGTCTAAAGTTGTTATACTTTAGTACTGCCTTTAAGACTTATGTTAAACCCAGGTTTTGTTGCTTTTAATGTTTTGTGGTTGCCAGGGTGCCCAGAAAAATGCAAGCAGAAAGGTTTCTTACAGAAGTTGCTAAATATAATTGGATTGCTCACCCTAAACCATATACTCAATCCTCAAATTTAGGGACTCATAGCAATAATGGCTACAAAAATCTAGACTACTGTCCCTCAGGATGTTAAAACACAAAACTGGATTTACCCTGCCCCTGAAGAATTTTGCCTGTCAGTTATAGGCAGCAATTCTGTGTCTCCGAGATAACAGGAATATGATCAATTCTCCCAACTGAGCTGCTGAGTTCCTGACTCACTCTATCCTAAGCTGAAGTGACTCAGAGCCACAATTTTCTTCCTCCTCACCACGTAATTTGTCAGGGGTGGAAGCCAAAGTATATGTACTAGATACAATGTTAATATCTTCAGCCAGAACTTAGGGGATGCATATTATTTCATTATTTTTATTGACTGTCACCCTAATATCCAGTTACAGCAGAATGTGACTTGCTCTCGATGTGAGGAAACTGTCCCATGAAACCAGGGTCCTGAGGTTCAGACACTGAAGACTGGGAGGTGGTGTATACTAATACTGTATGAAAGACATGCCAGTCTTAGGAGTTACTAATGGTAAAACAATGTATGAAGGGTTTGTCTTGCTGGTAAACATGTTTATCAAATGTTTCTTCTTGCATATGAGAAATATGAAACCTCACAAGGGATATCTGCAAAGTAGTCATTGATTTTAAATTACTTGCTATTAGATTACTTTCATTTTTAGGTATCAGACCAAAAACTTTCCTTTTTCATTTATTGCCTCCAGTGGCACCAACTTGACTGGATACTTTTTTTTCTCCTTACCTGTATGCAGTATTTTGTACGTATGCTGGCAAGAGTTTAAAGTGAGAATTACAGATTAAGAGAACCAGAATACCTATATGTGACAAAAAAAAAAAAAAAAAAAAACCAACCCAACCCAAACCAAAAAAAAAAAAAAAAAAAACCAACCCAAAAAATATAGTACCTAGATTGCCTGGTTCAATCTATCCAATAGCTGACCAGAAATAAAACTGGATTAGATTTACTAACGCCATGGTTTACTTTCACCAGGGAAAACGTTGTTTTGGATAGGTATTCACACTAGCAGACCTTTTTATAGGAGTAGATTCTTACAGGAAAATTCCTAACTTCCTGGGATAATGCATTCAGATAACTGTGCCTCATGGTGCTTCAAACACACATGGCTGTACTTCCAAGTAAACCCGGTGCCTTAAAACAGTGTGTCTATGGCCATCTGTAAAACTTAACTGGTGCTTATGGCAAATGGTCCTACATAAATTGCTGTTGTGTACAACCACAGGACTACAAGTAATTTCAATGCAGAATAGTGTAGACGCTCTGTGTTCCAAGCCATCATAATGTATGCAATCAGAATGGTTTCCCTGTATTCAAATTAGAGCAGAAAGAAAGGGTTTGGCTTGCAGTAAAATACTACTGCCACCATAAAATCATGGTCTACTGCTAGCTGCCAGATCTAAATAGTGGTTCAAATGCTGGATTGCAGTAGTATCAAGCTGTCAGTTTACACTCTTTTCAAGAGCAGTTATTGCAAGGCTCACCAAATTGGTGCCTAAATAATATTAATTTATGTTCTAAAATATTTATCTCACTTCAAGGCCTTCACAGAAGGGCTACTGTGTATATTCACCCATATTCCTTTTTAAACATTCACAACACAAAGGCTAGGCTGTCTCAAGAAATACATGTCCTGAAGTATCCTGATCAATTTTCTCCCAGTTATGACTTCCCCCTTGCACTGTATTTTTTTCATTTATCCTGGTGTATGTAGCCTTCCTTGCAGAATTGCAAGGGGAGCTGGCAGGGATCCAGGACAGCCTGTCAGCACATGCAGCAGTGAGGTGATGAGTCAGCAGAGGCACTGTGTGTCTTTGCACTCTGCTGCAGCACCGCTCACTCTCAACCCTCCTGGAGACAAGTCTTGGCTTTCACCTTGAAAAGTGTCCACAGCTCCTGCTCATCCTTATTTTGATGAAAGGGAGGATATGTCCTTCAGTGAACCTGAAAATGTGGAGCTGCCCTACAGAAGCTAATAACCCAAGGAACAAGAGGCTCTGTGTGATCTGAGGATTATGTGAGGCTTAACCTGAGAACAAGGCTGGCAATTCTGTAAAGCAATTTATTAAGAACCATCACATAAACTGCAGTGTTAAAACTATTTTAAAATAGCGTAATTTCACTGCATTTGTGCCACACTGCATTCAGTACATCCTCAGTATGATAGCTGCACACAGAAAAATCCAGCAGCTGCTACATACATTGTGATTACATAGAATAAGACAAAATTATCTAGGGCTCAGAAATAAGATGTCCACATTGAAAGGACATCAGTGTGGCCACTTGTGTATTCAGGTATTTTTGTCTTCATTCTTTATACTGCTTTTTTAATAAAAAGAATTTAAAGGGCTCCCTCTTGTGTCAAGAGAAATGCAGTATCATTTTGGCAAAAGCTAGTCCTTGAGCAGAAATTAAATTTTATCTACATTTATACTGCAGAGTCTAGCTATCAGTATGTTGTGGTGACTGAGGAGACTGAACACATGTATCCCTTGCTGCTCAGGTGAAACCTGAAAGAAACTTGCAGCAAGTTTCTTTGAAACTACCTAAAATAAGTACCATAAACAGTTACCTTTCAGCTGCTCATGATGAAGGGTAGGGCAAAATAGCTTGTGAACCGTATGTATTGCATCCCATCTAATTTGCTAAAGCAGTCTAGACTAGATAGATATCTTGTCTTGAAGATCTTTAACATCTCAGCACAGAATATCTGAATCAGTGTAGCTTAATTTACTTGTGTTTCTCACAGGTGAGCAAATCTTCACCTTGTAAGGGGTGGGAGGAAAGCAATGAACTCTGATGGAAAGCTCTGAGCATGAAAGAGTCAGTGAATGGCAGTGAAGAAGCAAAAATCTGATTTCAACAACCCTACAAGTCTCTCCTTCTTTCTAGTACCTGCTAGCTGATAAAGCTTATTGTTCTGGCTCTTGAATCATGAAAGCTTTTTCCACAATAATCAATGCCCATAAAACTCTGAAATTGAAAACTGAGAGGGTTAGGTTTTTTTTTGGTTTTGTGTTGGTTTTGTTTTTGTGGGTTTTTTTTTTTTTGTGTGTGTGTGTGTGTGTTTTTTTGTTTGTTTGTTTTTGTTTTGTTTTTTGCATAGCACAGGGCATACTTTGGTAACTTTGAATACTAAGCAATAATCTTGGAAATTAACATAAAAGAGGAAAAATACTTATAAGACACTAAAGTCTTGCTAACCTTAAGAGGCAAATAAATGTATCAGGAAATATGTGTGTGTATACACAGGAAGTATCTACAGTAGCTTTTGAGAAAGCAGATCTGAAAAGCTTTGTTTCAAGGAAACATGCTTCAGTTCTGTAGTTTCTCACAAAATCTCTTCCTGTAGTTATAAATTAACAAAATAAAAACAATCTAAACAAAAAGAAACTAGGCCCACTTCAGAGTGGGACTAATGATACTGATGACTGGAGAGCTTGATAAAAGTACTTTGCAGATAATTATCTTGAGATAATCTCAGTTTATCCTGATTCAGAAGTCTGGGGTACAAGCACAGGTGGCTATGTTTTCTAGCTTGAACAGGAGGCTTTAAAACACTGTATTGTGAATTCTGCTGTAGCCATTTATCCTTTGTAAAAAGTCTTCCCTGTTACAGCCTTACAGATTGTTGTCAGAATGAATGAAAATATGACTACCAATATCAAATTATATCTTCTTTTCAAACCTAGGACTTTGTATCTTCCTCCGAATAATTTATTCTTACTTCTCATACAGAAGGAGTTACCACTTGTCCAGAGAGAGAGAAAAATTACTATGGTGGACAGAATGACCATTCAGTATCTTAGCATTTCTTGTTTAAGGGCCTCTACAGTGGCACCCCACAATCCATTTTCCCTGTTTCAGAGAAGAACTGATGAGGGTAGACTTAACTGAAGAGAAACTGAAAAGGTTTCTTGACTCTAAAGTGTGTACTTAGGCTCCAAACTCCTGTTTGGAAAATATCTTATCAGCTGCCACCAGGGACTAGATGCATCTAAACTAAAAAATACTCTTTTTATCTATCCAGTCATGCAAAGTTACTTTTCTGAACACAACCACCATTGTGATCTTAATGGAACTGAGCTACCTGCCTCATATTCCAAGCCTGACAGGACAGGATGAGGTAACTGGACATTTCATTACCTATTTCTTTTGAGGTACTCATTCCAAAATTGTTTGGAAGGTACTTATAAAAAGACTGAGTTGCACTATATACATACACACATAAAAGTATTTTTTAAATCACGTTTTATCTTAAGTACGGCCAAACACTGGTACTCTTAACCAATAATCTAGTGGCTGGGGTACCTGCCTGGAAAGTGTAAGAGACCAGGATTCTCAGATGGAGAGCATTTCATATCCTTCTCTCTGGATTATGTGCTTTTTTTCCTCTCCTGGGTTATTTCCAAACTGGGCTGTTCTAGAAGAGAGGTGCTCTTGGGAGTGTTTAACAGCTTGTGTGGAGAAAAGAATAAAAAAATGGATTGATCAATAAAGCTCATGAGCTATATCTTCAGTGGTAAAATCACTCCAAGTTAGGCTTTAGGCACCTAGCACTAGCATTAATTCATCGTAGTAGTATTTTTCTAGTCAGTTTGCATTCTTTCCAGTGTAAGTGTGCCTTGTGAGGTATTGGCATATCTAAAATAGGGGCCACTACAATTTTATTTGATGTTTACTTTACTTCTCTTTCAATGCTGTAATGCAAAATATTCTAAGAGTCAAAAGTCAATCTCTTTAAAGGTGGAAAACTTTGAAAAGCTACTGTTTTCTTCTTGACTCAAAGTAAAGGGAGGTGCTTTCATGCTGACCTTATTTACTTGTTTTTCCTTTGGGTGACATTTCCTCTAGCCTCCACTATGGCTAAGGTTTTGTAAAGTAGAAGTTATGAGTGAGACTCATAATTTAATTTTAGAAAGCATTTCCCAAAGAAACCTCAGGCCAGTACTCTTGACACTTTTCAGAATGAAAATTAGGTTTGTGGTTTCTTAGTAAGCGTTTGTGCCTCGTTTCTGCTTAACCTCAGGCAATGAAATGTAAATTGTTAAACAAGGTTTGGACATGAAATTTAATATTCCTTCCTTGTGTATGCAGGATTTTGGTAAGCAAACAACAGGTATGCTGATTTAAACAACAATTTTTCCATCTGAGAAAGGAGACTTTGATGCAGACTTTGTTCTGCATCACAGCAAACCTTGCTGTTTTATGTACAGGCAGTACCATCCATCAGTCAGGATCAAGTTTCCTGTAACTTGTGTGTAACTCTTAAAAGTGAATGCTGTAGCCTGACTTAACATCACCGAGCTTTTGTGTGAGTCATGCAGCTTTCAGGTGGCTGAAGCTCACTGCAGTTTATTCCTAGACCTATGCTAACAATCTATACCACAGCAAATATTTACAACCTTAACAGACTGCAGAGTAAAAAGATCTCACAGTATTTATTTATGCCATGCACGCATCTTTCTTTCTGGTAGGCACTGTGAGTTCACCAATTCCTGTAGCTTAACTACACAGTGTTTCTTTAAATAAACCCACTGCGATCTCGCTTACTGAAACAAAAAAGCGCGAAGGTTTATATATAACCCACTGCCGCCTCCTGTGCCGCTGCTTCTCCAGGCCCTCTCCTATGCAAGGCACTTGAGCACTGTAAGCGGCTGTTGCATAATGTGATTATGGGCTGCTCTAAACTGAGGAACGTGTCCCACTTGTGGCATGTTACACGCGGCTGCCTCGGTTCTTTCACTGAACGGAAGCTGTGATGCTGCTTTTATACTCCTGGCAGCTATCAATTGCTAAAGCAGATTAGGGGATTGGGGTGATTTTTTTTTTTTTTACTAAAAACCTGTATTGCTTCCTTTTATGCCTCTAGCTCTGAAGGAGATGATTACACTTCAAGTCATCTCTTCCTCTGTGGGATCCCAATACGCCATCCTAACTCATATTACAGGAATTTGCACGTATACGTAAGCAGGATTTTAAAAAGTCGGCCTCGAAAGCGTTATCTATGCGGCGTAAGTGCCGTTGAGGGAACATGGAGGTGAGTTCCCGACTTGTCTCCAGCACCAGCCGCATTCGCCATCCGAGGTGAACTGCGACCCTTGCCGTCCCCCGTCGCTGTCCCCTGGGTCGCCGCTGTGACGGGAGTGCCACTGCCGGGGGTGCCGGCGGCCGCCGCCCCTCAGAGCCCCTCACGCTCCCGGCCCCTCACAGCCCCTCGCGATCGCCGCGCGCGGCCGCCCC
>WBNO01025652.1:8294-55298 GCA_013400575.1 Peucedramus taeniatus | reverse complement strand
TCGGGGTGCGCCGGGCCCGCCGGCCGCCGCAGCATCCCGGCGGGACCGCGCTGGGAACGGGGACACGCGCCGCGACCCGGCTTACCTGGCGGCAGCCCTGCTTCAGGGATGCTCTCTTAAGAACAAGAAAGAAACCTTGTTGCTTATTTATTTGTTTATTTTAATTTTTATATTTTTTCAAATGGGGGAGTAGCGATTCCTACCAATTCATGGAGACTTATGTGGGAATGGGGTGGTTGAGGCTACTGCCTCAGTAGAGGATCCCCCGTATGGATGATTCTCTAGCGGCCTTCAGCTCACGTTGCATCATTTTTAAAAGCAACTTCACCTCTAAGGTGCTTCTAAAATGCTGCACTGAAAACTGCAGTAGTCGTGATGTTGAATAGCACAGTAGTTAAAATAGTACAGACCAGAGGATTTTTGCTGTGTTATTTAATTTGATAAAATAGTGTTCCTCCTTTCAGCTGTCTGTAAAACACTTAAACATATTGTGTGCTGTCTGCAGTGTGATTGGAAATGGTCATTTTAGAACAACGTAGAATTAGATTAAACTTTGGGATTGCTTGCTCCTTTGCCTTATTAACTAACAGAAGTGCTTCTGTTGATTATATTAACCCATTACTATCAAAGTAGCAGTTTGCTACTTCAGAATTGTTTAGTACATTTGTCAGACTGCGCTTTTAATGGGTTATGTGCAAAGCAGATGTTCTAGGCTCTGTATATGCTGCTTTAACTAACAAGCATGTCCTAATGGATCTGATCCTTTCTCCTCCATTAATATAAAAGCTTTGTAGACTCCTTTGGTAGAGCTGAGAGAAAGCAACTAAATTAACTCTGTTTTGGGTTGTTTTTTAATCTACAGAGTGAAAAAAATGGAGCTGTCAAGAAGAGAAGATCACATCAGGCAGATATTCCTGATAGTCTTTGCCAAGAAGCAGAAACATGCTATCAGCTTAGACTGCCTGAGGACTTCTACCAGTTCTGGAAGTTTTGTGAGGAACTAAACCCTGAGAAACCAAGTGGTGAGGTTTTAAATTTTGCCTCTTCTAACTTTCACTGCCAAAAGCAGCCTGAAGACAGGCAAACTGGAGTTGGTCAGATGCATTTTAGTGAAGCTTCAGTTTTTCAGTTGAGATGGAGGATATTTACATGAGTATAAACTAAAACACTGGCTTATAATCACCAGGATGTACACTTCAAGCTTTCTAAAACGTAACTACTGAAGTTGTGCAATGTAAAGGGACTAAATACAGTCTAAATCTGCCTTTCTCGCAGGTACATTTAAAATGTTTAGTATGAAACTCAAGTTTCCTCATGTATGATGGTTTAATCCCAGTCAGCAACTAAGCACCACACAAGCACTTGCTCACTCCCCTTTGGTGAGACAGGAGAGAGAATCAAAAGGGTGAAAGTGAGAAAATGTGTGGGTTGAGCTCAAGACAGTTTAATAGGGAAAGCAAAAGCCACAAGCAAAGCAAAACAAGGAATTCCCCACCTCCCGTGTGCAGGCAGGTGTTCAGCCATCTCCAAGAAAGCAGGTCTGTCATGCTGAGCATGATGCCATATGCTGTGAAATATCCCTTTGGTCAGTTGGGTTCAGCTGTCCCAGCTGCATCCCCTCTCAGCTTACTGTGCACCCACAGCCTCCTTGCTGGTGGGATGAGAGGTTGAAAAGACTTTAACTCAGTGTAAACATTACTAAATCTGGATTTCAACCTCTTCAAGTTGATTATATAACAGTGTGGCAACCCTGTGTGCTCTAGAAATGATCGTGTCTTTCTGAGTCAGAAGGCTTTGGTTGGAAGGGACCTTTAAGGGTGATCTAGTCAAACCCCCTATACTGAGCAGGGATGTCTTCAACAGAGCCAGGTTGCTCAGAGCTGGGTCTAGCCCAGCCTTAAATGTTTCTAGGTCATCCACCATGTCCTCTGGGCAACCTGTTCCAGTGTTTCACCACCTGCATCATAAGGCATTTTTTTCCTTGTATTTAGTCTGAATCTACCCTGTTTTAGTTAAAAACCCATTACAAGGGTAATTACAAGCAAGGGGTACCTTGTCCTCTTGCTACAGGCCCTGCTAAAATGTTTGTCTTCAATACCTAAAGTACTGAAATGCTGCCATAAAGTCGTTGGAGCCTTTTCTTCTCCAGACTGAAGAACTTCAGCCCATCTTTATAGGAGAAGTGTTCTAGGCCCCTGATCATCTTCATGACCCTGCTCTGGACCCACTCTAGCAGGTCCATGACCTTGCTGTGCTGACAGCCCTGGAGCTGGATGCAGCACTGCAGCTGGGGTCCGAGCAGAGCAGAGAAGCAGAATCCCCTCCCTGGCCCTGCTGGCCACACTGCTTTGGATGCAGCCCAGGACATGTTTGGCTCTCTGGGCTAGGAGTGCCCATGGCTGGCTCATGTCCAGCCTCTCACCCACCTACACCCCCAAGTCCTTCTGGGCAGGGCTGCTCTCCATCTGTTCATCCCCAGCCTGTGCTGATACCAGGGGTTGCCCCGACCCAGGTGCAAAACCTTCCAAGACCACTTGGTCTTGTTAAACCTGAGGAGATTCCCATGGACCCAATTCTTGAGGTTGTCCAGGTCTCATGGTATGGCATCCTGTCCTTCAGGAGTGTCATCTGCACCCCTCAGCTTGGTGTCATCTGCAAGTTTGCTGAGGTTTGCTGATCCAGTCTTGTGTAGTTGATAAAAATGAATATTAAACAATACTGGTCCCAGTACAGAGCCCTGAGGGACACCCCTCATCACTGATCTCCATCCTGACATTGGGCTGTTGGTGGCTATTTTTTATCAGAAGTGCAATAACTCTTGAATGAAAACTATCTGGACAAAACAATTCTTAGCTTTCCTTGCCTAGTGAATAGTGATTGACTGAATTTATGGAAACTTTTGATAACTGAGCAACACCAGAACTTCCTGGTCTAGATGTGCACCTGATTCATGGTTTGCTTTTCAGATGCACTTGTCTCAAGTGTTGGACTTAAGCTGGTTGGACCATATGATATTCTTGCTGGAAAACACAAAAAAGCAAAATCTACAGATGTTAACTTCAATCTTCATTGGAGATTCTTCTATGATCCCCCAGAATTTCAGACTATACTTGTTGGGGATAGCAGAACACAGTATCACATGGGATATTTCAGGTATTTTATTTCCTGTGTGCTCTTGTTCCACTACAACTATGCATAGCTTTTGTCCTCTTTTTCCATGAAACATAACTTGTGTGCTATCATCAAGCAAGAACCTTTCTTTTTTTGTAGTAGGACATTAACACATGGCTTTATCTTTTTATTTAAAAAAAAATCGCAGGAGTTGAAGACTAGATTTAAATATTTATTAATCTATCTCCTCCAGCCATCCAGGGCACCTTCACTCACTAATCTTTAACTTTTTTGCCATGATACTGAGAAGAAAATTAAGTTACCAAAAGGACATGTGTATTCTCTCTGCATGTATGGATGCAAGCTCTTTTCAAGGCTTGCTGTAAGATTTTAGAGCTTTAGATCTAAGGTGATTTCTTGGTGGGGTTCTGAAGGAGACGGCAGCATAGTGAGGAGGCAAATTTAGTTTGTTTGAAATAGGAGAAATGGACACAGCTTGACTATTTTGCGTGTACTTTTTTCATCAATAGGGATGTGCCAGATGAGCTCCCAGTGTGGGTTGGTGCAAATGAAGCGAAGAAGGGTTGTGTGATTTCACAAGTTGGTGATAATGTCTTTGCTGCAGTCAAGTAAGGTTCATATTTACTTTTATTTATAAAGAATGGAATAGAGAGAACTTGTTAATTGGGAGGTGGGACGTGGAATAATGAAGCTAACTTATATGTCTTCCTTAAGAAACCCTCACTTATTTTCTGCCCCTGTTGGCAAGTTTTAAGATTTTTCTCAAAAGCCTTTGTAGGCTTTTTAACAGTGTTTTTCTTTCAGAACTAAAATAGATAAGTGTTAATTACATCATTCCTTAAATATATTGGCAGTGACAGGCTCTAAATTGGAAAAGATATCCACTGGGTATGTTAAAATAATTTTGTAAGTAGAGAAAGGGCATCTCAAACAGTGGTGAAGGAAATCTGAGTATCATAGTAGATTAATAGCATCTGGCTCTTGTTCTTGCCTACATAAAAATCCATTATTTTTGTATGTAATTAATATCTACAAGAAGTACCATTTCTGCCCTTTGGCAGGATAACCCTGACATGGATATGTAGTTCAGTCTGATTCATGGAACTTCACATATTCGTGTGTCAGGAATGTAAACAAATGATCTCATCCCTGCCGGTTAAAAATGGAAAGCTCTCCAAGGACAGACACGTGTCAGTCAGTGAAAGCAGACTGAAGAATGGCTTCTGCAAAAGAACCCTTGTGCAGTGCAGAGTTAAACGAGGACATTTGTTTTGGAAGTACCATGGGGAAGCTCATAAAAATGTATTTGTGTGCATGACGTGGATGACAAATGGTGTATATGGCACGGAAACAGCAAACTGAATTCTTGAGATAGAAGGATGAACAGTTACTGAGGCTGGGAGAACTTTCAGCACCTGCAGATTGCATAAGCTAGATTGTAATGCAGGTACAGATAAGAAAAGCCCAAGTACTAGATATGCCAAACTATTTTCTTGCCTCTTCTTAAGAGGCTTGCATTTTCAAGTCTCTGTATAAATAAACGCAGGAGTGCTAATCTTTGTTGTTAAGACCTAGAGGTTTAATGTTTAAAAGGCTATTAATTTTTTTTTCTTTACATGTTTCATCTGTTTGCAGATTATTTTTGTCAAAAAAACTTAAGGAAGTGGCTGATAAAAAGAAAAATGCTGTTTTGAAAGACATAGATGAAAAGCTAACAAGCACAGCAAAAGAACTGGGATATTCTCTGGAACAAAAAACCCTGAAGATGAAACAGAGAGATAAGAAAGTATGACTTTCCTCATCTACTGGAGAAAACTAAGTTCTGTTAAATTTTTTTCATTTACTTCCTTTTTGTGTTTTTCCATCCTTCTAGTCAGTAAGGATGCTACATTAGGAATTTCCAAAGGTAATCAACTCTAAAACTTCAAAAGAGGGAAGATTACTACAAGTGCATTCCAAATAATAGGATTTAATAAAAACACTTTACTCTTGTAAATCATAGCTTGGTATTCAATTAAAAACAAAACAACAAGAACAAACCACCATCAGAAAAACTCAGTAAGCACAGTAGTCTAAAAACTGGAACAAATAGAGGCCACGGAGAAAACTGCTTTAAGTGGAATATTGTTCTAAATAGTGGGGTTGGATTTGTTAGAAGCAGGACCATTAAGGATGATATGGATGATGATAACAGATTTTTTTGCATACCTATTGAAAATAATTATGGTAGGAGAGGACTAAACAAATGCGGTACAACGCAACCCAAGTGACTACAAGGGTTCCTAGAATTCAGAATTTCACTGAAATGGAGTTCCCAGTTATTTCAAACTTCAGTACTTGAAATTCACTGCAATATATGGAAATTAAGTTGATGTCCCAGAGCAAAGATGCTATGTTAGGTTTGACCACGGGCAGTCATGTGTTAGAGTTTAATGAGGTGAGTTATTTTTAGGTCACAGTACTGTCTTATGGTGCTATGTTCTATTTTCTATCTCTTTATTCAGGTGGTGACCAAAGCATTTCATGGAGCAGGCCTAGTCGTTCCTGTAGACAAAAATGATGTTGGATACAGAGAACTTCCTGAAACAAATGGTAAACATCTTGTTTACTGTTAACAACCCTCAGTAGAAAACAAAGTGCATTCATCTTTTCTACTTAAAAGAGTTTGACTGATGGGAATAAAAAATAGAAGTCCTAACCATCACCCTTGACCTCAAAGTACTGCCATTAAAGGAACCAGATGAGACTCAATGAAACATGCTAAACTTGAGAAAAGAATGCCTGAAGTAGTAGTTTAGATGATCTTTTCTTTTGTATTGTCAAAGCCATGCAGGAAGTAGATCAAAAAGCTATCTGCATTCAGGGATGTGTGGATTTATTTCTTATCCACCCTCTTCTTCCAATGTTGTTTTAACCAGGATCAGTTCCTTGATGAAATTTCATCATGCAAGTGCTTTGTCTCCCTTTGTGAGGAGGGATGGGCATGGGGCAAGAATGAGCTTCCAAGGAAAGGGGAAAGCTTCACCAGCAGTTCAGGGTGTGCCCACTTACCTGTTGTGTAAGCGTGACACATGGTATAGTTTTGCCACACAATACTTCTGTGCAATATTAAATTTCTTTATTTAAAAATCTAAATATCTGCTTTTGGTTTTTTGCAGCTAATCTTAAAAAAATTTGCAAGGTCATTGTTGATGCTCCAACTGATGAAGAGAGAGTGAAGGCCTTTGCCCCCATTCAAGAAATGCTGACCTTTGTTCAGTTTGCCAATGATGAATGTGATTATGGAATGGGGTACGAGCTGGGCATGGACCTATTTTGCTATGGATCACATGTGAGTACTACAGCAATCAGACTTCACAAAATTATGCATTGTTTTATACATGGGCTAGAAGTTGTTCTGCTGTAGATTAATTATCCCTAGGAATCATAGAGGTCTACAAGAATATTCCTAATTCATGAAGACTGTTAAAAAGTCACACAGCATCATTCCACGTTGAATTTAAAGTTGTGTGTATGAAAGGCCAATCCTGCAATACAGAAGCAGAGTGTGACATGCCTGATCCAAATACACTGACTAGCTGGAGTCCCCTGTCCCCAGCTTCTTGTATGGGCACCCATATTCAACCAGATCAAGAAACAGCCTGATGTTTGTAGTAACCCCAGCTGGAAGAATGTGAGTCCAGGTCAGCTGCCTGGCTGTACTGCATAGGGCACCTCCCACCTGGAGTCTCCTCCCTAGTTCTCTGCTTACAGAATATTATCAGTAAGGGGATTGAATTATTAGCACTTATTACACAAAAAAAAATTTAATGCTTTTTGTTCTGTTGTTAGCTACTGGTCTGCTGATGGAAAGGTTCATGGCTGTAATCAGTCAGTGGCTAGAAAATAACACATGAAGTTTCAACATCAACCTAATATGAAGGGATTGTCATAGAAATACCCCTGTAAAACAGCTGCTTCTAGCAAAACTAATATTGGCTAAGTGATGCTCCAGAGTATCATGGGAAAGATAAGTTTTTCAATACTAGATGTAGGCCCACAAGAGCTGTGCTGAATTCAATGACTAAGTATTTTAACCAGTAATGTATGAAACTGACTGCTCTTGCCATACACTGTTAAATTACTAATGTCTTTCTTAGATTTCATGCCCTGCTCTTTTAAGTTCCATACAGTATATGAAAATGTTTAGAATTTTTCTTTGATACCCTGCTCATATAGAAACCTTTCAGAGACTAGGCTGTTTCAGCTGCTTAAATCCTTTCTACAACTGGAAGGGTAGTGAAGGAAATGGTTCCTCCCATTTTTCTGAATAGGTGGAGACAAACACTCATCTTCCAAGCTTTGTGCTTCTCAGCACATGAGACTAATCACTGACAAAGTCCTGCAGTGAAAAATTGTGTGGACAGTACTGTCATGTGTCTTGTCTGTTTTACGCTGCAGCTTGGAACACCTGTAACTTTGCAGCTGGTTTCTAAAATTAGAAACCTTCATCTTCTATCTTAGCAAATAGAAGGAACAGTGGCTTCACATGTAAGTTTTGCTCAGTTAGGTCCCTGCCTGTCTTGGAGTTCCTACTTGGAGCAGTTTTCCAGTTCTGACTGGAGCCTTCCTTGTCGCTTTGCTTACAGAGCCAGAGAAACCCTGACATTTCATCTGTAGCCCAACACATAGAAAAGAATTCCCTTTGTTTGAGAGATACAATGGACTTACATGTACAATAATGATTTCCAGTGTTAAATATGCTCTGATATGCTTTTGAAGTTCTTAAATGGTTATTATATCACTGTAATCCCCTCAAACTGTGGGGAAGGACGAGACATGGGACTGTGACAGGATAGGGGACTTGGCCTGTAGGCTCCAGCTTGGGATGCAAATATGGGCTTGCAATGCCAACTCTCGATTTCTCTCTCTCTGCGGCAGCTCGGGCACTCCTGCCTGCCCTTGCTGTGGCTGTCACAGGTGTAGCATGAGGATGTGCTCAGGCATTTTGGGAGGGGTTAAAGGGCGCAGTGTGAATGGGGCAGAGCCAGGAGGTGGGGCTGCTCCCGGAATTAACAAAGCCACTCAGGCCGAGGGCGGCTCTTGTTTTCGCTTCTCTCCTGCAGTACTTCCACAAGACGGTGGGCCAGCTGCTGCCCCTGGCTTACACCCTGCTGAAGAGGAACCTCTTTGCCGAAATCATCGAGCAGCACCTGGGCAAGCGGCGGGAGGAGGAGCTGGATCAGCTGGCGCCCTGAGCCGGGCAGGGGGCTGCAGCTGGGGGCGGCCCTGCGCGCCCGGGACCGGGCTTGTCTTTGTGTGTGTGTGTCTGTGGCTCTTTTTGTATTCGGTGGCGGTGTCCCCTGCGGTCAGTAAAGGTTTTCTAAGGAACTCGCTGCTTCCCGGTGCTGGCTGTGCACGGCGGGCCCGGGACGGGAGCGGGGCTGAGGGACTGCGGGGCAGAGGAACTGACAGGACCGCCTGGCCCTGCCCTGCAGCGCCCGGGAGCCAAACCCGGGCCGGGGCTCGGGGAGGGCGGGCGGCTGCCCAGCACTGCTGGAGCACCTGCGGGCACTGCCCCAGTGACTCAGGGCACGGCGGGGCCGCTGGGGCCCGGGCACCGCCCGCCTGTGCCATACGCGAACCGAGCCCCACGTCCCTGCTCCGGGTGATGGTTCTGCCCTTCTGCGTTTCTCCAGTTGTGCCCCACCCCTCAGGTAAAGCATTCCCTTCTGTGGCAAAGTGCTATCCCTGCTCCTACGGTGCTGGAGCTGGTTCAAGAGGGAAGAAAGTAATGGGATGAAGGAAATGCCAACTGACATTACAAGAGAAATTAGGAATTCCACTGCAGTTGCTACCTTGCTAATAAGAAGAAGCCATCTCCAGTTTTAAACACTTAAAAATTAAACCCAAGTGATTTTGTACAGGGTGCAAATTAATTGTTTTCAAGATCCTTAGCCCCCAGTTTTGTGTTCTCATTACTGCACTTGGGAGGTTTATTCTCAGGCAATTGATTAAAGTAACAGTCCAGAAACAATGGAAAATAACATTTCCTCTTACTCAGCAGCCCTGCCACCATCCCATGACTTGACTTCCATTGTAGTAATTCACATCAGTACTAATGACAGCAATACTAATTATTACTGATAAAGATTATAGGCCAGTAGCACCATGCTAAAATCTCATTCCTACTCTCTTAAGCAAAGGATTGTCAGTTATATGTTACTTTATGGTAGAAGGGAGCAGTGGAGGTGCTGCAAAAATATTGTGAGTTTCAAAGGCACAAAGGTAATCACATGCCACAGCTATTAGTGTAAATTTGACAACTTCACCCCTTTCATTCAGCACATTAATGTCCCAATAATTCAAGCACAGACTTACAGACACTCATTCATAGGCCTAGAGGCTTCTTATATACATAAAAACCAGGTACCTTCCATCTCATTCTTTTTGTTTCAAGTACAGGAGCCCTTTATATTAAGGCCTTGTAAATCATACAAATACTAAAACAGTAGAATAATGGAAAGGTTTGACTTGGAGGGGACCTTAAAAATTCAACTTTTTAGCTGTTACTTAAATAAGAACTTAGATCTTCAAAAATGAGGACCTGAGACTGGACATCCATACTCATGTATTAACCCCTGATGCAGAAGGAAATCTGTTACAGCAGCTGCAACATCACTGAGCACTGATCACGTCACTGATGTGCTATGTATCAATAAACTGGGACAGACTTTTTAGCAGGGCCTGCTGCACTAAGACAAGGAGTAATAGTTTTAACTAAAAAAGAGTGGATTCAGACTAGATGGGGGAAGACATGTTTTATAAGTGGCAGAGGGGTGGTACCTGCCCCTCCCTTGAAGTGTTCAATGGATAGGGCTTTGAGCAACCTGTCTCATGGAAGGTGTCCCTGCCCATGACAGGAGGGTTGGAATGAGGTGATCTTTAAGGTCCCTTCCAACCCAGGCCATTCTATGTCATGTACACCATCAACAATTGGTTTTCAAACAATAAAAGGATCATCCACTTTTAAATCAAAAATGTTTAAATGTTTATTTTGGAAAAATAACCCACCTAAGGCAGATTGGTTTGATGGGGTTGATTTGGCTACTGATTTTTAGCCAAATGCTAGGCAATGTAAATAATGCGTCTCCTAAACTCCATTCTTTTTGACAGATCTTACTAGTTTTGTATGTAAAATTCCTAGCTGTTAATTTTCTGTCAGGGAAAATAAATGCAAAAATCAACACAACATTGTTTGTGAAAACAATGAGAAAACATGACAGAACAATAAATGGTCATACAGAAGTTTTTAATGCTTGATTAAATCATCACAGTAATGAGAATTTTTACTGTAATGATATGCAGTTCTACCACACTATTATAAATAAAAACATTAAGATCAATATTAAATACAGCTCTAGGCAACATCACAGATTAACAAAGAATGCATTCTTCATGAACCAGTATCTGAATGATTTAAAAAATAAAAAAATGCTGACACTTTCCCCCTCCCATCCACCACCTTTTTTTATTTTCTAAATTAGTAATTTGAGTAAGGCGCAGCAAGTTTCACGTTAGAAATTTTTTGTTCACAGCACAGGCACACATACTTCATTAACAGAACCTCTACTGTATGTTTACCAGAAGACATTTTAAATGTCAACAGGGAAAGCTTAGCAGGCTAAGAGTAAACAGAGATGCACAATTTATGTGCAGCTCTCAGGATCCACACAGAAATGAAACACAGCAGGAGTGTGAACTGTATTTTAATTCAGACAGCAGTCTCTAGAATTAGGTGCAAGGTAATACAGTACACACAGCAGTGTTTTACAATAACACCAGACATGGCAGAGATTTCAAACTGGTTTGAAGTGATTTTTGTATGTGTAGTGAGTTTGTATTCTTCCACTGTAGAAAAAAAAAAATCAGACAACAGAAATCAGTGTCACAGACAACTTCCAGAGCTGCCTTCTGTAAATGGGCCAAATCATGCTCTTTGTGAAGCTTCCTCTTCTTCAGGCTTATGTAATGTAACAGAGCAAATTTTTAACAACTAGCACTGACTTCACATGGAAGAGTACAGCTGGTTGTTGCCATGCTCCCATTTTTACATAGCCCAATTCCCTGTTTCATTTCCAAATCTGTTTTTAATACAGGGCCTGATCACTGTGATCCCCCTGGCACATTTCACTTTTTAGTGGTACCAGTTGCTGCTGGAACTGAGATGATAAAAGGTACATGGCAGTTTTTTACTAAGAAAAATCAGTTAATATTCAACAATGCACTTACTTAAGCACAGCCATTTTCGTGCAGTTTATCAAAAGTGCCAGAATTTTGGTTCATTGTGTTACTGTACTTCAGATAAAATCATACTGAGTACTTTGTGAATAAAGATGTTTGAGGTAACTGTGATGAATGCCTTAGAGATATTTAAGATTATTATATTACACTTTTAGTGTTTATATTCTTGCCATTTTTGCAGTCTTGTGAGCATAATTGTTAAAGAAATTTTATCCAACCTCATATTACAAAACATGATTTTTGTCAGCCAGATTTAATTTATTTTCCTTCCTAATTTAGGCTTACAGCATATTGTAATTTTTCCTCTGCATGCAGTTCTGGTGGTGGTCTGATAAAATGAATAGGAAACAAACATGTACTGTCAAGAAGTTAGGGATCTGTCAGTTCACCTCTCTGTGTGTTGCTGCTGAATTTTAAAGTCCTGCCAAAGTTTCAAGTACTGGATTCAATTCTGCCCTGCTGCTCAGGTGTGACTACATATAATTTACACCTTTATATACCTGGGAGAAAAGAAGAGTCAAAAGCAATCTGACAGTTGCTTTCTCCTATTACTTTTAAAACCCTGCAGTTTTTTTTTTAAATAAAACTCTACTATTACTGTTCCAGTTATCTGCTAGTAAAGAAAAAAGGAAATCCAAGGTAACGGCAGTGAAAGTTACATTTGAAAATGATCTTGTATGTATGTTGGATCATAAAGAAGCCATTTTCTTGAAACCCTTCATCTAGTTGTAAACATTTGCTAATCCTCCATTACTTGCAGAGGATTATGAATTATTCTATAAAATCACATTAAAAAGGTAATTAGTTATGTGAGATATTAACTGATTCATATTTAATAAATTTTAAATCCATACAAATATAAATAAAGAATGGTAAAACTTCAAGAAAAATAATATACATTTAGTGCAAATTATGAGTTACATTTCTTCCTACCATGTCAGCAGTGGAACGTCTTTTGTGGATAAGAAAAAATAAAAATGACCATTCTCAAATTTTACAGGGGGGGAAAAGATCTCCAGTGTTGAAGCATGCATTTTTTTACCAGATACACGTATACAGAATTGTTCCAGCTCTTAAACTAGTAGAATAGCAGTATTTTTCCTTATACTGCACGACATTGGTATATATCATAGTGTGTTCAATAATACAAAAATTGCATAAGACCAGGTCACATTATTGATATTTTCTGCAGCAAAACCAGTATTTTTCTTTAAAATTCTGGTTTCATCTGGTTTTAGTTTTCTCATATCATACCAGCACACGGGTTGAAAGAAGTCTCGCATGGTTCTTGGAAAGTATTACCTGTTCAATCTGGTTTTGTTGCAGTGGATCTGCAATGCCCCGAGCATTTCGTGATGTACGAACTTACACATTTAATGGCACAAGAAAAACCTCCCTTCTTGTGATCACACCTCAGTAACTCACAGTACATCTCAATATGAGAAACAACTGCTTCAAAAGGGCACACCAATTTTAAAGAGGCTTTGTTACGGCTCAGGAGAGAGAGAAATAAAGCTCTTCTGGAATGTAGAAAGGTGACGAGTAATACTTAATACGTTTCATGAGTTAACACAACAGTTTTCAATGGTAAAAAGGGCAAGACCTTTCAGTCTCCACAAGATGGCTCAATTCAGAATGATCCCTCCAGAAACAGGGATTAATAACACATCTCTTCAATGCTGAAGTACCAGGCTGGGCTGGAGAATGGCACCACTTTGCACGGCTCACCCACTGCACTATCATGGCAGACCTGATGTCTCGGGACGCATCCAGTGCAGGACAGCAGCTCTCCCTTCCCACACTCCCATCAGCCTTCCTGCTCGCCACATGCTCCCCCAGACTGACTCCTGATTGCCAGCAGCACTGTTACGTAAAAACCCAGCTCATCTCTGATTTTAGAAGTTTTCCCCAGACTAAAGTGTTGTGCTATTCAACAAATGAACCTCCTCTTCCGTTTCCTCTCTCTCCTCAGCTATGGGTTTCAGTTGAACATTATGGAGGCGGGGTCTTGGTTTGCCGTCTGGGCCATATGACGGAGGATATCTTTTTTTGTTATAATGCCAAGGAGGCGCCTGAAAAGGATAAATGGAAGACTGATATTAATCCAAGCAGGAAAATAATGAAGTAGAACAAATCTGTAGCCAAGTCCTTTTTGTTGACAGGAATAGAGCAAAAGTAAACAGCCTGATTTTCTTATTTAAACAGAAACATTTTATTTATCAAAATGTTGAGGAACCACCAGTTTGATAAAACACAGCAATGCTGAGACACTATCAAATGGTCTCTGACAGCTGTAATGCATTTTAATGAAATACAAGTCATACAAGTAGAGCCCATTACAATTTTTATTTAACTTTTTGTTTCTACAAAAATCAAATTTTCACTAGCATATGCCAACAAAAAAGTAACAGAAGGACAAAGAAAAGAGAGGCATGAAAAAGAAGCGATAGTGATCCCATTTCATAAGGGAGGCATGTTCCAACCTAGCCATCAGAAGTGATGTAATGCTTGATGGCCCCAAATCAAGCAAATGAAACTCCCCTTCCCTCCTTTTTTAAACCAGAAGGATCCTTCCAGTCTGACACACCGGCTCAGATTGAATGTATTCATAGGAGCACACTGTACTGGACACAAAACTTTTGTATAATAAACAACAGTTAATTAGCTTTTGGAGTTCATGGCTTTAGAAAAAAATAAACTGTGAATAATAGAATTTTCATTTTCCAATTTAGATACTGTGCTCTTATGACAGGGTCTTTTAAAACTATAACTGCAAAACATCAAATAGAGTGAGACTGTCTAAAAGGATAATATCACAAGAGAAGCAAAGAGCAGAATGAATGAGCTGCTGCCCTTGTTATTCTGGTTAGTACATTTCAATTTGTCTTATTAAAGGACGCATGAAATACTTGTGAAATATTAGCATAAAATGAGAACATAATTAGCATGTTTTGCACATAAGCAGCTAAACATGGTGGGTATGTTTAGTAGACATGGAACTAGCAACCCACATCCAAATTAAGACAAAGTGTACCACCTATCTAATGGGTTAGTTCACAACATCATGGTTAAAACCATATCTATATTCTGAAGTCAACAGTCAACATAGTACCAGGCCACTTGGTGGCTGGTATCACTGCACATTTTGTAAAGGATTACAATGACTGCTGTCAGGTAACAGTGGCAGAATCACAGACTTGGCATAAAATCACAGGACTTTGCTAAAAAATATTTTCAAAAAATCAAGTTAATAAAGGGGGATTACAGGGAAGATCTAATGATACAATTAAAACATGCTTATCTCTGCTTCTCAAAAGATGTGATACTTTGCTATTTAATAGCTATTTAAAGCTGTCCAAATCAGAAAAAGAAATTGGCATATATGAAAATCTTAATTTGCATTAGGCAGGGAAAAAGTATTCCTAGCTGAATGCCTTCCCACCTGGGGAATTCAAGAGATCAACCAGCGGGATTGATGTGATCGCATCAACACAAATATCAGAAAGTTTACTCTTTACTTTCCTTTAATGTTGTGACTAACAGTATGTTCACATTTACAGCTTCTTTTCTACAAAAGGATTTTGCACATGTTTTTTGATGTTTAATACAAATTTTGAGCATAAGAAGATTTCATTGTTCAGCCGATATCATAAAAGCCCTGAACAGTTCACAAGTTTCATGCTTCCTGACTTCTAATGTGTCTAATTATGAGATCTGATATATCTAATCACCAAGGGTTCGACGTGCTGCTTTAGTTGCTCGAGATGCTCTAATATGTTCTTCTTTGTGATGATCCCCAAGACAATCCTGCAACAGATTATGTTATGCTAATAACTGTGTGTGAAATCAAATGGAAAAAAAAAAGTTCTAATCATAATGAAAAAGGATTAGAGGAAACTTAAAAAAAAAAAAAAAAGAAAAAGAATGGTTGCAGGAAAGCTAATGATATAATTAAATGAGAATTTATTTGAAAGTCAGTACCCTTTCCCAGATTTTGCATTTTTTCCTTTTTCTCCCAAAATGCGAGCACTATTGGCTCTTCAACCACCCCAGAGCAGTACGCTTCTTGTATCAGGTACACATCAGGGTAGCAAACTTTATCCCTTCATCCTAAATTCACATATTTTGGGTTTTTAAAGGTACTGAAACTAAAATCTACTTTGTATTTCCTTTGTTTAATAGTTATTTCTCTTCACACATACAGGTAGTTATTTACATTTTAACAAACCACAGTAGATGAACAAAGTATTAACTGTGTAAAGTCATAGCAACTGAGGTTCAAAGCTGCCCTACAGAGCTGGGCTATCTGGTGTCCTTAGAAATAGACAAATTCAGACAAATTTCTTGTTCATGACAGGACAAATCAAGAGCAACTCCCTGGAATGGATATTCTGGTACGAATTTGGAGCAGTAAGGCTCAGTCTTCTCTCTGTTATCTGCACTAATTTCTGTAGAATCCAATCTGGACTGGAACCAGTATGTTGATGCAAGTCTTTAAACAGGTATATTCAGCTTGCAGGAAATCTGCCAGCCAAAATATAAAATAGATCTTGATGTCCCCAAGGCTATATGCCTATATGCCATGGCTAAACACAACCAGTACTAGTATTTATGATCTGCTCTTCTTGTGTGCTTGTGTCACAAATTTGTAAACTGAAGTAGGATAAAATAAATATTAAAGCCATCCATACTTCCTGCTACTTTATCATAAAATAGGCAAAAATTTATAGTGGAGCTTGACACAGCTTTGCATGATCAAGCTTTCTTTAAAGAAGATTTCTGCATCAACGTCAATGTTTGAGCACTCAATCACAACAGAATCTATGAAAAGAAATATCACAGTGAATATTTTTCAGTGAAGTTCTACTGATTCCGATTTCCCTCCCCAAAACAAGAATTACTGCATGCCCACACTAACTTCTAAGTGTCAGATCATTATGTCCTTCCCCTACCAGAGAAAGGCCTCTGGAAACACTACTTGCCATTCCATATAGAGATGCATTGAAGAAAACAAACAAACAAACAAACAAAAAAACAGACAGCAGAACATTTAAATAAATTTGTTTTAAAATACACCTGAAAAAAAAACCCAACTCGGAAACCAATGAAATATTTAAATATTTGTCACATATAGCAGCAGTCCTTTTGCCCACAGAAAAATTAAGAAAGTCACAGTCATTTCAGATTTCTTGTCCCAAGGACATTGACCAATCCTAAACATGTGAATGAGCAGACAACATTTCACTCCCCAGGTGCCTTAAAAGACATGCTAAAGGGAAAGCAAGATACTATGGTAGGAGCTTCGATGTTGCATGTCGAGTGTTTAATGCAAGAGATACAGGAAAGCAGAATGTTAAAGGAACAGCTGCATAGAAAAAGATCATGTGAAAAAAACAAGGAGCAGTTTAGATAAGAGGCAATTACAATGAACATTTAGTTTCCATGCCGGGGGCTGATTTATTTAGTAGGTAATCATAGGACAACTCCCAACAGTCTCATTTACAAACATTCTAAATCTTGAAACTACTTTCCTGAAATATTTTGAATTGTAGAAACAAAAGTTGCAGATTGAAGTTCCTGCTGAAGAACCAGCAGCAATTTAGTTGTTAGTATTCCAAAAAACAAAAGCTTGGTGGTAATTGCCATCACCAGACTCCAGAAGAAAAGATACTGACTATATAATTTTCTCCTTTACTCTTTATGAACCCAGTATTTATAGATGTTCAGTAACTGCTGATACATTGCATATTGCCAAAACATAGATAATAACCAGGAAATACAGGACTTAGACTCTGCAGTGCACAAGACTAAAATTCTGCAAGACAAGCTGTGTCTCCTCCACAAGCAAGCTGCACAGACCAGGCTTGCTGAATGGCAATAAATTTTTAACAGAACATCAGAAAATGACTGAAATCATCTGCCTGCTCACTTGGAATACAAGGAAGGCGTAAGAATTTCAGAAAGGTGCTACAGCACAGCACGTTCTTAATGAACAGCTGGGGTCCTCAGCTGCAATACCAAACTTACCAAATAGTCCAAATACCATAATCCTGGTGTATATCCTGGTTCAAACACTCTGATCCTGGAAGTGAAAACTACTGTATCTAAATAAATGCACAGCATTGCTGCCACTTTACTCACCCATTGTGTGTTACAAGGCACTGCCTCAGACCCAGCTTCCGGAAAATATCCACCACTATTTCCATTGGGGTGTGGTCTGTCACGGTGAAAGGGCTCATATCAAGTATGCTTCTGAGCTTCAAAGGTCGAGGGCTTTCTGCTGGAAGCGATGGGGTATGCTGGGCAAAACATACCCTGGAACTGCCAACAATCCCCTCCTGCTTCTTTCTAGCACTTTCTTTAAGAAAGACAGGGAAGGGGGAAAAACAGCAGAGGAGGAAGAATTTACATTCTTGCAAGTAAGACATTAGTGCAGACAGACAGCTCAATCAACACTACCAGGCTCTCGCATGTATTTCCACAGCCACTGCTTTATCCCCAGGAAGTGGTTGTGTAAAAATACAAAAGCCATTTACCATTCATTTAGTCATTATTCAACTAATTTTTTCACTCAAATAAGTAACTTTTATTTACTACGAAGAGGTGGAAAGGCCAAAAAAAAAACCTACTCAGCTCCTGAAGAAACTGCCAGGGAAACATCAGTCTCAACTGACAGCCCCCTGAGCTTTTTCCTAATATCCAACCTAAACCTCCCTCAGTACAACTTCAGGCCATTCCCTCAGGTCTTGTCAGCGGGCACCACAGAGAAGAGATCAGTGTCTGCCCCTCCCCTTGCCACCATGAGGAGGCTATAACTGCAATGAGGTCTCCCCTCAGTCTCTTCTCCAGGCTGAATAGACCAAGTGACCTCAGCCACTTCTCACACAGCTTCCTCTCAAGGCCCTTCACCATCCTTGTGGCTCTCCTCTGGATGATCCCTAATGGCTTTATAACCCTCTGATAATCTGGCACCGAAAACTGCACACCGGACTTGAGGTGAGGCTGCCCCAGTGCAGAGCAGAGCAGAGCAGGACAATCCCCTCCCTTGCCTGGCTGGTGATGCTGTGCCTGTTGCACCCCAGGACAAAGATGGCCCTCCTGGCTGCCAGGGCACAAGGACTCTTAGGACAGACACAACTCAAGACTAAGTAACCTTCACTGTATGATCTCAGCAACTGAAATCAGTCTTTCCTGTGAAAGAGTTTTCTAAGAATGTTCTGCTATTCCCCCATTTACTCAAGTAAATGCAAACTTAAACCAGTATGGCATCAATAATAATTTCCAGGTTTTGTAGATTTATATACATCCTATGTAATGTAATACCATGGTATATATTATACTTACTTATATAAGTAAGATACTTATATATCTTACTACTGTAAGACCACAGGCAAAAATCTGACTGAAGTAAACAGTGTTATGTTCACAAAACATGTTTTAAAAAAGTTTCTGGAGGCTTCTGTCCCTTTTTCAAGTGTCTTTGTTTAAAAGATATGTATCAAAAAAAGTAGCTTAAGATGCAACTTCCATCACTTATTTCATGCACTAAATGTTACAGTTTTGTAACGTTTTCTTACATAACAGTGTGTTTCTTCCTTTGGTTATGATAGTAGCCTTAAAATCCACAGAATTTTTCTTGCCAGTGCACAAAGCATTGTCAAAAGTATCGCGCAAGCACTAATATTCACTCAGAAAGAGATGTCCCAAACAGGGCTTGTGTGCTCATGTGCCCAGGGACAAATTTCCCATTATACAAACAGATTGAAAAACATAAAACTAAAATAATTAACATTGCACTTATCTCTCCATAATACAACCTTGATTGTTATAACAAAAGTAAATAATACACTGTTAGAAATAAATAGGATATGCATTTAAAAATTACTTGGACAGTAATTCTCCCAGAATACTGATGGTCAAAAATGAGAATTACTCAATTTTGAAGAAGAATGTTACTATAGCATTACTCAAGGAAATGAGATACTATCAAAAGCCTCAAAAAACTAAAAAATACCAGATTAGATCAGGTTTTGACCTATTTGAGTATGACAACTTTTGCTTTTACAAGAGACAAAGAGATGAGCATTTTCTTCATTTCAGAGCCTGCTACTGAAGACATATTATCATATAGTTAAATCAACCCGAAGTCTAGAAACATATAGAGTATATTCTATTTTAAATATAAAATAATATAAACCAATTTAAATTGGCGTACATAATAATGCAATACTGAAAGTTAATTACCTATTGCAATAGTTAAATCTCTTCTTAGAGCAAAACCCACGAGTCTCTGCGATTCCTTTGACATAATAACAGGAAAACCATTATAGCTGGTTTCGTTGATCAAGTTCTCTATGTCTTCGACAGTCATATTATCCTGCGTCAGAACTGCTAAAGGCGGGTCGCTCCTCCGAGGTCTCATCACATCCGCAGCCAGTGTTGTGTGAGTGAACTCTTCCTTTGCATCCAAGAAAGGATACCCATTCAGTCGGATGTGTGCTTCGTAGATGCCTTCCCTACCAAAGGCATCTCCTACCCACTTACTGGTCATGACTGCAGCCATAAGGGGCACAATATATTCCAGCCCTCCTGTTAGCTCAAAGACAATAACTACCAGGGACACAGTCATCCTTGTCACACCACCTGCAAGGAAAATGATAGCCAGTAACATCTGAGTAACAGATAACAATGATTTTAGAATTTTCTGCCTTCCTGTTGAGACCTACAGACATAACTTTGACATGAAAGGTCATCTGATAAACATCCTTCTGTGTAATACCAACAGAAGCAGAGAAAATTAACACAAAACTTCTAGAAGTGAAAAAGAGAGTTTTAGGAAAAATTCACAGAAAGGGAGGTAATAAAGGAAATTGGAAAATATGTACAGTTATTTAATGCAAACTAAGAATAAAACTGTGTGTATCTCCATACCACATCAGGGTTAAAAGTACTGTGAAATGCAAGGATATCCAGTAATATAAGAATTTGAAAAAAGAATGGAACTAATGCAAAATGTCACAGGTAGCCAATCAACAGCTAAGTTGTCCAAAGGACTAGGAATTTAATGCTGTTGCTTAATCATAAAAGCTAAACAGAATTATGAGCTGATTAAAAGAAATCTCTTTCTTGGACAACAGAAGACAGGAATTATTATTACTCTTTTATTACTATTTAAAATAATTTTTTTCTGCTAAGGTTTCTGATGCCGTATCTTCATTCAGTAAAAGAATTTGAACTGTCTTTCAGTTCATTCAAGAGTGATTCAATTTGCACTATTAAAAACCAGAACCTCTCCAAAACCTAAATTTCTATCACTAGTTTGATTGCCCAAACACCCTTTTCCTTAAAGAAAAGGTCTACTTCTTGCAGAATTGCAGAATCTGTCCTACCAGCTTTTAAGCTTAATTTTTAAGGCCACTAAGTTATAAATGAGGACAAGTTTAGGTCACCAACTTAAGCCTCTTTCCATGAAGCTGATTTTCAACAATTAGACTTGCTAATGTATTATTCTGGAGGGAAGACTCTATAAATAGGTGTTACAAAACTGCACAAGTTTATATCTCCCTTCATTTTTTAATAATTATTTTGAGATATGAAGATACCAGATACTTATTTATTATATTTTATTTACCTAAGCATGCAGCAGCACCAACCATGGCATAAAGACCAGGTGTAATACAGTCAGCTCCAACTTCACACCACTCCTTAAAAATGAACCAGTCATGATGGTAGTAAGCCAGCTGCTCCACTGCAATTCCTACAATCCTTCCTGCTATTGCTCCAATTGCCATACTAGGTATGAACAACCCAGATGGAACCTGCAACAAAAACAGAACTGTTGTCATGCTGCTGGAAACATACCTGACACATTGCTTAACAAGTGATTTTTTGTATTTTTTTTCTGAAAGAGATGCAAACGCTCAAACTGTCAGGTTAAAACCATGTAAAGTGACCTTGGAAGGTTAGTAGAAGTTAACAGAATGCTATTGATATCTCTGATTGACCTGATTAGCAGAAACCATTTTATGAGCACATTTGTTTATATCTTACTGTGCTTAAGAGAAAATCTACCACCAGTACAGGACCAAAGCTCCTACTGTCAGTTTAGTTACTTAAAATGTTTTTCTGCTGCTAACTAAAGCCTTGTCACACAACCATGGTTTAGTAAAATATTAGTGCAAACTTGCTTTTATCAGCAGTTTCATATAAAGAAACTGGTGTGCATCTTGTCTTCTCCTTACGATGCTAATCTTTCCAAAAAACATACTGGTACCTAAATGTCTCATTAAACTGTAAATGCCTGCTGCTTCTCCTCACAGCAGTTGTTAACATCAAAATATTTTATACTGTGACTGAGGTACAAATGTGACTACAGAAAAGGAGTAGAATTTTTACTTTGTCTAAACGCACCTCATCCCATCTTGTTGAAAGAACTTAATTAAATATTGCGTTCCTGCTGTAACAGGAATTATATACAACATCATGTAATTTTTCTTGAACTGTACAGCTGTGAAATGTAAGTACTGTGGAATTCCAAACTATAGATTTTTGCTGTGGTATTCAATAGCTGGTGCAGAAATGTATTTCAGAATTGCTGTTGTGGTTAGTATTACTGTATTTTGTCTGTATTTATGGTTGCAAAGAAGATTTCTAACAAACAAAGAAAAAGTAAACATAGCTTATAATTATTACTACTTTATATTTTGTCTATATTTGTGGTTGCAAAGATGATTTCTAACCAACAAACCAAGGGAAAACAAACTTTGTGTTAGACAGTCAGCAGCATGGGTTTTGAGAAAAAGTTTTTAATTAAAAAGTCCTTAATTCCTATATGATTACCTAATATTTCAGTGTTTACAGGGGTAATATTCAATACTATCATTTTAGTCTAGTATTCAAATTGTGCATTTATACCACGATTAACTACCTGTTATTTCAACAATTAGTTGTGCATCTAAGCCCCTTCCTAACTGCTAAAATCATTTTTTTCCTGAGTGAAATTCTCTCTTGGTGAACAGTACAATAGTATCCTGTAAAAATCCCATATTTCCAATATAAAAGTAACTAAATAAACCTTTGAAACTGCCTCAGATCCTACTGTGCTAGCAGTATGCAACAGAAATTCAGTCTCCACATGCAGAGTGCATACAAATTGTTTCTGGCCCTTTGGTAATATAACTTTTTATGCACTAGCTTCTTCTCTCCATCATATGTGGATAATGGTTACAAGTCTAACAGTAATTATGATTTTACAGGTCCATTTGTCTGCATAAGCCCGTGAATCACAAATCACAAAGGAGAGAGGAATCTTCCCAGAGAAGTAGCAAGGGAAAACAGCTAAGTTTTTCCTCTTTTCAGCTTTCTTCTCTGGGGCTTGCTTTTGAGCAAGCTCAAATTACACACCAGAGGAAAATATTTGCTCTGTGTCACACGTGTCATCTTTGGAAGAAGCAAGGATTAGGCTATGGGTACAACTTTCCACTTTTTTGGTAGTGCAGCTGTGTACCAGTCATGTTCTGAGGCAAAACTATAACTCCTTCTCATGTGTTGATCAGCTTTTAGACATAGTAATGAGTCTACTGATAATAAGCAGTACGGTATAGGCACAAAAGCATGAAAGAAAGAAAGGCGGGGCAGGGGGAAGGGAAGTTTCAGGGAAGTTTCAGGGAAGTTTCAGGGAAGGGAAGTTTCAGGGAAGGGAAGTTTCAGGGAAGGGAAGTTTCAGGGAAGTTTCAGGGAAGGGAAGTTTCAGGGAAGGGAAAGGGAAGGGAAAGGGAAGGGAAAGGGAAGGGAAAGGGAAGGAAAAGGGAAGGGAAAGGGAAGGGAAAGGAAAGGGAAAGGAAAGGGAAAGGAAAGGGAAAGGAAAGGAAAAGGAAAGGAAAAGGAAAGGAAAAGGAAAGGACCAAAAAATGCTAACCCCTGCCATATCAGCCTCCTGGTAAGGCATGTCCACAGCAGTACTAGCAGCAGGAATCAGTTTGCCCCACTGGCAGCAGCTGGGTAGCTTTGCTCACCTCACAGGAAAGCAGTTCCTGTGGGGAAGATGTGTATTTGCACATGGCTACAGCTCCAGGAACAGACCTGGAGAGCCCAGAGGATCCTTTAAAATTATTTAAATGACAGTGTAATATTATTTCTTCTCTATTTTTTTTTCTTCTATTTAGAATTTACTTCTTTTATAGAGATAAAGCCTAAAGCAATTAAATATCATTGAAGTAATATCCTCTTCTCCAGATTCTGGCTGACATTCTAACTAAACACATGCTTTAAAGCTTCCAAGAAATTCATGTAGCACAGTTCCATCAATGACAGCAACATGACTCCTTGCCTACTGGCAAAGTAATAAATATATTCTCACAACTCCACAAAAAATATTTCCACATGCTGAAGTTCTGAGAAAATGACCCAAACTCAAATGAAGTACAAGCTCTCCCACTCTGTAAAGCAGTGAATTCTGTCTAATATGCAGTGTGACCTTGTGGTGACAACCCCATGCAAAAGAGCCAGATGCACATAAACACATGAATGGTAAAACAATGTCCCAGATATAAATGAAACCCACTAAGTGAATACAAAACTAAACAACAGATTGAAGTGGTCACACCACAGAACACTGTCCGAATTATGGGCCGAAGGAAGACTAGCTTTTGAAATTAAGATTCCTCTCACCCACCAACCAACATATAGAACATAACTTCAAATAACAACCTGCAACATCTTCTGAAACATTGCAACATGAGAAACACAACATGATGTTATTGTTCTATCAGTTACAGAATAGTCAAGATTGAAGATGACTACCCTAGATTGTCTACCTCTGCTCAAGCTGGGGTAGCAACCCCAGCAGGTTTCTCAGGCTCGCAACCAGTCAAGATATGAGTACTTCCAAGGATGTTCTCTGCACATATTCCAATGATCAAACACCCTTACAGAAAGGAAGTGTTTTCTTATGCATGCTGTTACATGGAACAGCAACTTACACTGAAAAGTTAAGGCAAATTTAAACACAAATCTTGCTTAGTGAACATTCTACAGGAAGTTTGCATTAAAACACATTTGATTATGCTGTAGTTGCAAAAAAACTATGAAGGGAGCCTGACAAGACAGAAAATGATGAAGGTGTGACAGTTATACATCATCACTCAGAAAACAGCCACAGGCTGGGGAGAAGCTGAAGCCACCTCCAAAACAGATCTATGAAACAACTGGGAAAAACAAAAATTATGCTCCTTGTAATGGAGAAGAAATTTCCATTACAGTCATGTGAACAAAGCCCACTTTCTCATCACAGCATGCAATACTGGAAAATACAGCAGAAGAAATCATCATTGTCTCCTTTTGACATCTGTAGTAATTAGATTTATGTGAACAATGAGGAGAGTGGATATAAGAATTACCAACAATGAGTAGTGTAAGGGGTACAGTCTGTTCTTCTTCCAAGTAACAGACTGGGAAACTGAGTGGTTATGCTTGGACTCTGCTCTTGGAAATTTTAGAATCATCCCTTATTGCTGAATCAGGCCCATACAAACAGCCATCCATCCACACAGCTACTGCTCCCTACTGGATTTAGCACATTTCTATTCAGCTGAACAAAGGGCTATTTCAAATTTAATTAACGTTATTACTGTTTGCTACAGGACTTGCTTACTAACCAAAGTAAAAAGACCTTCTTTTAAAAGAAATGACACGAAAAAAATAAGCAAAGTTTTTAGAGAGTTGGGAATAAGAAAGGCAATAATTAACTGATCATAGCAGATAACAGAGCTACTGCATTCACACTTACCTTGATACCAAAAGTGAAGACTGTCATGATTATTTTAAATATGAGTGCTAAACACAACTGCCATATAGCTGAATAGACTCCAGTGCCTGCTGGGCGGTCAGGAATATCATCTACAATTTTGCTTGCATTCATATCATTTCTGTAGTCACAGAGCGAGGAGGATTCCAATGGCCCACAGTCTGTGAAGAGCTCCTTAATAAGCTCACTGGTGTTTAGCCTTGTATATGGATTAGGAAATGCAATCACAGCCGTTATTGCTGCAACAATAATAACCTCCAGGACAGGATACTTCCCAAATTTTGTAGATTTGCGTCGACGACACCATGCAATATTTGCTCGGATGAAAAATGCTCCCCAGAGCCCACCAAATACTCCCAGGAGAATAAAAGGAAGCAGTTCAAAAAGGTACCAAGGAGTGTGATATTCCACATAAAAAAGAACTAGGCGGCTATTACCAAAAGGATTGATGGACCTTAAAACAAATGCAGCTACTAAAGCAGCAAAAAACGATCTCCATAAAGTTTTCAGTGGGAAATAGTAACTGACCTGCAAAAGACAATATATGAGAATTATTAGTCATTCAATTAAAAACCTGGAAAGACACGTTTATGCATGTGTTAGAATACTGCTGCTCAAATGGTATAAGCTAAAAAAATTACTCCTATCACTTGGAGCACTGGCACTCCAGCAGATTCTACATTTTAAAAAAGCTCAACAACTCAGATTTAAAGTCAGTACTACAGCAATGTTATAGAAGTAAAACTACTGCTGTTTTAAGACTGTTAGGAAATGATGCACTGAAATTTGTCTTTCTTACTAGCCTTCATGAGAACCAGAGCGTGTACTAGCTGTACTCTCAGATTTCCTGCTAATATTTTCATCTCCTTTCAACCTATATTGAAAGGTTTATCACAGATCTGTTCTTTTTAAGAAGTATGATTAAAAATAACAAAAAAACCCTAAAAGGCCACAAAACAGAACATGCAATTTCATTCTTAAACCCCACATGGCCTGATTTGAATTTTAAGACAATTTTCTTCTGCATTTTCTGACAACAGAGGAATTCCCCAAAATACCCTAAGTTTATAACAAAATTACATGTGAAAGAGTATCTTCTCTACTTTTCAATTCAGAGATTTTCAGGGTTTTAGTTGCCTTTAAAAATGCTACTGATAGAAATAACATTCTTACATATTTTGAAAATTACAATTAAAACTAATTTAGTATTAAACATTTTTTGGAGAAGAGAATTTGCTTGCTTTGGAGGTAACTTTTATAGTATATTCCCCCTTTTAATAATTATAATATTTTTGTTAATTATCACATAATTGTGTTTAGTGTCTGAAGCTTTAGGTAATGTTTAAAAACTTGCTTTACAAAACTGTCCAATAAGTCTCTACCGCCTTTTTCAAAAATTAAGAGCCCTATTTTTTTTTTCAGAATAAACTCCTAGACTGAAAAGCTGCTGTGTCTCTATCTGTATGTAAATTTTAATTATTAACAGACTCAGCCCTTTTCCAGAATGAAATAACTGAGAACAAAGCTGACATTCATTAGAAAAAAGAAAAAAAGAAAAATATCTTTAGGAGTTTGCTGGTATCAGGACTCTTGGCTTTGAAATATGGGTCCAAAAATAATTTCCTTCTTAGGAGAGACTCCACAGCTTAAGGGAGTCTGAATTTTTTTAAACTGAGAGAGATTTTTAAAAAATGTTTATTCTTCAGCGCCGTCTCTTGACATACCTCCTCCAGACTGAAAAGGACTCCACCAATTGGGGCACCAAAGGCTACAGAAACTCCTGCTGCTGAGGCAGCTGACAACACCTGGAAAACAATAAAGATGAGGGGGTTTGTCACAGTCTATGTTGTAAACATGAACAACAAAATCTCACTATAGCTATAAGTTAAGTTTGCAGATGACACCAACCTGGGATATGCCATTGACTCTCTTGAGGGACAGGAGGCCTTGTAGAAGGATCTAAATAGATTGAGGCCCTGAGCAATGATTATTGGGATGAAATCTAATGAGCCCAAATGCTGCTCACCTAGGATGAAGTAACACCAGGCTCAAGTCTAAATTGGGAGAGGTGGCAGGAGAGCAGCCATGCCAATTGGGATCTGGGGGTGCTGGTCAGCAGCAGCTCAGTGTGGGTCAGCAGAGTGTGCCCTGGAACCCAGAGGGCAAAACCCCATCCTGGGGTGCATCAAGCACAGCACGAGCAGACAACCAACAGAGGTGACTGCACCACTGCACTCAGCCTTGGGGAGCCTCACTCTGGGTGCTCTGTGCCCCATATGTCAAGAAGGGTGTGATGGTCCTTGGATGCCTCCAGTGGAGGGAAACAAAGATGGTGACAAGGATGGAAAGAGTGTCTCACAACTAGTTTAGAGAGAAGGAGGCTGGAGCAGAGATTGCCCTGCACCTCATGGCATGGTGACACAGGTTTTTTCCCGGCAGCCCATGGAGGAACATGGCAGAGCAGATCTTCACCCTGCAGCCCATGCCAGAGCAAGCTCTTGGCAAGCTCCTGGCAAGAGCCATGGCCTGTGACAAGGAGCCCAAGCAGGAGCAGGTTTCTTGCAGGCACTGCAGCCTGTGGGTGATCCAGGCTGGGGCAGTCCTGAATTGCTGTACCCTGTGGAAAGGACCTATGCTGAATATATTTGTGAAGGACTGTCTCCCCTGGGTGGGGCCCCAAACTTGGAGCAGAGAAAGAGTATCAAGAGGAGGGAGCAGCAGAGACACAGTATCCCCTTGTACCACTTTGGGATAGAGGAGTTAGGAGTGAAGCTGAGCCTTTCAAGAAGGGACAGTGGGGGCAAGATACATTTAGTTTTGTTTTCATTTCTTGCTACTCCACTACTGGCAGTCAAGTAACTTTCCTCAAGTCTGGTCAGTTTGGCCTGTAGTGGTAACTGGTGAAGAATCTCCCAGCCCTCATCCTGACCTCCGAGCTTTTCATCTTATTCTCTCCTGCTGTCCTGCCAACACAGAGGAGTGAGAGAACTGCTTGGCCAGCACCAAGTCTAACCCACCACACTCTCATTAACAACAGCAAACTGATACAGGGCAGAAAACACTGTTGTCACCAGGAACACTTTGCTCATGGGTTCAGAGTAGTATGCCGTCCTCACAATTGAAGACACTCATCAATTACCAAAATGTAGAGACAAGCACAAAAAGAAGTTTAAAAAAATCAAATGGTCTCTGAGATGGAAGAATTACAAACTGACTCTACCATAAAAACTATTTACCTGTGAGAATGCTAGGGATAATACATTGTTTTTAACACAACAAATAACAACTGATAATCACTAAACATTGTCTAAGAGAACAAAGATCATCCTTTAAACAAGTCAGTGTAAATGCACCAATATTCAATACATTCTAGAAATGCTTTTTCAAGAACTTACCTCTCTTTTTTTAGCTTCATTTGTACTGTATTTTGGAAAGAGGTAGGAAAAAATATTCCCACAGCAGCAGGCAACATGTACCAAAGGACCCTCTTTTCCTAAACTCAAACCTGATGCAACAGCCAAGACTAAAGTAATTGTTTTTATCATCAAAGTCCACTTGCCCAAGTAACCTCTGATGATGAAGCCGCTCAAAATAGTTTTTATCTGGAAGAAATAAAAAAAACTGTATCTGTCACTGCATTCTTTAATTTTCAGAAAAAATTCATCCTTTAATTTTAGCTGCAGAACTTCAAAGCCAGCCTTTTCAAATGACTAACTTTGTCACACTTTAAAACACGCATCACTCAGATTGCCACACTCAGTCTATCTGCTTGCCAGCAGCTTTTCATTTGCAACTTACTCTAAAACACTGGATGATAACACACAACTATAGTATCAATTACATTTAGTACAAAATGAATCTGCAGCAGCTTCTAAGACTGGACTCATTAGTTTATGATGTAGATTATCGAGTGAAAGGCAGAAAATTTCCAAAGGAAAAATATATCTGCAAAAAACATACTCAGGATCATGTATTGCAGCAATATCCCAACTTTTACCAGTATCACCCGTTTTCTTTTCATGTTTTACCATCACTACATAAAAATCAACAGTAGATTTCTTCACATAAAGATGGAAAAGATCAGCCTATATCCACCACAAAAATGTGTCACTTGCCAAAGATATTACTGTGCTTAACAATGTTACATCATAAGCCTGGAAAATATGCCCATATAGAATCAATAATATACAGCTATCATAGGACAACATGTCCATAAATAGGATGTACACAAAACACTGGGCAGCTGTGTCTAGAAAGTAAAGACAGCTAGATTTGAAAACCAATTTAACATGAAATTTCTTCTGGAATAATGGCACAGAACTACTCCGGGCTTAAACAGAAGCAGATAAAAAAGATATTTACAGAAAAACTGAAGAAGTGAGACTGACCAGAACTGATTTGACTTTGGATTTCTCTCTCCCATTCTGTGGATAGTAGCAGATAGCAATTGTAAAGAGTGACTTTTTGAGGATACTATACACTTCACATTGTGATTGTCCATTGGTTTGTGCTAATTAAGGTAACTAAAGCCACTGCAACAAAAGACTAATTGCTCTATCAAATGACCAATGTTGTGTCAATGAATCACTGCTCTCTTATCACCAAAGGGAGGGTGTGGATTAGGGGAGGTTTGGAAATCATTCCTCAGAAGTATACTAACACAAATGCTTCCTTAAAAAGTGATCCTGATAGAAGCAAAATCTACTAAGCCAGGAGATTTGTTTAAATTTGGGCTATTTTCTCGGAAATAATTAGCAAAATTACATGTTTTCAGTATGAATGCTTGTATTAATATATTTCTTCAAAGGCACAGGGTGCTTCCTCTTGCCTTTCCCCTGACCCACTAAGGCACCAGTAATCTACATATTAATATGAAACACCTATAATATATATTTTAGTTAGACCTCACCTCAGGTATCCCTGAGCCACAGGCGTAGGGAGCAAATACCTTCACCAGAGAAACTGCTAAGAAGGCAAAGCTCAAAGCCCAGAAAATGTACATGATGTAGTTCATTATGTATGAACCTGGACCCTAAAAGCAAAAATAAAAAGTCAGAAAATAGATTTGACATAAGAGCAAACTCACTACTTGAAATAATCCAGAAGTACTCTTGTTGCAAATACATTTTTGAGGCTCAATAATTATTGCCGAGAGAGAGTTTTGTTTGACAAGCATAAAGCCATGACACCTGCACATGTTAGCACAGACTGGGTTATAAAAGGTAGAAAGTGTTCTAACACTTCATCTTAAAAAGAAAAAAATAAACATAGAACAGGTATATTTTTAATAGCTAATAGCTGCTAAAATCTAGTGAACATTGAGTAAATCTTCCTTATTTAAAAAAATGTGGTAGAAAAAAATAAAATCTATTCTTAGTTATCAGACAAGACCACAAATGGATTTAATTTACATACAGCTATGATCAAGAATAGAAATTCTCATGTTATTAACAGTTCTATATTCTCGTAACTTCCTTACATGTGCAATACTCCAAGCCCCCCTGCACTTCATGAAATACACATTTATTACACTATAATCTATTAATCAATTCAAGTGTCAAAAAATGGCACAGACAGTACAACCCAAATTCATGTTTAGAATCCTAACCTTAAGACCATTTTTTTTCCCTATTCAGCCAGGCTGTTGAACAAGACCATCAAAGAATACTCACTTCTGCTTGCCCAATTATTAGTTCTGCCCATGTTTTCCACTGCGGACATTTATCTCTCTCTTCAAATGTGGTCTCATTTGAACCCCAACAACACTGCTCATGGTTAAACCACAAAGCACTAAGGCAAATGCCTTCCTTCAAGTCAGTCATCCAGTCAGCAGCTATGTCAATTAATCCAGCCAATGCCCCTGTTGTAGAAACAGTTTTGTATTAATGTTCTGGTAAACAGAAATAACACACAACTAAAACGAAGGAATGTGCTTGTATTAACTGAAGTATTAACTTAATTAAACAGACATTTAATATACTACTGATTTCCAGGATTATATCCTGTTTTCATTATGGTAAGACTAATATTTGCTGAAGCATTAAGTACTTCGCATATTTCCCAAGTTAAATGAGATTTTTTTTTTGCTTTTTTTTTTTCTTATACCACAGCTCTCCAACAGTCCACTGAAACCAAGGATTTAAAAGTAAAAAAAAAAGAACTGTTACTTTTTTGTGATGGAGGAGTTTATACGGCACCAAGCCTTCTGGAAAGAGATGGGATTCACCTGTCTAAAAGGTGGAAAAGGATTCTAGCCCATGTGTTAGCATGTCAAAAGCAGTACTTCAGTAGAACAGAATTTCAGCCAAATTATTAAAACACATAAACATAAGATCTCCTTGTGACTGAACTCAAGGTTGTACCATTTAACATCCACTAGACATACAAGAGAAGGCATCCAAGACTGAAAAATCTACCAGTGTTCAAGACCAGAATTTGCCCACTTTGTTACTCAGAAAGAGAATAAAGGAATTTTAATAAACAGCAGCTTAGGGAGTTGAAAACACTACACTACATGTTCCCACTGAAATGATCATAAACAATTTCCAGTAATTATACACTCCTTGTTTCTGCATCCAGAAGTATATAAACATGCTACAAACTTTGCATATATACTAATTTGTATGTGATTTGTGAAAGTGATTATGTACATAACCAAGCAGTAATTATACCATGCTTTTTTTAACAGGTATAGCCTTACTCCACAACTAACTTTCCTAACATTTAATCTAAAATGTCTATTTGAAATACTTATTTAAAAAAATGGGCAGAAAGTTTGTGACCTTTCCTTACTGCAGGTTTTAGTCACTTCAAATTATACTAACGGAAAAAGCAGCAGCCTGTCTGACCGCTGGGCCACAAACTAGCGGATGGTTTCAGTTGTGAAATTCATTCTAAAATACGTTAAGAAGGAAAGAGAGAATTGAAGTATAGGTCAACAAACTTTAGCTGTTAAAGTCAGTATTTTCTGTGGAAGAACCTCTGTAAAGGTACAACATAAACATCCAGCTAGAATTCATTAATCCATAAACACATGCTTTACAAGGAAGTGTGCTGACCAAAACTACACATATACCACAGCTACTTTTACAATCAACACCTTCACAAGAAATCCTACAGGTAAAAACCAAAATTTTACAGAAAGGAAAAACATAAATCTCAATCACAGGATTAAAGAACATTGATAGTTTAGTAGGTGTAAGTTCAAAAACAATTGAGAAAATTTCTCTAAATTCAGTGAGGATTTTGGTTGCCATTTGATCCATAAACCCTCACCTTAAAATGGTGAAGCCTGTAAATCAAGATAGTCAACTTTTTTCTTCCCTTATGGAATTGTTGTAGTAGACTGAACCAGCTCTTAGCTGGGTTGGTGAAGAACAAAGGAAAAACACAGTAACTATACTTGTTGACAAATATAAGAAAAGAATTCTTTGTGTTTTCATTTACCTGATGCCAAACCAGTTAATGTGACTACCAACCATCCTGACCATGCATCGTACAAACTTTTTGTCATCTCCCATGCTGATTCTTTCTTCTTGCTGTTAATCTGCAAAGAGAAATCGGTATGTAGAGTTGTATGTATTTCTGTAACATGAATAATGAAACAAAAGGAAATATAACATACAAATTGTATGATGAAAGCTGCAGGCAAATAAATCCTCTCTTGAAACCACAAATGTTCTGCTTGTATTTAGTGCTTTACATAGATAAATCTGCTTAATTATTCAGACATCAAGCAACTGACAGAGAAAATATGTTTGCTTAATTTAAAGAACTAAAATCCAGGAAATACATTTTTAGGATAATTGAATACTTTCTATGGCATACACCTAAAATGTGAATTGTAACATTATTTCCTTCCTATAGATTAAATACATTTTGAACCTCAATTAAACGGTTAGCATACTAATAATAAGCTATTTCATATGATTCAAATTCCAAAACTTCTACTTCAAATATAAACATCTTTATCTTTAGACTAAAAACGACATAAAAGTAAAATAATAAAACAAAAATTTGGATAACTACCCTATAGTACTTCTAGACAACTATTAGTAATGACATCTGAAGTTATTGTACTGAAAAAGTTGCTATTCTTATTTTATCCTTATTTACTCTGTGCACTTAGCTGCAGTGGCAGACACTTGTATCAGTACAAAAGCCATATACATCATGCTTCATTTTTCTGTACAAATAGCACCAAAACCACTCTTGTGCTATTACAAATACATCTACACTGGAAAATAGCCTTAAATATACTAGCATGAAAAAAATGCAGTACTTTAAAAATGGTATTTGGGTGACAGAGATCTATTCCCACTCCACTGAACTACTGCTTCTTTTCCAAGTTACAATAATGCTGCAAGACTGCAAGTATCCAACTAAGCAGTGCTTTTTAAACAGTATTCAAGTAGTTCTAGCTGATGTAACTATGTACATATTTAAAGGACATGCATATATTTGTGTGTGTTACTAAATCAGACCTTAACTCCAACACCCAACCGAAAAAGTACTATTATTTATCTCAAGTACCCGTCTATGCCTTTCTCTGTCTTTGCACTTCTCTCGAACCCAGTCAATGGTATGGAAGTCATCGTATGTTCCAACTCCAGGAATTGGCTCATCCAGAAGGTCCAGTAGATGAGTTGAACTGTTGATATTTCCCCCATTTGTCATTGTATAATGAGTTCCTGCAGCAGAGAAACAGAGGAATCAATTAATTCTGCAATAAATGAAGTATTCAAACTATGTTCATAGCACAGAAATTTATCAACAACTAATTAAGACACTTTCCATACTAACAGCATTGTACTGTCATTTAGGTCTCTCAATGCTGCATGCCACTCCTCTTTACTGTCATTCAGCTGTAAATTAAATTTGTGTATTAGTGACTTTGTGTTTCCATTGGTTAAATAGGAATGTCCTTGTCAAATTATTGTTCTGTGTGCAGACTCCAGAAAAACTTCAACAGAAGCAAGTGGGAAAAAAGAGCAGTTTTGACACACATTTAACTTGAAGTTTATTTCAGTCTGTGAACTACCAGAGGAAAATCTGTACAAAAACAAAGCAAGGATGATTAGCTAGAAAGTTCACAGTATCTTCATATGTAATTTCTAAATATACATTCTATTGATTAGAATCAATGTCTTCTCCATGTCTAAACCAAACCTAAAATACATTATTAACAGATTGTAAGTACATCTAAAAAGCAACAAAAAAACCAAATACTCATATTTTGTTTTTTTGTATTTTTTTCAGGTACATCACAGAGCAGTCCTTGATCATGAAAAATTGGAAATATTGCATAAAGAAAATATCTTCTGCTAATTTGTCATCACTAGCTAGTTTCTTCACAAGCAGCTTGCAGAGCAACAGCCCCACGAATATTTACTGCACTGATCAGAATAAGAGCAAGGAGGGGGTTACTGAGAATTTTTCCATTTTCAAAGGTGATAAAAGAAAGTTTTTACTTTTTTTAAGCTTTCTAATGTCATAAATTCTGTAATATATTGGCTTTTTTTTCTTAGTTCTCACTTGTTTGACTAAGAACAAAATAATTTACCCAACAACATACAGCACACCACAGTTATCTCTATTCATAAAGACATAGGCTCAAGTTGACCAAGATTTCCATCAGTTCAGAGAGACACCAGAACTCATTTCACTAGACTGACACTGGGATGTTTACAAAGGTGGGGGCGGGGGGGGGTTTAAGCTGGGGTTTTTCTGGGTTTTTTGTTGTTGGTTTGTTTTGTTTGTTTGTTTTTATTTCCGGACTTCTTTAATTGAACTTCTTGGTATTGCCAGCAGAAATTTCCAACTAACCAAAAAACCAAAACTAACAAATAGCTTGTCAAAGGACCTACCTGTAAACTTCCAAATACTACAAGTGCTGAGTTCACCAGCCCAAGCCCTCGTAATAACTCACAATTAGATTTATATGTAAGTAAAGTGTGCCTTTTCCCTTTACAAATGTGAATTCTAAGATCTAGCAGAAGCATTGTGACTCTGGCATTACACTATGACCAAAGTGGTGCCTCAGTCATCTATTGCTTAAGAGCACATGTTGACACCTACTGTATAACATATTGTTTATTTGGACATTTTTTAGTAGTGAAAGACAAAACAAGAAAATAATACAAAATTCATATTAAGACAAAATGCAATCTATAATTTTCAAGATACAGAAACAACTATTATTACAAATTCTTTAAAGATTACAAGTACAGAAGACAATGCAAATGTAGCAGACAGCTCTCCAATAATACCAATACCTTTCTCTTATATGAGCCTGGCTGTCATCTTTAGCTTAATACCTTTTTCCCCAGTCTATGCCATACTGAATTCCCCCTCATCTATTTCCCATAGCTAAGCCCTGTAAATCTCTTCCCAAAGCTGCTGCTAGTCTCTCTTAAGGCAGACGTAAAGAAGCATTACCTATGCTTCCATTAATAAAAGGCTAACAACAACAACAACAATTTAAATCAGATTTGCCAATAGAGGTGATTGTGAAAACCTTGCTCTAGGATAAGGGATTCAATTCCCTTGCCATTTCCAGTTCTCCTAACTAGAAGTCAAAGATATATGTCTGGATGGCTGAAAGGACAAGGTGATCTTGTGGAAGAGACACTAACAAAACTCACAGTGTAATAACTAGTTTAGCTCTCCGAATTAAGACAATAACAGAATACATTATTAAAATATTATTTTTACATGAAATCAGCTTCTTCTGGCAAAGCAAGGGAACATAAATTACCCTCACCCAGAGCTCAATTATTAATCTCCTACAAAGTTCCAATGTGATGACACAGTTTCCTGAACCTGAGTGAGTAGGGTTGGGCAAAAGCTTGTCTTTGCTCTGGAGGAGTTGGTTTTATGCCCTGCTATAAATGAAGCAATATCTAACTACAAGGAGCATGCAATCCTATGCCACAGAAGGCAAAGGAAAGCTGAGAGTTATAAATGCATCACAAACAGTAAAAGATTATTTTATGTATACCACAAGGTGCTAAATTGGAATTCCCTCCAGAGGATTATCAGAGATGCCATCATCAGAGATGGCACTATGCTGATTGCACCTGACCCACAGCAGAACTTGGAGTAGATTACAAATGATGGTCATTTTCTAGATACAGTATAAATCCCACTGAAACTATGTCAGGTTCCTACTTTGCCAACAGTTGCTGGCACAACAAATACTGGAATATAAGTGATTTTTGTATGATGGGGGAGAGACACAGAAGAAAGTATGAAGCTGAAGAGGAGGTTTTGTTGAATACAGAGCTGCCATGAGTGCCTGATGCAACAGCTGAATAGCCTGAATCTTGTACCAAGGAGAAAACAGGCAGCAGTGAGTGTGGTAGAAAGGCTTCCTTAGAGGACCATGAAGAGGACAACTCTACAAAATCTGATGCTCTGTATCTAAGATACAGAACTCTGAGATGACATTCTCCTGCTAGTATTATAATCTATGTAGTATACAACTGTTCCAAAGGAGATGCCAGAGAAATATACTTTTACTAAGACTCAACATTTTTCCAAGTTTTTGCTTCCCTTTCTACCCTTCCTTCTCTAGTATTTCACACAGCAAGATGCTCCTTTCAGCTATGAAGATAATGATTCTCATCAGCATAAATGCACAAATTCTCACTATTTACTCCCAAAGTGTCATTAAATGTATTTTCAATGCAATGTTAAAACCCTTACCACAATACAAATATTTCATCACAACATTCTAACCATCAAGCAGGAAATCATCATTACATAGATAAATTGTAGCACTTAGCAAACCTTCAGAAGTTATTTCCCCTTCCGTCCTCTCCCTCTTCCCCAATCTTGACGTTTCAAGATGCTTTCTCAGGCTATGTGCTTTTCACCACAACAGAAGCAGTTTTGGTCTTAAAAACCACAACAAGCACTTAGCATACAAGATGTATAGGTATAGCCTCTAGCTACAATAAGAGAACACTTCTAAAGTTCATATGAGGACAACCAAGCCATTTTTTAGCTGTAAAGAAAGTAAAGCCTTTTTGTTACATATGAGTTTGTTTAAGTTTTTATGAGACTGGAAGATAATGGTAAAAGTGACATGCAGAACTTTGATTATTACCGCTATTCCAAACTAACCCATGTAAATAGAGAGAGAGAAACAGTATATTGATCTTCTCAGAGGCTTAGTACAACTTATAACAATCCTTATAAAGCAGACACAGTCATTCCACACTTTGCAAAAATAAGGCAAAATCACAGAATAGTTTACGTTCGAAGGAACTTAAAGATCCTCTAGTTCTTGGGCAAGGGCATCTTTCACTAGATAAGTTGCTCAAAGTCCCATCCAACCTGGCCCTGAACACTTTCAGGCATGGGGCATCTACAGCTTATCTGGGCAACCTGTTCCAGTGCCTCACCACCATCACAGTAAAAACCTTCTTCCAGGATCTAATCTAAACCTCCTCTCAATTTGAAGCCATTCCCCCTTGTCCTGTCACTATGCACCCTTATAAATAGTCTTTCTCCACCCTTCTTGTAGGCTCCTTTCAGGTACTGGAAGGCAACAATTTTATCACCTCAAAACCTTTTTTCCAGGCTGAACAAACCCAACCCTCTCAGCCTTTCCCCATAAGGAGAGGTGCTCCAGCTCTGTGATCATCTTGGTGTCTGTCTGCTGGACTTGCTCCAACAGGTCGGTGTCCTTCCTGTGCTGGGGACTCAGAGCTGGATGCAGCACTGCAGGTGGGACCTCACCAGAGTAGAGCAGAAGAGAAGAATCCCTGGCCCTGCTGCCCACACTGCTTTGGATGCAGCCCAGGACACATTTGGCTTTCTTGGCTGCAAGCGCCCAGGCTAGGTCATGTGCATCACACCATGGCTGGGTCTCATCCACCAACACCCCATTGCACTTGGTCTTATTAAACATCATGAGATTCCCATGGGCTCACTTCTGGAGCTTGTCCAGGTCCATCTGGATGGTATCCCATCCTTCAGGAATGTCAACAGCACCACTCAGCTTGGTGTCATCTACAAATCTGCCAAGCATGCACTCAAATCCCTTCATCTACATCATTAATGAAGATATTAAATAACACCAGTCTCAATATGGACCCCTGAGGGACACCACTTGTCACTTATCTCCATCAAGACTCTCAGCCATTTACCCCTACCCTCTGGATGTGACCATCCAAGCAATTTCTTATCCATCTAATGGCCTGTTCACGAAATCCATCTCTGTTAAATTTAGAAAGAAGGATATTGTGGGGTCCCATGTCAAAGGCTTTAAAGAAGTTTAGATAAACGATATCTGTAACCCTTCCCTTTTTCACTGATGGAATCACTCTCTCATAAAAGGCCATTGGACTGGTCAGGTAGGAACCTTGGTGAAGCTGTGCTGGCTGTCCTGAATTTCAACATGTAACTGCTGTGAGCTGCTGCAATCACAGACTGCAAGCTTATAGACACTAGGCTTCTAGACAATAAAAGCAACACGCTTCTTCAGAAAAACAAAACTCTTTTGGGGGATTCAGTCACTCTAAGTCTTGAATGAACTACTTTCTAGAAAGGCAGCTGACTTTTGTTATCCTTCCATGCATGTAATTCCAAGCCTTGACGCACAATCCTTTCTCAGCAATCAGCTCTGGTATTGCTGAAGAATTGTTTCAAGTGAAGTTGTTAAAAAAAAAATTGCACAACATTAAAAGGAAAAACTGTAATAAGCATTAAGGTTAGTAGTTAAACACTACTTTGGGACACCTGATGAGAATGAAGCACAAGAAAAACAAAAATGCTACACAAAAGAAACCAGAATAAGAAAAGTGGATTCCAACACCATAAAAAAGGCTTTTATGTCTGAAGAAGTGAAGGATTTTTTCATTTTTTTTAAATTTTAATGAGAGTGTAAAAAATACAATCCAAAATTGCTTGAGAAGATACTATGACAAAAAAACAACAGTCCCTACTACACTGCTCTCCTTCATTTCTCTTTGAACATGAAGTTATACTCAATGGCTGTTGGGTCCCAACACTGATCCAACTTCCTGCTTTGCCTAGCTAGTTTCTGCTGATGGAACCACTAAGTAAAAAATTACAAATTTTGCTATACTCACAGAAGCTGCTTTATATATCAGGATTCCTCCCTGCCTTTTGTCCCTCATTAAGGCAAGGAATATCTCTTCTTTCATATTTTATAGATGTGCCTCATACAAGCACATGATGTTGATGATGATTGATGTTGGAACTATGATAAACTTGACAGAAAGCTGATTTATGTAGGTTACACACAACAATCTTGAGGCCATGCACAGTATTTTTAAAAGCTGCCTCACCTCCTGCAGCACTAATCCCATACTGCTTTGTCTTTCTGCAACTCAGGAGATTTCTTTCAAATTTGAAAGTAACCCTGGAACACATGCAGCTGATGAAAGATATGTTTTTTAAAGACAAATACCTGTAAGTTTATAGCTAATTTATTTCACATAAGAAAGGGATTTTACAACATACATGCTGCTCCTGATTCATGCATAACTGTTCAACAATCCTCCCCAACTCCTTCCTTGTAGGCTGTGTTCCTTTTTTTCTCATAAAAATAATGAGATGAGAAATATCCAGATTTAAGACAAATGCTACATCCTGCGTAGTCAAATGATGCATGACAGATTTTTAGGTGGTAATCCATCACGTGATTATCTGAACAATTACCCAGTATCACCTAGAGAACAAATCCTCACGGCTACACCCCCACAAGAGAATAGGGTACAGAACTGAGACATGAACAGGCTTCTCAAGAGGGTGGCTATCAGAGTTAACAAGGGACCATAATCTTATGATAGAGCTTAAAAACCCTTCAATATGCTGCACAGCACATGATATCCATCTTCTGAAGGCACATCACAAAATACACCATTGTCTCAAACTGAGCCTATATTACCTTATTCCATTTTAAGAAATGAGACATACCTCTTGGGACATAATTACACAGTAAGACTGAGCTGATCTAATTGACTGCTAACACACAAAGAGTAGATCTTGCTCCCCCTATTTCTCCCTGCTGTTCTTGGTCACACACTCAAACTCTCAGCCTTGGATCAGCTCTGTCACCCTTGATCTGACTGCACAGTAAACCGAGCCAACATGCTAATCCAACTAAACAAACAAACTAACAACAACAAAATAAACTGCCATTATAAGGAACTGGAATCAAGTTTCTATGCTGTTGGAGAAGAAACAGAGCCAGTGCAAAGGCAAAAACTGAGAGAATAGATGGAGAGCAACAAGTTCACCCCCTTCCATAGCAACCAACTGTCAGACTAGTTATCCTGAAATACATAAATGCACCCTTGGGGTCTTGTTAGATGTTAATTATAATTTTCTGCTGGAAACAACTCAAAACTATAAATATTAATGTCCAGACACTATACAGCAACATCTATCATACACAGAGCTCAACACTCCCAAAGGTTTAGAAACATTCCAGAGTTGTGAAAACAACAACAGATAAACAATGTCAATGCTGTATTCAATAGTAGAGCAATAATAGGACCTAATTTCTCAAAGGTATTTCTCTACAAGCTATGTAATTGTTAACTCTCACAGCAAGAATAGTTGCTGCTGCTCACCCATCCCTTTTTCTAAACAATGCACAACTTCGTAGCATTTGCCTCAGACGATGTTCTTACGGCTGACAGCAGTGCAATATGTCTCCTCTGGGCTACTCCCAGCAGTGTGAAAGGAGGAGAGGAAAAAATAAATGCACCTCTGGGAGTGAAAATGAAGCTAGTCAGATTACAGTAAAGGCTGGAATAAGCTCCCCCTGACATGACCATCCAAATCTGCTGAGTGTTAAAATCAGCAGGGGCTGTAGCTTTCCGGAGGCCAGATTCTAATCCAAGGCTTTGCTTCACCCGTGTGTCCTTGGGTATTAGGTGGCAAGGGGAGTGGAGGCAGGGAAGCACCCTGTGTGCAACACACACTGTAAGGATCACTTACGCTTGTAACAAAGAAGATTTGTATACACGAGGTATGTGTTAGTGCCTCAGCTTCTTTCTGTCGCCATATTCAGACCTCAAAATATGAGGCTTTCAATTAAAAAGACAAGAAACAATCATCAGTTTATTTAAATTTGTCTGTAACCACTAAAAAGAGTCATTAAGCACTATTTCCTTTTCCTGGCTAGAAGTAATTTTTAAATTTCAGAATCAGAAGCACAGCACACAATGCCAGTGTTATTCGCTACTGTTGATGATTAACAATGTTAAAGTCTTTGTAATCAAGTAATACATTCCACTTGCAACTATGAATTTTCAGCATGCCTCTTCAGTTAGCTCTTCCAAATGCACTTCAAAGAGAAACTGGTCTCTGCATTACAATCAAAATGCATATAAAATTGACACAACTATATACACACAAACTGAAAAAAATCACCTGGAAAAAAAAATCTGATAAATGGGAAACAGGAAGATATTGAACAAGTTTTAAAGAACAAGAGTAAGTTGTACTATTTACCAAAGTACTGCATGACAATACCCTCCATTTCATCTGCCCCCAAATAGATCTGGGTTTAAAAATAACACTTTAAAAAGCAGGAGTCGAATCAAAGTTCAATAGTAGCATCTCCAAGTTATACCAATACTTTTGGAGATTTGTGTCCACCAGAAATGGACACGGGGAAAGAAAAGCCAAAACCCAGAGCTTTGGCTTTTCACTTAAGATGAAACAAACATTTCTCTATGATACAGCACCCCCCAAAACCAGAATTTATTGTTATAGATTTCTTTTCTTGTAGTCATAAAGGCAGATGGACTATGTTTATTTAATTATTCCTGCTATGAATAAGGACTTCAGATATGCAAGAGAAAAGTTGTTGGGATCCTCCCACTACTGAATTTACAACTTGTATTTAAGATGAATAATGAGGAAGGAGATGAGAAAAATAGAAGGTATAAAAATATATGAAGTTAGATAAAGCAAACATTACAAAAGGGATGTTATCTATGATCTAACAATGGCCAAGGCCATAAGAGTCAGAAATCTCATTTTCTAAATTTCTGGTGTTCTAAGTGCCGCTGCTGCATATATGTAAGAGCAACTTACTTATACGTTGTTTTAGAAGGCTAAAACAGGATGTAGCAAAAATAATAATTCTGTTAGTATGATTATCCCAATCAGACCACATTCAGGCCCAAGGAGGGCATAATCTTGGTCTGTTTATTAGCCTCCTAATAGAGAAACATGCTTCATAGAGAACCTTACCAGTTATACAGCACATGCAGACAGATAACCTGTAACTACCTAAATGAACTGTATTTACATCTGATGGTACTTCACCAAAGTCAAATATGCTAAACTTGTAATTGAAAATCCTTACCTCTCTTTTATACAATGAACCTTAATGCACAGCAGAAATACAGTGTCATAATCATACTGAGTTTCTCCAAGTTAGATTTTTTTCCTTGAAGTACTTAGAGAATGATAATAATCTTGATCACATTTTCTGTTGTGAGCATGTAATTAATCTAGAAAAATAATTTTTAAACTTTTGCTCTGCAATCAATAAAATTTCAGGGTCAAGCTCTAGCTCTGAACATGTGTACACAACTTCCATATCCATTTATTTCAAAGGTCACACTGCTATTGACTTTTGACTCATACTTGTTATGTATTCTTAAACATAAGAGGACCTTAAGCAGAAATGCACCCTAAAATACCAAAGTATAAGTTTTATCACTTAAGAGCATCTGAACTGGCTCAGAATACAACTGACTCAAAGTCTTCCTAGGCTATTATTAAATACTCTCTGCCCCACAGCTTACTGTAACAGGTGAGGCCACAGGTGGCTGAGAGGCTTCCCCTGTTACTGTCAGTATTGTCTAAGCAAGAGAAGTTGCAGCTTCATGGCTGGTAACTGGCGCACGATAAATGAAATCGTGACTTATTTTATCTCCCAAAAAATTAGGTTCACAAAAACTAAGTCATCAGTACATCTGGCATGTTCTTTATACACGTAGTTTTCACATCTCCTGGCTACTGACTCTTATCAGAGATTATTAGCGAAACAAAATTTCATTAATTTTGCTTGAGGACTTCCAATTTCTTAAATCTAAGACACGTTTATGTATATGCAGAAAATCATTGGGAGTCAACAAAGCTTGTGCCTACTAAAGATAAAGTCTTGCTTGATCTGGTAGCCCGGCCACTATACATGTTCTGCTATTGCTTAGATTTCAAATTTTTAAAGTGGGGTAAAATGAATGTTTATTTAGGAATAATAAAAAGTGGTCAGGGGTGAGAGAATCAGAGTGTGAGCAGGTATGTGAAAGGCTGGAAGACAAGCAAGATACTGATCATTCTAAACTTTCAAAAAGGTCAAGGTAATAAAAATGATGCAAAGATAAATCTGAGGGCAACACAAGTAATTTATTTACATAACATATGTTGCAGTATGCAGTCTGTCATATGAAAAATTCTTACAAGAATGTACATGCCAGTTACTTGGGATATATGCAATCCTACGTCAGAACTTTTAAACTCTTTCTGAGAAGTAGTATTTTTAACTCTTATTTAGTAGAGAAGAGAGCAGAAGTGAATTATGTTCCTGAATTTTTATTTGTGTGTCAGGGAGGGTAAGTAGGTCTGGAACGATGCATTTAGTTCACATAAAAAGAAATCTTAGGACAGCACAAGTCAAAAGAGCTCCTGATAAGAAGTATTTAATAAAATCTGTTTAGCTATTTTTTTCTTTTTTTAGAGACAGTAGTGAGTAATCAACATAAAAGATAAATACAATTAATAAATGCGTATTTTTAAATCTTTCCATTTGATGTTTCATAGTGTACTTGTACAGGGAAAAAAAATCTTCTTAATGCAAGCTAACGGATCAGGCCTTTAATAATAACGTATTATAATACTTCATATTTCATCTCACTGAACATTAGTGAAGGTCGTTAATTAAACCTCAAAGACCCCTGCTGATTTAAACAGTCATTTCATAATTGCTGAGGTACAGCTACTTTGGGTGAGCCACTGTAGTCAATTAGTGCAACAAATGCTTTGAGATGTTACATAGCAATTTTGCATGATGTCAACATTACTCTGCAAGACATACAAGTTGTGAGTATGTGAATAAGGGGAAAAATTCACCAGCCTTTAACAATTAAGTCTGTTTTCTTGGAACATCTTTACCCATGATCTCTGAGTTTGCTATCACAATGCTGTGAAATCTATATGAGAGGAAAATAAAAATCTTGGTAGTAAACAAAGTAATATGAAGAATTTACTTTCAATTTCTGGTTTTGTCTGCCAGCATTTTGAGCTTTAATAGCTGAATCACAATTAACCGATTACTGTGACATTGTAAACCAGCAGGAAATACTCACAAATTTTGATTATATCTATTGGAACAAACTTGGCTGGAGTCATTTTCCTATGAGACATATTGTCATGGTTTGATAAGCACTTGAAAAATTCAGAATTGCAAGAGATTACGGTGACACTATTCAGGTTTTGTTGTTGGTTGTTTGGGCTTTTTTAAATCTAAACTCACTAGAGCAAGCCCAAGAAGCACAAGTAATATTTGTTTTGAAATACAGTATTAGAATATGGGAAGCACAAGCCCTAACAGAATTCAGTGGAACTGCAAAAATGACAAGTCACAACTGGGAATTGTCTTGCTGGCCCCCAGCAGTGTCACCACAATAGAACTACCTAGCTGAATCCTCCACAGTCTTCATTACAGTATTTGCAAACATTATGTTTAACAGCAATACTCCAGTGTGACACACACCCCTTTGCACTGCAAATATCTACTTTTTGTATTGTAAAAATCAACTAAAACCTGTTATTTTCCAGGAATATACAGCTGATCACATTTCAATGTCTAACTATAACTGCAGAGACTAAACAGTCATATTAGGACTGTTCTGCAGTTCTCGTATTTAAATCTTTTTAAATCTTTTTAAATCTTTTTTTGAATTTAAATCTACAAATCTAAACTCACAGAATGGCTGAGGTTGGAAGGGAGGTTACCTTGTCCAAACCCCCTACTCAAGCAGGGCCACCTAAAGCTGCTTTCCCAGGACCATGTCCATATGACTTTTGGATATCTCTGAGGAACGAAATTTCACAATCTATCTGGGTGACCTGTTACAGTGCTCAGTAAAAAACTGTCTCCCGATGTTCAGAGGGTACCTCCCATGTTTAACCTGTGCCCATTGCCTCTGGTCCTGTCACTGGGCACCACTAAGAAATGCCTGTCTCCATCTTCTTTGCACCTTCCCTTCAGGTATTTGTATTCAGCCTTGAAGAGATCCCAAATTCCCATTTTGCAAATCTTTTAAGAAAACATCTGCCTCAATTTCTCAGAAGTGATTCTAAAATCTGAATTAGAGAACTATCTAGCACTTGCTAGACTGCGTAAAATTTGCTTGTCTAAAATAAACTGTATTGGAACTTGTTGATGTTCTTATGATATGCTGAAAAACATTCTAAGAATCATAAAAAGCCAACAAATAACCTATGTAAACTACTAAAAGACAGATAAAATGTCAGATGAAAATAAATGATGATCTGATTCATTTACAGAAATAAGAATTTGCATGGACATGCAAACCAATAAATAAGATGAAGAGAAAAAATATTTTATGTAAATCATATCTCTATTCTCAGCCTACCTCTTCTTTAATGCTTACGCCAGCAGCTATAAATGTTGATAACTTTCTAATTTTAGATTGCCCAATTTAAACAAAAGTAGGAATTCACTACATTTATTGTTTTAAATACCACAGTATGACCATCCAATCTAAACAAGAAAACACACTTATATTTTCAGAATTTGAAGGCATAACTTTTATTCTTGCTGCAACTTCTCAGAACAAAACGAAATCTTTACAGAACGTATTCTGCTTTAAATTTACAATGAGAAACAATGTAAGCTCAAAAGAGGATTTTTCCCCCCTCTGAATACTGATAACACTTTTCTTTTTAAATCTGCTTCCTTACAAGCAACAATGTAGAGAACCTCTCCTAAAGTACCAGTTCCTTATGAGTTCACCAACATTTGCTGAGCTGACACAATACCATTGCAGAGCTTTTCCTTGGCATATCAAAGACAGCAACAACCGGTCAAATCTTAAAGGCAGGTACGGAAACTTCAAAACCAGACAAACATCGTTCCTATTCATGGTCGTGGAAGGCAGGTAAATATTCAATTTAGTAACTCTAGCTAATTTGGTGGTAATCGAAGACAAACAGTTTTTGGAGGTATTTTTTTTTGTTGTTTGTTTGTTTTTCTGCACGAGATGGCTCTATTGATTAAAAAAAACACACACAAAAAAACCGGAGAGGGAGCGAAAGGCAAGCCTGCCACATATCGAAGATGGAGTCACAGGGCGATGAGATGTGAAGCAGGACTGATCTGCCCGCAGAGAAAACAATCCCTGACAACACAGGAACCAGCCAGAACTGAATTCTCCTCCCACAAAAGGCATCGGGCAGGCGAAAAAAAGCGCTTCGATAATTAGCAAGCCATTACGTCCCCGCTGCAAACGTGGACAGCGGTCCCGCACGTACAGCTATGCAAACAAGTAACCCAAACGCCAATCCGGCATACCTCGTTTATGCAACTCCCGGAGCGGAATGCCGTCTCCTCCCCCTCCATCGTAGGGCAGATACGGATCGGAAGAGACATCCATGGACGTGACGAACACGAGGCCCGCCTGCCGGCTCAGGAGGGCCGCGGCATTCCTCACGCAAGGGCGGCCGCGGGGGCCGCTGCCATGTTCGGCCGGGCCCGGCCTGCA
>WBNO01025651.1:3463-74465 GCA_013400575.1 Peucedramus taeniatus | reverse complement strand
CTGTAATTTTGTATTTTGTGCAGGAAATAATTTTTTTTACAGATTAATGTAGTTTTTAAAGTGTCATGATTGCATTAAAATATGCCTCTGTTGAAGGCTATGATACTGTTCCTAACAAAGGATTACTGGAGTCTGCTTCCACAGGTTTTCTAACAGCCTTACACACAATGTGCTTTTTCCTGAACTGTTTTGGCTAATGCCTTTATAGTGGATGGCCCATCATGTATTTTGGGAACCAGAGTTACACTGTACAGTGTTTTTCTATAGCCACTGTAGCTTGCCTTTTTAAAAATCTCAATAAAAAGTTTAAGAAGTGCAAAATGCTTACATCTGTGTGCGCTAGGATTGCCTAGTGTAACTCAATGCATTGGAGGTATCTGGGAAGTTAAAAATACACACGGAAATGAAGTACAGAAATATGACTCTCTGCTGAGCCAGATATGTTAACTTATGAGAAGTTATTTCAAACAAGTTGTAAGTTATTAATTAGTTCGATTTATTTTGTGTGTAGATATTTTTCAAAACCTCATTGCTGCATAATGTGCTTAACTCATTGTTAATAGACTCTTCTGTTACTCAGTGGCTTTTTAATGTACCAGCCTTGTGAAAAATGAAAGTTCACTGAAATACTGCTACAGTATTAAATGGTTCTCATGAGCATTTTATGTAGAATGCAGCATATATTTATGGCAGTAGTCCTATGGGTCTAAAGAAGTATATAAACACCTAACTTTTATTGATTTGGGATATATGGTATTCATTTATATTATTTCATTGTTTGAGTTGGAGGGGGAGCCTGTGAACATAATTGGGATTGATTGGTACAGATTAGATTATGCTGCTGTTTTACTAGCATCATAATATATTATTTTTCTGGTATAATAACTTTAACATTTAGATATGTGCAAGATGTGCACAGTGTTAACACAGTGTTATCTAAAAACTTGCAATATCTCTGTTACACTACTCAAAAATCCTCCTTTAAAAATTGTGGTTTAACTTCTCAGCTCTCATCCTTTCAATCTTGTGGTTACCTCCCAGTCCTCTCTTCATCCCCCTAACACCCCTTTGGAGCTCAGATCATGAGTTGTCATAGTTATTTTATTTTTGTCTGGGTATTGTTACTTGTATGTGAGGAGAGAAAGGTCTTTGTTCTTGCAGTGTGTAGTTGTGTTAGACTCCTGTGGTATGCACACAGCAGTACTTGGTGCTGTGTGGGAGGGGAGAGGTGTAACTTAGCTCAATCTAGCATCCAGAAGGCTGGGAAACTGAGTTTTAACTGTAGTGTATATTTCAATTGATTGATTTTTTTTTTTTGATGTTGAAAGAAAATAATTCTCTGAGAAAATGCAAGAGTTTTTTACAAATTCCCAGCAAGAGAATTTTGTGCACATTCTCTCTCATTTTTATTCATGCTGTTATCAAATTAGCTGCCAACAGTTACTGGCTTTACTTCTCTTTATCTGTGCACTTTGTAAGCCCAAAATAAAATTAATGGAAGCAGTAGGAGGAAGCAGCATAGGGTGTTGCCTTAGGTAGGTAGCTATTGGGTTGCACACTCTTTCAAAAAATTCTTGAAGGCATGTGTCCTCACTGAAGTCTCACTGTGTGCCAAATTTAATAGGCTTGTTAAGGCTTGTGATGGTTGTATCTATGCATGTAGAATTCCTACTGAAAGTATCTTTTCTCTCTACAGAAGGGGCTTTGTTATTTCTGTAGCAATGCCTTAATTTCTAGATCTAGAATACTTGAGGAAGGGAAGGCAGGAAGGTAGGCAGGAAAGAGCCATGCTGCTAAGGGGAGACTGACATATGTGCATGTGTAAATTTGTTCGTGTTTCTCATGGACATTAGAACCTTTGACTTAAAGTGGTGCAATTTCTACTTTTTGTTGCAACTGAAGGACCTGGAAAAGTAGGATTTTTCCATTAACACTGCATAGTCAAGAGAATTTTAAGTATTAGCTCATGAAATACTGTTTTAGCATATCAATCATTACAAAGAATTATTTCTTAAATTCATGGAATAGGTAATTGTGTAAGATATCTAGTTTAATAAAAACACTGCAAAAATTGCAAGTCTTTCTTTTTCCATCTCACAAAAGGTAAAATTTTGCTTTGTCAAAATGCTAATCTGACCATTCTGCCAACTTCTTGAACACTTAGGTTTTCTCATTTTCATTCAAAATGTCTAATACACTTTGTCCAAAGTTATTTTATACTTTCTGTTTTAAAGTCTGATGTGAAGTACTTATCACAGCTGATGTGTTTTATTCTTAAGTAATATATTTTTAACTACAGCTACTGAGTCTTGTTTAGGTTCCAAGGGGTCTTGTAACACAGATGGGAAAATAACATGCTTAATGAACATGGGGAATTATGTATATTGAGTGCTATCACAACCAGATTTATAATATGTATAGACTAGACATATCCTTAATCCAACTCAGAGTAAATGCTTTTGTCTTTTGTATGAACAACTTCATATTCCTCTAAAAGTACTTAAAAATAGATTTGAAAGGTTCATGCATTCAAGACATTGTTTTACAGTCAAAGACCAAAGATTTCTTCAATATAAACACTCACAAGTCTAGTAGATGTGTTACATGGTAGGTAGAAGGCTTAGGCACTTGATGTTGTATACAAGGTGTATAAACAGAGCCTTGTAGTTTTTTTCCACAGTAGCTGAGAACTTGATAGCACACTAGGTCAGATGATGTTAAAAAGCATTGTGTACATAGTCAATATGTATTGCAGGTGAATAATTTCCAACAATTCTTGAAGAGAATGTATAGTGTCTTTTAAATGGAAGAAATATTGATGAGAAAAGAAAGATGTGATTTTAGATTGCTCAAATCTAGGACTGAGCATGAAAATTTCAAGATGCTCTTGCATCTTTATTCCATCTATTTTTCTGGCCTAAAATCACATGCTGCTTTAATCAACATTTATCCCTCCCCCAAGGAAAAATGGTCACTTAAGCTAAATTGTACTGAGAATTGGTAATGTCTGTCTGCAAGGCTAAGAGCATGAAAGTATTTTTCAGTTTTGCGTTTGGACCCCTGAGATGAAAGGCCAGTGTGCTAATCCAGGAATTTTACATAAGGCACTTTAAGTGACATGATAATGGTGTCATTAAATGGATACCTTTTATAAAATTACTGGATACAGACCAAGCATTCATGTATGAAACATCTCTTCATAAGGACAGTTTGAAAAATAGTAATTTAAAAATACAAAAACAATGCCAGTGCCCTTTTTGTCTCTCATACAGTCATAGAAATAAAAGAAATACAATAATAAATAATATAATGCAAGACTAGGTTGGATGGGGCTTTGAGCAATCTGGTCTAGTGGTAGGTGTCCCCATGGCATGAGAATTGGAACGAGATGATCTTTAAAGTCCCTTGCAACCCAAGCCTTTCTAGGATCTTTGATTCTATAATACAGTAATAAAATGTTTCTATAACACAGTAGTGTAAAGGACAGCATCCTGCAAAGTTTTGAAGACAGCTGAGAGGTTTCTTAGAGATGGAGAGAGTGGGAGATGGACTTTAGTGGGCTTTAAAGGCTTTTAAAGGCTTAAGGAGCACTGGTCAGAAAAACTGTGGTGGTTGAGGTGAAATTTTTGAATTTAAAATCTTTATTTAAAATGGAATATTTTCTTTAATAAATTATTGAGGGATTTGAGAGAAGGTAATGGAGATAATCACAGGTAAATCATTAGGATGGCTGTGACTGGAAATTCAGTACAGAATTATGTCTTAGACATAAATTACTAGGATAAAACATCACGATAGGCTACTTCTTTATATGCAGTTTGTTACAAATTGAATAAAGCTTTTGAGCCAGAAGAAGAGTTAAGGAAGGTTGAGAAGGAGGAATATATATGGGAATGGGAAGAGACCCAAACTGAATTCAGAAGAATGGTAGTGTGTTTTTTGAAAGAAGTTTTTGCTTAAGACTGCTAGAAGGCCAAGCTAGGATGTAGGCTTCGAGAAAGGTCTTGCCACCTTTGTGCATCTAACATGTGCTAGGATAGCTATGGTTTGTTTGGGGAGATCTGCAATTCCCACTTTCTTCTAATACATAAAACTTTGTGAAACTTGCTTTACAAGTATCTACTTCAGATCCTTGTTTGAGGGAGCATGCACCTTTTATGTTAGCTCTGAAAGGATTAATAAACTGCCTAAAATTCAGTCTTCTCTTGTACAGTACTTGCAGATACTAAGTCACCTGTTGGTGCCATGGAATGAGGAGAGGCTAGTGAGTCAAGGATGGATGATAGGGAAGAAGGAGGGTGGCAGACCAGTATTTTATGTCATTGTGGAAGCACTCTGGTTAGGTCCAGGAACTGTTTGGGAGAGAGCTACTGACAGAGCCTCCTCCAGGGAAGGTATTGCAGCACTCATCTCCTTTTTTATGATGTAGGCCAAATAAATCTAGATCTGAAACTCTTCTTGAAAAGAATTTTAGACCAATTTTTACACCTATCATGTACTTCTTATACTCAAGCAGGCACCTAAAAGTGGATTCTGGTGTAGTCATCATATATTGGTTGACCAGTCATAGTTCCTGCTTCGACTAGCATGAAACCAGTAAAACTTCCTACTCTTTTTATTGTGTACAAAAATGATCCCACATGTGTAAATGAAATCAGAATGAGACTAACTTTAGCAGTCCCTATGGTTCAGGTGCAGGCAGGGAAAGGGAGTTTATTTCTATCCTTTGGGATTCTAGTCTTTACAAGAAATCAGATTTTCTAGAGTATTTTGTACACAAAACCATCAGTGGTCTCAAAATTTAAAATGTAAAGCACTATGCTGTGCTCCATAGTTGCCGTGAAGTGTAGATAGAGATGTATGTGTGTATGTGCCTATGAGAGGGTGAGTATTAAGTGCACAGAGCTTTTTATAAGTCTTTTAAAATCTCAGTGGTTTAATGCACTTGGCCATTACTTGTCCTTTGTACAGTTTGACAAGGTTTAGTGGTACAATTAACGTTGCACTTTGTCTCCTCTCTGTCTTCAGTTCTTGAACAGATCTTTGATATGTTTTTTTTCAGTTTCTTCTTGCTTTCTTTGAACATCTAACATTCTTCATACAGTAACCAAGGAAATTGGCAGTGTTTAGTGCCCTACTCTGATCATAATCCTCTTCTGTGGGCAGAAATCCTTTGGAAAAAACCCAGTTTTTTCATCAACTGAAAAAAGTGCTTGGCCATTTTCTAGCTCTAGTACTTTAGTCTCCTCTTGAATAAATTAGACTTCAAGAAGTCAGAACTTGACCTTCAGACTGTGTTATCTGGCCTTGAAGTGTATCAAGAGCTACTGCTGAATAGCTATTTCTGCTAAAGTAAACCCCATGCTGATTATGCTGCATTGCTGTATGTGAAGGGAGAAACTCAACAAACGGCACACAAGGTGTTGGTGTGAGTCTTATGCAGAAGATCAAATTTCCCTTACTTATATGTCTGTTACATGTTGCTTTCAACATGCACAAGCAAGTGCCTGAAAAATTAGAAAATTTCCTTTACTTTTGATAAACTGAAGCTACATCACTGAAGGCAAAGAAAACTCATCACATTGAACCAAGGAATTATTCATATTTAGACGTGCTTTCTTCCTCATTTTCATGCAGTTGCTATAGGTACTGCCCATGCCCCATTCTTCCTCACTCCTTGTTTTTCTGCCTGTTGGTCAGGAACGGAGGCAAGAACAGCCCAATAAAACAGCAGCCAACTCAAGGACCTAAAGAAGTTATGACTGTTTTATCGTGTATTTGGTTTGCATGGCAAGGTTTTGGTAATGGGGAGGGGAGCTCTACACAGGGGGCTTCTGTGAGAAGCTTCTAGAAAGTTCCCTGTGTGTCCAATAGAGACACTGCTAGCTGTCTCCTAGGCTGAGCCTCAACAGTGGTAGTGCCTCTGGGATAATTTATTTAAGAATGGAAAAAAGGTGGTTGTGCAGCTGCAGCAGAAGAAAGAGAGAGAACATGTGAGAGGAACAGCCCTGCAGACACCACGGTCAATGGAGGAGAGGGAGGAGGTGCTCCAGGCACTGGGGCGGACATTCCCCCACAGCCCATGGTGCCGACATGGTACGACAGCTGTCCCCATGTGGGACCATGGGGGTGTGGAGATCCATCTGCAGACCCTTGGAGCCCCCAGACCACAGGCGGTGAGTGCCCGAGGCAGGCTGTGATGCCTGTGGAAATGCACAGGCTCTGGTGAGACCTGTGAGAAGAGCCCTTGCTGGAGCAAGTGCACAGTGTGAGGAGTCCTCCCCCTGAGGAGGCAGGACCAGCAGAGACAGCGTGTGATGTACTGACTGCAACCTGTGTTCCTTGTCCTGCTGCACCAATGGCAGGGAGGAGGTAGAGAAAATTGGGAATGAAGTTGAACCTGGGGAGATAGGAGGGGTGGGGAAAGGTGTTTTAAGGTTTAGTTTTACTTGTCATTGCCTTTTTGTGGTTTGATTGATAATAAAACTGGTTTCCCCAAGCTGAGTCTGTTTTGCCTGTGATGGTAGTTAGGGAGTGATCTCTCCCCATCCTTATCTTGACCCACATGCTTTTTGTTATATCGTCTCTCCTCTGTCCAGCTGAGGAGGGAAGTGATAGAGTGGCTTTAGTGGGCACCAGGTGTCTAGACAATGTCAACCTACCACAGATCAAAATACCTCAACCAATACAATTCTGTGGTAACACTGGAAAGTTTGGGCCAGTTCCAGTCTGTCTAAGTCTCTTACATTGGTAGTGACTTTCTAAAATTTCTGTTTTGAAATTGTTTGTATTCAGTTTCTTTCAACCCTTTATTTATGTTTACATTATTTCATGGCAACCAATTTTTCACAGTTTAAAGTAGTTATATAAGAACAGATTTACTCTGCTGCAGTACAGTTTACAATGGGTGCCTTGGGAACAGTACAAAGCAAGGTGAGTCAAACTTAAAGTTGCACTTTCCTAGAATACACATCCAGCGTCTTCACCCAGAGTTGTTAGGCTCTTGGCATGTATCTCATATTTCATCTCCTTTTTCTGCCAGATCCAAATGGCTGTCTTGGACTGCTGACCAGTATCTTCACCAAAACTCCTGCTTGGGCATCAAAAATGATAACTTGGAGACATCTTTGATTCCTTTCTTTCCCATGCTTTGCACATCCCTGCAGTTGCAACTTCTTGCAGTTGGTGTTTTGGCCAATACCTTTTTTGTTTGGCGCCACTAAAATTAAAATGAAGGACCGAGACCTGGGCGGAGGTGTTCAGTTGACACTCTGAATGCTTTTCCTTTATTTTCTACTAGAATCCTCGTTTCCAACCCCCCCCCCCCCCAACTATTCTTTAGTGCATTCTGATTTCTTCACAGTTTTTTCATCACTCTTGTTGCCTATGGTATCGTTTCTACTGACAACCTTTGCCCTGACATAGTGTTGTGCTTTTTTTTTAGGCCACTTGGACTGCTTTTCTGAGGTAGTCAATCTTGTTCTCCTACAGGTTAGCAGTTAAATGATATCTAGGCTGAATAGCAATTGGAGCCCTCAGCTTGTCTTGTATTGGCCCAAAAGCCAGGCTTCAATAGCTCATCATACCCATCAGCAGCATATACAAGTCCTCAATGTTGTTATTTTTCCTTTGGTCCTGTTGATTGTAACTTGTTGGATTGGTGTCTGTCACTGTCTTTTTGGGTATCCTGTTTGACAAGACTTGTAGGATGATCATAACAGAAATAAAGTGCATATATTTATGGTAATATGAACATGGCTTGTGTGTGGGCAAGCGAAGCAGCAGCCAGACAACCCAGCAGACCTCTGAATGTAGGGTATCACAACAAGCGCAGAGATGGGAAATGTGCTGCTGGCTTCTGTTTCCCTGTGTGACTGAAGACTGCTCAGTCTATGTATCTCATTTTCATTTTAGAACAAGTGATTAGAGGTAAGCGTTATCAAAATAGACTAAATTTCTGCAATTTTCACCCCCTTTTAACTACATCACCCACTTATTATCTTCCTTTTCACTTAGTTCACTTGTTTTAGTCTGCTGCACTTGGTGACTGTTACACTTTTGCCAACAGTTACAGGGGCTGGTTTCCATGCCCAGATGCCCCTCATCTTTTTTTCTGTTCCTTTAGGGGTTTGGATTTGCCAACAAAACCTGATGACAAATCTGTAATAACACAACAGTGTATAGTTGAAGGTTTTACGTGGTTTGAGTAGACTTACTAGCTTTACTGCAGGATTTACTCTTTATTTGGATTTTATGCTTTGGCCAGAGGGAACAATGCTATGTGAATAAAAAAAATGTTCAGAAGTGCTGGGAAATAAAATGTTCTGTCAAAATACCTATTGTACAACTGCTAAACCTTGCTCTTACATTCCACTGATGACTAGAAACAGATACCCAGAGATGACAGTACTGGGCTGGAAGGGTATTATAGTCTGACCCAGCAAACCAAGTTTTTTTGTCATATACCAAGTGGCAAAGTATTTCAGCATTGTAAAACAACCATTTATTACAGTAGGTTACCCTACGTGGCCCTTGTCGTATTTGCTCTGGACATTCCTTGTACCACTCCAGAAATACAGAGAAAATTTCCAAACTGTATCTTCTTTAGCTAAAAATCGAAACTTTGCTTTGTCTTGGAGTCTACATTATTTTCTCCTCTAGTGACCTTCAGGAGAATACACAGTTGATATAGTTGATGATAAAGGCATTCTTCTCTTTTAAGCTGTGTTACAGTTCAAGCCAAGACTTCTGTTTAAAATGGCCAAAGTGATAGAGAGTTTTAAGAAAAAATCTGTTCTTCTTTTTTTTTTTCTTATTTAAAAAATCTATTTCAGGACTGCTGCAAAGGAAATAGGAAGCTAATTGGTTTCTTAACAGTGTTATTCAGAGACTTGGTCTTTCTCAGCTTTGCAAGAGATCTGCTCTACTGAGAAACCAGCAACATGGTGTGAAAAACCTGGTAGAAACAATAGGTACTTCTTTTTATAGCTGGTATCTCTTCAGAAACATAGACTGCAGCCAGAACGCGGCAGTAACAGATTTGCTTTCTCTTGTGCTGGAACACAGCATTCTATTTATCTCTGACAAGCGAAGGATATGTTGGACAAACTGCACTATTAAATAGAGAAAGCTTCATTTAAATAATGTGCCTTGACATAAATAGGGACAAGCCATACAAACATGAGGCTGATAACATTTTGCCCTCATCTTCGTTGTACACAGAATACAAAATCCAGAAGTATATTTTAGTGGCTTCTTATTTAAATTTCTTTCTTCCTCTGTCTTCAGACATGACTCATTTTCTGTTCATTTTCTGTTTGACAAACTTTTTTTTTTAAAAAATGAAATACTAAAGTGCCTTCTTAAGTCAGATTCTCTGAATCCTCCAGAATGATTGTTCCATCCCTGTTTTTAAGTCCAGTTAGTCTAAATGGATGTTTTTCCATCTGTCTATGGTAAGTGCATTCTAAATATTGCTATTGTATGTATTAAAACGTAAACCTGCATATTAATATTAAATATAAAAAAACTACTTAAAGCTAAGACTTTGCAGGCAGTGTGGAAACAAAGGACTGACAATAGTAATACCATGAATTTACTAATAAGGCGAATTAGCTGATCACCTCCACTAAATTAACTTTTTATGAAGAAAAGTTCATGTGAACGTACGCTTTTATTAACCTGAATAATCAAGTTTGATCTGAATATTAATCTCTTTAAGTCAAACAGCAAGGTTTTTGAACCTTTATCAGAAAGGGCTTGGTTTGAGGGCAAAAACTCTAAGCCATTGCCAAGGGGATTTTTGTACCTTGCTGGTTTTTTTAGCAATCTTCTGTAGATTTCATGAGAAATAATAAGGTAGCTCTGAGCGAAAATAATGGGTCATAAGGCATGTACATTTAGCCTGAACAACTGAGCTGTGTTGGGAGGACTGTATGAGCTGAACTCTATGAAGGAGCATTGTGATTCCAACACGAAGAAGGGGTGATGCTTGGCTTAAGGGAGAATAGCCTGTGTACACTTACTCAGTGGTTGGATTACGTTATGGTCTCCGCTGAGTTTTCAAATTCCTTTCCCTTGTATAAAGAATTTTACCCAAGTTTCACAAAAATTTCACCAATAATTAATTTATTTTTAGTGGCTAGGAAGGTGTAAAACTCTCTTGCCTTCCTGATAATCCACATACTGGTTTTAGATGCACTGTGCACTGGATTTAAGAAGGGACCTTTGTTGGATTAGCTGTCTTTAAGTGATAGTCTTAAGAGGACAGGAATAAGGAGCCGTTTACCTTTCCCAGCACCGAGAAATTTTGCAAATAGCCCTGTGTCAGATGTTAATGTATAAAGTTAGCATTAATAATATTTTAATGAAAAATAACTAAGACTTATTTTTATCATGGCTAGTAAGACATGGTTTTTCCCTTTCTGATTTAGAGGGTTATTATGAGTAAGAGCCTGAAATTACTTTACTACAGACAGCTATTCTAAAAATGAACTGTGTATTCCAAGTTTATCTTTATTTTGTAGTCTCTTTCTTCATAACTGTTTAATTTTCATTATAGCTCTTCTTTTGGAGGACCTGGGAAAAGTTATTGATACCAGTCAATGTAAACTACATTACCCCACTGAGATTTTTCAGAATTATGATTACTCTAAATCACTGCAGGAATTTCTATGAATAAGATGGAAAAAAAGTTTTCATAAATTTAAAGTAGGTTTTCTTCTAGGAAGACATAGATTCAGGTAATTTTAGTAGATTCTTTCTTAGCTGCCTGATGATAGGCACTGGTGACTCACAAATTTACAGAGCAATACCCAAGGTTAATCTGCCGCAATAGCCTTTGGGCTTTTCCACTTTTTCAGGTCTGAGCAGAACTTTATACTCAGTGCACATCAGATGAAGTGATAGATGGAGCCTAAGACTCCATTTCCACAGGTGCTAGGATAGGCTGAGGTTTGCCATTTAAGTTTCTTTAAATGCTAGACTGTATAACCTCTTGTTAACTATTTGCCTTTTTATTTCCAGTATTCCCTCCATTTAAACAAACAATTTTATTTCACCTATAAAGACTAGATCTGGGAACCTATTCTTCCGTATCCCTTGTGAATAATTAATGCAGATAAATGATTTAGCTTCTCTGTGGTGGGTTTATCTTGTATAAGTGCTCCTTAGCTTAATCATTTGGCAAGTCTGCTAATTTTCTTTGATTTCTGCTGTTCCATGGAAGTGTATTATTTGAAATATAATAATATTAATAATAAATAAACTTTTTCTGATATTATTTAAATTTCCTCACAGCTTTCTATTGCAATTTTTTGGGCCAAGTGTCATCTAATGATCATATAGTTTACAAGAATCTCACTTTCTGCTTTAAAAGTAGTTGTACTATGAGTTAATTGTCCAAAATGTGGCAGTGGCTTTTTCTAGACTTTGCCTTTTTGTTCAGTTTTATACAGGGAAATGAAATCTTCTGTAACTATTTTATTATTATTTATAACTAGATTTTGTTTCTGTTGACCAATATTGTAAAATTGAATGTATCAAATTCAGGATTAAGTAATGATATTTGTATTTTAACTTACCTGTTGTGTCTTTCAAACTCTTTTTCTCTTCAGTTTTAGTGCCGTTGTCTTTGCCATGATTGCATGTCATATTGTCCTCATTCTGCCATTTTTTCCAGTATCAAGACGTGATTGTCATAACCTTTGTTTGAAAGAACTTCGCTGGTATATTTTTACACATAGCCTATTACAAATTTGGAGATTTGCATAATTTAACCTCTCTTTTTATAATACAACATATTTACACCTCTAAAGCAGCAGCTATGGGAGGAGGTATAAGTGCTTTATCAATCTTAATGAGTTCAATCTGTTACCTTGCTGTACAGAAGCAGATTTCACTTCCCCTGCCCCATGTTGTAAAAAGTGAAACTGAGGGACTAATGCTGACTTGCCCAAAGTCAGGTGGCAAGTATGTCTTGTGAAAGTAAGAATTGGACCTTTTTGCCTGTAGGTAATATAAAGTCTTTTTTGTTACTTTGTGTTGCTATTCAGTTTCTATTTTTGGTGTAATTTTTAAATTCCTGGGATGGTCGTGGGTGGCTGGATTAGGTAGGGCATGGAGTTTGTACCAGGAGTCTGAAGGAGGGGAGTGGCTCTGTGGGCTGCATCATACGGGCAGTTGCCATAGTGCCATAGTAAATATAGTGCCACAGAAGATTATTACAGAAAATAAGTAGAAATTGTTTTAATTCATAATATATGCATACTGTTAACGTGAAATTTAACAAGTTTTTTGATACATTCTAGAAGAATATTTTCTTTCTAGAAGAATATTTACTTTCTAGAAGAATATTTTAAAAAAAAATTTATGTTTTGAGGCAGCAAATTTATTACTTGCTAGAGAAACTGACCTTGTCCATCATCTTACATTGGAATAAAGGCTGGAAATTACCATTGTTTTTGCTCTTTGAAATGTCATTATTAAAAAGGTTAGATAAGGGGAAAAATAAAAGGTTTTTCTAGGTTGTGGAAGGAGAGGTAGACAATTTTCCTAGACTTTGCTCTTCCTTCTTTGCACTTTGGTTTCATTGCAAGACAGAATATAGGAGCTATGTTCCTTTTGCCTCTTGAAGCTGTACTATGTTCCAAATGAGAAGTCAAGACATGTACAATTAGACATTGTATGCACCTTGTTTTAAGGACAGATTTAGATTTCTGGAAACTGCGTGAATCCTTTTGGCCTGTAAATCTTCCCTTTGGAGGAAATATTGGAAGCTGACATTTTAACTGGTGGCTGGGATATTTAAACGGAAAGTCTTGCATTCACAGCTGATAAAGTAGACAGTAAACTTTACTAATGTGCTGTTTGTTTCTAACAACAGTTGTGACTTAATCTCTTAAATATTTTTATGAATACAGAACTTTGCTGATTCTCACTAAAACCGAGACAGACGATTGCTAGAAGTCATAAACCAGTTCAAAATGCTAGAAGTTTCCAAGCACCTCCATTGTAGTTAAAATACACTGCAAATTCCTCTACCCTTTGCCAATATCAATAAGCAAAAAAACTTTTCTAGCAGGCAGAAGGGTTGAGAGTTGTAGAACAAATGCTGCAGGCAAATAGCCTGACTGTTAAACTAAAGAGAGGGGTTAGCAGAGTATCAAGCTAGCATTTCAGGAGAAGTATGACACCCTGGAGTGTGAGACTTTTCTTCAAAGCCTGGTTTTGCATACAATAATTCTGCATTTGACAAAAATGTGACTGAAATTATAAGTACAAAAATATGCAGTGTTTTATATGGGGGGAAGGGGGGAATAATTTTAGAAATCATAAGCTAAAGTTAGGGGCTTTTATCTTTATAAATAGAAGTGGCCTGTTGTTTTTTTTTTTTTTTTAAAGGTGCTGACTACCCACTCTGTCAATGGCTATACAGAAGCATTAAGAATCATATAAATGTCAGGTCATATTGGTGTAGGCACCTAAATATGGAATCTGTGGGCTAGTGGTTCTTTTTCTGTGGGTTCTACCTGGCTTTTTTCACACATTAGGACTTTGGTTTGAAATTTTAAATTCCTCAGTGCAGGGCATATGTTTGTGCTGTTTCTGCAGATTGGAACTTCCGAAACAGATGGCATGAAGATTCTGAAGAATCAGACTTGGACACCCTCTCTTAAAAGTCTATGAACACATTATTTAATTATTGTAGTGGAGATGACGGTTGAGTGGGGAAGAAGACTCGGGGGAGTAGAGTCCAGCTTTGCTTCTCTTGCTCCTCCCTCCTCCCACACTGCTTACCTTATGTGCTCTTTTACTTATTCTTTTATACAATTGCTGGTTTTTTGCTTCTTCTGGTTACTTTTTAGTGTAAAAACTAGGGTCTTCTTTCTGTTTTCCTTTGTTAAATATTTGATTGTATTTTTCAACATTTATTTTACATTCTGAGTTCATTTGATTAGTGAAATGTAAACAATAATATATTTCATTTTGAAGCATCATTTCTTATAAAAATTATTTTTGGAGGGATAAAGATGCATTGCACATAATTCTGGTATCTTGGCTGATTTTTAGTATATTGAAAAACTGAAAGAGAGCATGTAGGAATGCTGTACCTCCTTGCCTGCTCCCATAGGCAGTGAAAATGATTAATGCTTGTCATGCTGAGCTTGGTGTTTTCCTCTTATAGGAAAATCTTGGAGCTGCTTATTTCTTACTTCCAGTGACTTAAATAGAAGCTATTGAGGTGTTTCTTTTTCTAGCCTTGGGAAGAACTAAAATCTTCTTGTATTTATAAACTAGACCGGAAAGAAGATTTCAGTGCTGCTGAGGCAAGTTTTTCTGCCTGCTAATAGGTATAGTCAAGGGAAGTGAAACAGCTTACTTTGGAGCAAAGTTTGAGAGTGTAGGGTAATGAAAACTCTAATGAGAGCTTGTTCTCAATTAGCAGCTCTTTTCTTGTGTGCTACTTCTCAGAAAAAATTTTCAGGGGAAAAAAAAATGGAAGAAAGTGGAGATGACTGGCCAGTCAAATACATGGTGAGAACCACTAATAAAAATAAGGTGATCATTCAAGCTTTCTCATTTCTATAGGAAGTCAGCATAGCTGCATCTTTAGCATAATTCTGCCACCCTTTAATTCTCAAATCATCCTCTGCTTCTAGGAGGAGAAGTATTGCAACATATTTCCAAAGAAAAATGGGATTTTGAATTTATCCTTTTTTATCTGATCCACTCCCCTTGGAATAAGTCCATTCCCAGCAATCTTACAGGAGACTTTGCCTCAAACACAACACTAAGTGCATATTGAGCAACTTCTAGTTAAAAAAACCCCTCAAAGATCACTCCAAGTGATGACATTTACACCAATTCGTTAAACAAAATGTGTGACAGAAGTTGATGAGAGTCTATTAGGTGACTCGTCTTCTGCTGCATCTGAATCCCTTGAAAGAAGAGAAAAAGGTTATAGCATTTGTGTTTTATAAGGTACGCCATTGTAGCTGTGAGCTGGAATGATCTGTTGTCCTAAACTTGAGCAGGATTTGTTTTCCTGTACTGAGAAAGCTGAGTGAGAACACTCACAGAGAATATAAACTGTTTTTTTCTCGGTTTTTTTTGTTTTGTTTTGTTGTGTTGCTTTGTTTTGCTTTAGCTGAGCTCCAGTAGTCCAAGGCCACCTCCAAGGCTTCCCACTCCCTGAGCTGTATGGCCACAGGCAGCTCATTATCATGACTTGCATTACTGTCTCCAGCATTTTAAAAACTCTTTTTCTGTTTCTCTAGCAATAAGAGCGAAGTCATCTGCACTGCGACTCTTAACCCTTTTAAAAAGAATTTCTGTTAAAATATCCGTCAAGAGCCTCAGCATGGGCTGTACGTGCTCTTGCTGTAAAATAAGCATATCACTGAACTTGATGAGTGCCTGGGGAAAACTGCAGTTGCTGCTCTGTGCCAGAGTCCCTAGCCAGCATGCTCACATGGATTCCCAACCTGGCTTTATTGTGAGAATATTAGGAAACAGAACAGAATATTTCAGCTGGAAGGGACTTAGAGCAATTGTCAATACTTGGAAAGTTACTTCAATTCTTACCTTTGCTTTCACCTTCTCTACTGTCTCTCTCCTTTCTGGCATTTCAGCCTGTAAAGTCCTTTAGGTTCAGCCTGACATAGGTTTGCTGGACAGACTAATGAAGCTATCTGTGACCTTCAGTGCTGCCCAGAGTAGGACCTCTGTTAAGGTGATGGGATGCTGTTTCCTCTAGTCACCCCTACAGCCCTCCATCCCATTCACAGTGCACTCTGCCAGACACATCTTTTGATTTTATCTTTGAATCATTGTAAATATTGCAGGAGTTTAAATAATTCATGTTGGTTTATCCTGAATGGCCAAACATAATTTTTGTGTGACTGGAGTAGGACTTTGTGTGTGTGGAAACAGGCTCTGCTGCAAGCTGGCTGCATTGCTGCTGGTCTCGCTTGCTTAGCAGTGGGAATACTGCCAAAGCATAGACATCTTACAAAACCAACCACAGCCATCCCCCATGGCAACTTTAGCAGTATTAAATTCAGTAGCAATGAAGTCTTTTTGCCTTTTGTATTAAATGGAAATACTGGGCTGCAGCTTAGGCCCGTGGAAACATTGGTCTTCTTTCTCCAAGGTCTGCTTTTTCCCTTGAAAGTCTCAGCTTTGAGGTGGTTGATTAATGAGTAGGGAGAGGTTTTTCAGCACTTTAGGAGCATGAATTTAATGTTTGACATGTCCTGAAGATTGGTGTTGTGGCAAGGGTAGCTGAATATTGTGTGGAACTCTTGACCTGTCAACGTTCATTAGGCGCAATGTTAAAGTAAATTATCATGGACTTCATGCTCATTTAATGTGCAGGGCCAAAGTTTGGAACCAAACTTCTGTATCTCTTTAGTTCCACTGAAAAAATAGGTTTTTGTAGAAGAGTAAGGCCATCAGTGTGCTTTAAAATTTCAGTGTGGTTTACAAATGGAGTCCTTTTTTCTGATCTGATGTTGGGAAAACAGGAGTGAGAGGACCTGTCTTTTTTTAAATTATTTTTGGATTTTTTCTGTTGGTGCGAAGACACAGTTGGAGTTTTTTGCTCACTTTCCTACCAACTTTGGCACAAACTAGAGAGGGAGCTGCCTCGACAAGTTAGGGCACAATACATTGCTACTTGTTTATTAGATGCTTGAAATGAGCGTGTATTCGGTAAGGCAGCTGTTAAGAATGACTGACAGTAACAGGCTTGTTTGTCTTTAAAGTGAGAACTTGTATCTTGCTGTTTAATGAGGGGTTTACAATGGTACTTAGGTTTTGTGCATAAATTTCAAGAGAGTTTTGTCTTGCATTCATGAATATGGATAAATTCAATAAACTGAGAGGAGTATTTTGTCAGTTAAAAGCATCTTGGGCACCCTTTAAACTGAGGATGTGTGTGCAAGAATTCCAGTTCTTGCTTGTCAAAATTTGAAGCCACTCTGTAGCATCTCCTGTTTTATTGTCTACAGAACTGTGAGCATCTTGAGTCTGATTGTCATTCTCTGAACTAACTCCTTTATCAAATCTTTCTACAGTTCTGCAGTCATAGAATTCTTGAGTTTCACTGTTTATGCTGTGTGGTTTCTTTTTCAGCTTACATAAGAATGTACAGTTTCACTGCATTTATTTATCTCTCCAGTAATTTTTTGGTTTTTAAAGCTAATGCACCAATCTGTCCAGTGTCCTGTGGCAGGGGATATCCAGTTGCCAAATTTAGTAGTGGGATATGCTTTGCTTGGCTGTTCCGTTCTCAATTATGCCATTGCTCTAGAGAGGAATGGCTGTCTTTCATGTTGCATTCTGTGTGTGTGGGTTTTGTCTCAGTCATGAAGCTGAGAGAGCAACTTATATGGAGTAACTGAAGCAAAGATTAAACTTATGGATATTTTAGAGTTTTTATTTATTGCAGGTAATCAAAGTGTATAGTGAAGATGATACTAGCAGAGCTTTGGAAGTACCAAGTGATATAACAGCCAGGGATGTGTGTCAGCTCTTGATATTGAAGAACCACTATGTTGATGACCACAGCTGGACTCTCTTTGAACAACTTACCCACACAGGTTTAGGTAAGACTAATACTATATAATGATATGATGGTAAATAAGGTGTTTGGTTTTCATTTTCACATGGAAGTACAATTCTAATAGAAAGGCTTGGAAACAAAATGATGGGAAGTTTTGTGTGATTTTTTAAATTTTTGGGATTGTTGCTTCTGATTTTTTTTGAAAGCATAGGTATAAACTAGATTTTTTTTCATGGTAGGTTTGCTTCACACTGCTTGATCTGCATCTTTAAGAACGATTTGAAAGACACTAACAGTTAAAGTTCTCACTGCAAATTCTTCCTTGCTCTACCTTGCTTTTCTCCGGCAGTTCTTTCTTTCTTGTAGGTGGTATTTCCTGCTTATCTCTAGAAAGACTTGGGTTATTTTCATTGGAAATAAAATCCTTTTTGTTCCTAACACACCTGAGTGAAATATCTGACATCAGGGACAGAAAGAGGTTACACAGTGCTATTTTATCTTTACTATAAGACTCAGTTTTCAGACATAATATCAGAGTGGACTGTCAGTATTTTCCTTCACTACATTCAGTTTGGCAAGATTTATGGTGAACTCTGGGACAGTGCTACTTTAAAGGGAAAACAAAACCATTCCTCTAAACTTCCACACAGGACCAGTGAACTGTATTGAGGCAATGCCATGTGTAGTATTTTAAGTTGCTGGTAACAAGATGTTCTGAAATTTTTTCACATCGTCAGTGTTCCTCAAGTGTAGTAAAACTTCTATTTTTCTATTACACAGTTCAAAATGTGTAATCTGTGGTTTCAAAATATAATGTCTGATCTCTGTTCCTTTTTGTAGTGAATAGGTGTATGTTTGCAGTATAAAAAATATAAGGCAAATTAATTGTAGGGAGAAAGGGGATGTTTGCAGAGATGTAAAAAATGCAGAATACAGGAAAGACTTTCCTTAGCAAGAGAGGAGTTTAGAAGCCCACTGCTGGAATGTAATATTGAACTGAATCTCAAGTTAGACAGTCGTACTTGTTTTTACAGCACGGTGTTTCAGTACTGTGTTGTGTATGCTTTTGATAGGAAATTATGTTAGAAAAATCTACTAGAAGACAAATGCCAAAGAAATATGGTTATAATTTCACATCACTCAAAATTTCCATGTTATTCTTGAACTTTGGCACTGTACTTGAGCTAAAAAAGGTAGTACTTCTGCAACTTCAAGGGCAGTTCCATCTGCTAGTGCAAAGTGTGGCTTGAAAAAGAGGATGTTCTGGATGCCTTCCTGCATTCTAAAATACATAGAAAACTCCATGGAGTTCTTAATTCTCAAAAGAGGCTGTACTGGTACCTGGTAACTCCAGTGCTGTTGATTAAAAAAAAAATGTACACACCACGAACAAAAATCAAAAACCCCCACAAACATTTTCCCTGTCCAGTCCCTCCCTCCCCTCCAGGTATTTAAATGTGACTAAAAGCTATTGTTAGAGTCCCTTTCTTTCTTTGGATCTATCAAGGGAATCCAGCCTTGTGCATTTGTTGAAAATAAACCTGACTGTGCATCTCTGACTCAATTATGTTTATCAGCTGTATTTTAAGGATTAACTACAAAAGCTAAAACTATTTTCTGCCCTTTCATACTCCTTTATCCAATGAAGGCAGACACAAACGTTTTTCAAATTTCTTTTCTTGCTTTGTAAAATTTCAAGGATATTTGTAACCTTTTGCACTGAATGTATCAGCTATAAGATGCTTCCAGCTCAGAGTAAGGTCAGAGTTAAATCTGGGTCGAGGTTGAAAATGACTGCTATAGAAGAAGAGGTAGCAAAATGGCTTTAGAAAACAGTGCTATATAAACAGCAGAAGTGTTTTCTGTATTTTGTAGTGTAGCTGGTGTTCAAGTAATGTAGTAACTATTGAAGACGACACCTTTGAGCAGCCATGCCAGAACAATAGTGGCACTATTCTCCAGCTTTCTGTATTTGCACAGTACTCTTTTTGACAAGTAGTGCATTTTCTTCAGTCTGGAGGACTTCTTGGAAGATTTCAATATCAAATAATTAGTGAAATTGATTTTTCTAATATTCTGATATTCTCGAAATTGCTGAAGACCTTCATTCACCATGCAGTCTTGAAAGCTCCAGCTGCTTTCAGTGTAGTTCTAGAAAAAGGTGAATGCTTAATTTTAAAAGTAAAATAATTTCCTAGATGATGAGGTTGGCAATTCAACGTTACTGGCCAAGGAAAGGAACAATTTGAGATATTCCCTATGTATTTTTAGAGTACTGAACAATAATGGAGTTATTTTAACGATACTGGTTTAGATCTGGTTTTGTTAGAAAGAGCATGTTCATCTTGACTTGCTTTAAGTATATTCTTAAGCACTGGAAAAGTAGCTTGAACAAATACTTTTCAAATGATGAGTTAGTTTGGGATTGTTTCCTGTTTGCTACTGTTGTATATTTTACCCATGTAAATTTGGAAAGTCTTTTTCATCTCTTAAGTTAAGTGAATTGGTATTGAAAGGAGAAGTGCTGTGAGAAAATGTGTGTGTCTATATAAACTCCAGGATTACGTGGATTAATAATTCATCCATCAATTAGTGAACATTTCCTTTAAAATCTAACAGCTGTCTGAATACTCCTGAATTAGATATAATTGCATGAATCTTAGTGAGCTGAGCACACTGTTCTACTTTTAATCAAAACAGACATTACATCGCTGGATTGTGTCTTCATTGCTGTGTGGAGGTATCTGCTGTGAAGGTTTAAAAAGGAAAAAAACCAACAGAACTCCCACCTAAAGCAAAGCATAAACCCATGGTCTCTATATTTCACTTTTCACAAACATATATGCCCTAGGGTGCAGAGCTCTATTGCTGAACACTAAGGATGGTTGTGTCCTCACTGTTGCTGTCTTGGCAGCCAGGAAGCTCAGCCTTCCTCCCCACCTCCCAAGTTTTGCAGTAGTGGGGGTTCTATTTCAAATATCTGAAGTTCAGCAATTCTTGCAGCTCTATAAATCAATATATTTCTGAACTGTGTCTTTCTGGTATGTGTTCTTTTAACTTGAATGGTTTTCACAATGTCTAAGATGATTGAAAGCGGCTGAAGTGTGCCTAAATTTGGATGATGCCATGTCATCCCTACCAAGTACCTTGGTGCTGGGATTCCCACACTTCCACTGCAATGCCCCTGAGCAGGGTAGGCTCTGAAAACAGAACAGTTATCCATAACTGCTCTCCTTTGTAAGGGAAGTACTATCTTCATCCAAAATTTTTTCCTTTTCTACTGAGAATTTTTTCTGCTGGCTGTAAAGAATTTTCTGTTTGCTTCTGCAGCTGAACACGTGTTCTAGGGCTCCTCTTTTGAGTAGCGGGCAGTGCCTTGGCCAGGCACATCAATATCTTACAGTCGCATTTGATTTCACTCTGCATTCTTTCAGGGAGTCTGTGAAGGCTGGGAAGACTCATAAAGCACTCCTGTGCAATAGTGCTGAGCAATGTCTTTCTATTTTTTATTTAGTTTAATTTTTTTCCCCACTGGGTGGCTAGAGAAGAGGCTTTTTGAAATGTGTTCTAGGATGTACTCCAAAATGAAACCTTTCATGTGCGTTAAATACTTTCCATAGTTAAGGAGGCTGTTGTGGACTGTAGCAGGTGCTCCTCATGTTAGAGATAGCAGTAATAAAGAGATGATAGAAAAGTAGAAACTCTTCAGTCTAGTTGGAAGACAAAAATTATCTACCTAAACTGAAGGGCGGCTTTCTCATGTCACCATTTAGGGTTTTGATAAAAGGGCTGTTTTTTTGGAGGGCACTCAGTGTTTCAGTTCCTTCAAAAAAGTAAGTTTACTCAGTTATAAAATATTTTTTGCTGTGACACCTTAAAAATAAAGAAATATCAGCACCTTTACCCATCCTTTGGGGTGATGCACAATATCATATTTTTCTACCAAGAAGTAAGTCTTGAGGAAATGGTGTTTTCTTAAATGTCACAATGCCAAGCATTTAAGAGTTTTAAATGTCATCTCAGAGGAGCACTTTCTATAAAACTGAAGGAAAAAAATGCTGTTTTTAACTAAGAGCTTCAGTTCTTCGCTCTTGCATCTGAAGAATGTGTTTTGGAGTAGAACAACCTGTACAAGATTTCAAAATGCTTACTTTCCTTTCACTATTTTTGGGTATTTTTTTGTTTTCTGAATTTCTTTATGGTTTTATTTCCTTCATTTAATCTGTTTACAAAATGGGATTTTTATATAGCATCCTTAATCTCTGTCTTTTTGGACTCAAGAATTGGTTAAATTCAATGAAGAAGTAGTTAAATTCAGTGGAAGTTTAACTTCGCTCTGCTTTATCTGTAGATCATGAGGGTTCTGTTCTTTGTCTTCTGCTAGTCATGAGCTTGATACTTGCTTTTGCATTTTCTTTTAGTTTTTTTTTTTTTTTCTTATAGGAAGAGCTATAGAAGACCATGAATTAGTGATAGAAGTCCAGTCAAATTGGGTAATGGAAGAGGAAACCAAACTGTATTTTAGAAAAAATTATGCAAAGTATGAGTTTTTTAAAAATCCACTGGTAAGTCCTAACATTAGATCTGTGAAGTGGTGCAGTTACTGTTTCTAAAAGACAGTCTTTTTTGTTGCACACTGATAGTCAGAGTTTGAATTTTTTAGTGTAATGGAGTCAAAAGGAATAATTGAGAGGGAATATGTGAAATACAGCAATTACATACAGTAATTACAGTATTGTAGTGCATGTGATCATTGGCTGGTCCCTTTCTTACAGTTGTAAAACATCCACATTCATTTTTTATGTTTGGAGGTGATGGGAGCAGCAATTGGATTTAATTGTATTGAAATTTGCACACGGATGTAAAACAAAATTAAATTTTTGCAACTCAGTGAACTTTTCATCAAGTGACAACATAATATAAAATGAAGCAGTGTGAGATGGGGCACCTGTAGCAAAGATGATTTTATTGTGAAGTGAAAATTGAATGTTCTGGCCCAGCACTGCCGAATTGCAGCTTCTCCCAGCTGTAGCTAAATGACAACTGACACAAAAGGCCATGAGCAGCCATAACCTATTAGGGGTAAGTGAAAGTGAAGCCAAAGTTAGCATACATAAGGAATGGAAAGAGAGCAGAGAGATCTTGTAACTCAGGGATGTTGCCAAAGGTTAATGCTGCTGATTCAGACCTTGGCTGATGGCAAAGGCCATGGAAGCAGTCCTGGCTCAGCGGAAGGAACTTACCATCTGGTTTCTCCATGGTGTATTTGGAAAACTCCTAATGCTGTCTCTTATAAAACCAGCTTGTTTCAGATGTAAAAGGGAGAAATAGCAGAACTGTGTGAGGGCTTAAAAGGTAAAAAGTGAAAAGGAACTCAGATTATCTATCTATGAAAAAGATGAAAAGGTAAATATAAAGATAAGAAATATAAGACTTCTGGAAATTTTTTTGTTTGATTGACCTGTGTGTCTCTGGACAAATCATGATAGATTTGTCCCAGATATGGATATACCACTATACCAGTGAAAAATTTTTCAGCTTGAGATGGTCTACAGTTAGTGAAGAGGCTTTCACAGAATCACAGAATGGGTCAACCTCCCTGTTCAAGACGAGTCATCCCAGAGCACATGGCACAGGATTGCATCCAGAGGGTTCTTGAATATCTCCGCTGAGAGAGATTCCATAACCTTTCTTGGCAATCTGTTCCAGTGTGTGATCACCCACATAGTAAAGTATATCTTCCTTATATTCAGGTGGGACTTTCTACACAGCAGTTTCTGTCTGTTGCCTCCAACAGTTAAGTTTATGTATTGTTTAACCAGGAACTGGCTGTGGAGCGTGGCAGACCTGCAGCTACACCAGCTTCAGCAGCTGTAGCTAAGCAGAGTTCTTCTGGGTGTTCTGGTCCCAGCTGTAGCAAGAATGCTTTATCACAATGAGTTAATGTGAATTAACCCTACCAGAAGTTCAATTTAATTAAAAATGGAAATTGCTGGAAATTGCGTGGCCGAGGGAATGTTAACTTCAAATTTGTCCAGGCCTTGAGAAAACATTATTTGTGATGGTCAAATCCTTGTCTGGTTCATATCTGCATGATTGTATTGAACACCCCAGCTGTAGGTCTGTCCCATAAATTATCCCTTGAGCTTTCTTTGATAATGAAACTGGCATTTTAATTGTTAATCTATTTTAACCCCATCATGTTGATGTAGTCAGACTTTTTTTGTTTATTTTTATTATACATAAAATAGAAGATTAAAAAAACCTGAGACAACTTTTCTGTGTTAGTGGAAGTTATTCCAAAATATTTTACTGGGTTTCTAGTGTAATGAAAGCAATAGAAAACAATACACTTTTCAGCATGTTGGTGTATAACCTCCTTACTTTGTAGCATATTGACTCCCCAGGCAAGTCTTGTATGTCAACAGCAATAGAAATTACTGCTAGAAAAACAACACCAAGGGCCAAATATTGCAATGTGATTTGCACTGGTGTCTGAAACCCTGTTCCAGAGACTATTGATGTTTTCTCAAAATTCTATGTTTTTCAGCAAATAATGTATAGCATGTGCCAAATTTTGGGATGATATTAAGGTAAGCTTAAATTATTGGATCAGGGAATCTTCAGTGTCTTGCACTGCACTGAGAACTTAAATTGCACATACAAAATAGAAAGTTTTGTATTTATTTCTACAGAACTTTGATACAAGTTCTTGTTGTTACAGAGCTTTTTTCCAGATCATATGATATCTTTTCCAAGTGAGACCAACGCAGCTCTAAGCCACTCTGGGATATTACAGGTATGTAATCCTTGAATGAAGATGAACCAGCACAGCTCATAATTTCCCATTATCTGTGCTGTGTGAGCACAGTTCCTTATTGCTGTTGGATCTGTTGCTAGGTTTTGTCTAACTCAAGTCATGGTTAGTAACTTTTCCTCAGGAGATAAGAAACGATGTGCCCCTTCCTAGCAGCTATTATATGTCCACAGTTGGAAACCTGGATATCCTTTAAGAATCAAGAAGCACCAAACCAGAAAAAATACAGTGAAAACATTAAATACCTTTACTGGGTATTTCAGGTGAAAAACCCTTTTTTCCTTAAATAGGTGGAGGAGTGCTAAACAAACTTAGCATCAGGTGATGGTGGAATACCAAAATACTGGTGATGTGACACAAATGGATATAAAAAGGAGTTAAATGGTTAAACTTAATGAGTAGAAAATTTAGACTGACTAGTATGATTTGTTAGCTTGAAGGCTACTGTAGCCTTCAAAAAAAAATATGGTAGGTCACTCAGTGTTAGTCATCTTTTAAGCAGACACAAGATTCTAATTTACAGTGGGAATAATGAAATGAAGATACAAAATGACCGTATCAGGGATCATCATCTTACTTTCAGAGAGGGGAAAAATGAGTAATAAAGGTGGAAACATACACATCACTCTTGTTTGCTTGTCATTAGAAAAATTAAATAATAGAAGAAGAACTTCAACTGTTCTTAAGACAGTAACCCTATGCATGAGTTTTGGGGATAAAGAATGATTGGAAAGGCAACATAACACAGGATATTTAGGGCAGAAGCAAAAGAAACACAGAAATTACAGTTTTTAAAAAATCTATATGATAAGGTCTACCTTAGCATCCACCAGTAAATGAAAACCATTTTAAGTAACTAATTCTCAAAGCAGTCCTTCATATTAAATAATTATATCCTTATAAAAGTGTATTTTAATCAAGATATTAAGATTATCCCAAATATAGTAAAAAATTTTGTGAATTAGATTTGACACACACTAGATTCTGTAAGTAATTTTTACAAACCTAAATAAAATTTTTGTGATCTCAGAAGTGCTGCAAATCTAATGAAAATTGTTTCCCCTTTTGCCACCTACATAATACAGATTTTGCAGTCTAGCATAAACATTTAATTTAGAAGATTCTGTCCCCTATGTTAATAGAACTTTATATTTTTTCTCACAAATGTAATTTAGTAGTTAAAAAAATAATGAAGACTTTTATAAGAGAACTGTTTGCCATATATTCTTGTGCAGAGCTTCTTTAAGCCCATATTGTGAGATCACATATGTTCAAAACTGGTAGGTAAGATTAAGCATCATTCTAAATATAAATCTAGTTACTTGCCATTTTGGTAGCTTGAAAAACATGTTGCAAACTCTCCTCTGTTGCTATTTTGTGTTGCATTGTATGCTTAATTGTAGTTCATCAAATAAGACTTAGTAGGCACAAAGTAGAGAATATCTTGGTGGATTGTGCAGCCATTGTGCACATTTCAGCAGAAACTGTTGGGTAAATTGTTTACAGTGAGTCACTATCTCCTTGGAAACTTTCATTAAGACAAGTTAATGGGCTGCATTATTATTTGTGATGTGCTTGGTTAAGTATCAAAAGAGACATTAGCTTGACAATTCAATGCTTACAAGTGATTAAAAAATCACTTCTGATACTTTGACATCCTTTCGTGGATTGAGCTGTAAGCAAGTAAAATGTTTTCAAGTTCTGTTTTTCTTAACTCTCATTGAAAGTGGAAAAGTGAGTATTTTGGCTGATGATTTTGAATCAGAACACCTTTGTAGAACAGAGCCACAAAAACAAAAGAGAAGTTCATCTGTCTCCTATCCATTTAGCATGTGCTAAGTAAAAGTGCTAGGTCTGGGATATACTGAGTGTCTGTGTATACCAAAGAGAGGGATTTAATTGCTGCCATGAAGATCTTGAGCCTACAAAAGAGGTGTGTCACTGTACTGATTAGGGGATAGCAGCTCTGAGACACAACGCTGTAGGTGCATGTCTAGTGGTTGGCAGTCTGGGTCATTTGGAACTTGCTTTAGGCTATTTTTGCAAATTGGAGTTTTAAAATATGTCAAAAATTAACATAGTGTGGCAATTTTAAGATCATTATTGAAAGCCAGGCTTTCATTTCTTTAATCTCTCTGCCATAGCAAGTCCCTCTTTCCCTAACCAGTTTCTCACATGACTGCCATTCTGGGCTTCAGGCTGAAACAGTCCTGCACAGAATTTCAGTCTCTTGACAGTCTCCTAGATGTTGTTTTAATCTCCCCATTGCCTTACTCTGTCTTTGACTCTAGGTTTTGTTGGCTTCCCAGTCTAAACCTTTCAGATGGACTGAAGTCTATAGGAGACAATATTGAGATTCAGAATCAATTTTTCACTAGAATTACTTGGTGCTCCCAGAATTTTTCAGCAGGTTCAGGGTAAAAATCCAGCTCATTCCCAGTAGTATTGGTGTGGATCATGGCTAGCTGTCATCACATCTTTGAAGAAATCAATCATCAAATTCAACGTGATTCACAAAGTCTAGTATAATGATGGTTTCTTTAACTCTTCAAAACATTGCATAAATGCTCAAGAAGCATCCACCTTAGCAGATATTGTTGTTTCTGCTGCTGCAGCAATTCTTTCATTGAAAATGTTGAAGATGTAGACCGATGAGTTTTATAGTTAGGAGTGCAGCTCTCAATCTTTATTTCATTCAGTGACATCTAGAATTTCTACATTTTTCACTATTATTATATTCATCTGAGACAGTGCAATATTTTCCTATTCTGTTGTTTTTTCACTTTCTGATTGATATATTTTGTTTATTTGTTTAGGGTTTTTTTTTTTTTTTTCAATGAACAACCTTTATTTGCTTTGTTTCATGTTCAGGTTGGTTTTAAATTATTTGGTTTACATCTGGTAATGGTAATCAAGTCCTTAGTGCTGTCTATATCAGTATCTGAAAGATATGGTGGCATTTGACACCACTCTACTTATCAGGGTATATATTTCACTGTGTGGGGAAGAGGGTGCAAGTTTATTTCTGCATATTGTGTGACCAGTAGTCCCTGTCTGCAGTATACTATCATTTAGCTCTCCCCTCTTCTTCCAGTACTAAGGATTTTTCTTATTTTTATCTGCATAAACAGGGATCCATTCCCTCCTATACCAAATTTGTACCTCCATTAAAAAAAACCTAACAAAACAAAAGAGCAACAAAAACCCCCCAACAAAAACCAACCTGAAACAAAACACAAAAAAAAAACCACACACACACAAAAAAAAACCCCAAAAAATCAAGGAAATTTTCTTTCCTACTATAATTCATTTTTGGCATTTATTACAGACATTCAGTTCTCACTCTGAAATATTTTTACTGCTCATCCTTCTGACAGTTAATGGTTTTGACTACAGCTTGTTCATGTTCTATTTTCTCACATAGTCCTCAGCTGTCTTTCCTTAGAAAGGAAAAGATGGATTTAAGATTGCCTTTTTCCTAGCATTACTGCTACTTTATTTTAATTGATAGCATGGGTACAACAGTGACTGTCAAAGCTTAGCATTGTATTGCTCCTCCACTTCGGTCTGCTGAGTAAGAGAAGTGTTTTTCATGACAGCATTTCTGGTTTGAAGCTCTTATGGCAGAAATCCTGGGGAAGACACTTGTGCAGGCAGGAAGCCAACCACTCCTTTTAGTTTCAGCAGAGACATTAAAGCCTAAGAAGATGCTCTTTTGTTTTTGCATACATTGGCTTGTTTAGATTTTCTTAAGGCTTTAATTTGACTTTGTTTATGGATTTTATACTTTTTCAGTTCAGCCTGCATATTTCCCACCAGTGAACCTGTTAGTACATGGCAAAAGGGCAGATGAACAGCCAGAACATGTACCAAGACCTGTCTGCTTCAGTGCGGCTAAAATAGCTTAAGCTGCATTTGCACACAGCTGTGTGCCAGCAGCAGGTGTAGCTAGATGTACCTAGGCTTACTCTAATTGAGCTGTTCAGGTGAATAGCAGTAAAGCTGCTCATAAAGCTGTCCTGGTGGTGGGCTGGGGTACTGCCCTGGCCAGTGGAGCCCTGCTCATGTTACTGCATTCACACCAGCTCAGGTTGGTCTGCAGCTGGTACTCATGCATCTCACTGCAAGGTAGGAAAACAATAAAAGTCAAAGAAACTTCGTATATCTTGGTTGGACTGTATCATTTAGTGGCCAGAGAACTTGGTGTGCTTCCAAAATAACATTCATTTTTTCCTTCTGCTGGAGTCCAGTACTGGCCAGTCCATCTCTTGCCTTGTAATCTGTTGTTTCACTCCTCAGATAAGATTTTCTGGAATTAGAAGTGTGTAGGAGGAAAATTCAGCAATGAAAACTGCAGATATCGACCAGAGAATCCTTTGTGCCATACCTCTGTATAAGCCTTGACAGAATTTATGATGCCACAGACCAGTCCTGGGGCAAGGTTCTTTGAAGAGCTCAGTAATAACAGATTCTGTGGCATACATGGAAATAGAAGAATTCTGGGTTAGTATGTTTAGAGTCATGGTTCTGAGTAGTGTTATTGGAAGAAGAGTGATAAAAATGAATGCATTACATGGAATTAGGGTAAAGTTAACATGGTTGCTCACTTGTAGTGGGTACTTTTGCAACAAGACTGAGTAGAACTATCAAAACCTCAGCAAGGTAAGAGCTATGTGGCACTCCAACAATGTCTGATGAAATGGCTGAAGGGAAGTCACTGAATATCCTGAGTAGAGGCAGGAGCTGTCTTGGGGACTGGCCCAGTCTCCCTGGTTTTGGTTCAACTAAAGCTCCTCCTTAAGCATCTTTCAGGTGCAGAGACCTTTATTCCCTACTTTTGAAAATGCTAATATCTGCCTGACCTGCATATAATTCAGAGTTTGTGGTTTGCTGAATTAATTTTAACTCAGGTCAATTAATTTCTCTGGTTTATAACATGGTGGGTGAGTGGGGGGACATAATTTTTTTCTTCTGTTGTTAGCACTGATTAGCAGTTTTATATAAATAGGGTCTGAGGCATGGGATCAGTACTTCTTACACTGGTTTAGTTGCAGAAGTTCACATATTGCAGAAGTAATGCTCTCATTTCAAACCATATGGTTCCATATAAATATGTAACTTGCTTAGCATACCTTGGAGTTATGTAACATTCTTACATGCCTTAAATGAGAGGTGCTGTTGATGGGATTAGATGTGATCAAACTGAGTAACTGTGGTGTGATAGTGTATATAGGAGTTGTTCCCCTTAGCCCTGAGTATGTTAATGAAACACAAAGCTGGTTTCAGAGGAAAAGAAAAATGCATGTCTGATACTTTCTTTCAGATGTTCCTTAGCTCCAGCACATATCCTGAGATTCATGGTTATTTGCATGCAAAGGAGCAAGGGAAAAAATCATGGAAGAAATTGTACTTTCTTTTGAGAAGATCTGGCCTTTATTTTTCCACTAAAGGTACATCTAAGGTAAGGGAGGAAAAAAAAAAAGACAGCAAGAACTGTGAAGTCAGAGCAAATATGTATGTATTTATCATTTGTTGTAATAATAACAACCAAAATTTATAACCAAATAATTAAACTTGTAGTGGTAAAAAAAGAAAAAAAATCTAATTGTTATAAATAAAATCTAGTGAGGTATGGAGATACAAAACTGGGAAGTTGTTGTCTTAGAAACTCTGGTTTCTTTTTGCCTGATAAGTTTGCTTCATTCCGGTTAATATTTCTCATAACAGAGTACCCTGCTAAAACAAATATTCAAATACTAGTTATATTTCTGAAGTATAAGTAGATGTTCTGAAAAGCAGATATAATAATTAATTATAAAAAATAATATTTTTTACAGGATAACTTTGGGAATTCTCAGAATTTGTCATTGGACAGTTTTTCATTTTGCTAGTTCAAATTTTTGGTGGTGGTACTTTAAGCCTTATCATATTAAACATTGAAATTGAGAAAACTTTTACATAAACTACTCAAACTGATGTTTATTCATGTTTTGGAGTTTTTGTGATTACCTGCCAAAGTTTTCATGAGCTGGTTTGTATCCTTTGGCAAATTTCTTTTGTTTGCTTCCTTGACATAATTAACTTAATGGGTAGAGATAATGGCTAGAAATGGTACTGGGCAATAATTATAACAGTATGTTGTTTTTCAACTTTATGAAAGTTTATTTTGTTTTGATGTTTGAAATGCATACTGCTCTCAAAACTTGCCTCCTACTCTAATTTTATTATTGCTTGAATCTAGTGGAAGTTTTCTCAGAAATTATATAACTTGTAGTCTGGGTGTTTTTTCCCCCTCTGGAAGAATAAATGCTTTAACTGATTTGATTTCTTTTTCCTCTGCATTATGAAATGAATATTGAGTTGCCTCTTTTTAGATGTCCTGATGTCATGGTTAAAACTGTAGTTTGTAAGACTGTATTTTGGAACAGGATAACTACTGTATTCTTCCAAGTTTCTTATCTGGAGAGGCTGGCTAAAAGTAGTCTAACTGTATTACATTACTTTTCTTTTTAGGAGCCAAGGCATCTGCAGTTTTTCTGTGAATTCAGCAATAGTGATATGTACATGTCTTTAACAGGCAAAAAGATTTCTGGAGCACCAACAAACTATGGATTCTGCTTTAAGGTACAAGCTTATTATTCTGATACATATTAAAGCAAGCCACAGTTTTTAGGTAAGCTTAAGTTTCTTTAAGGCTTTTAAAGCAATATTCAGCTGTCTGTTATAAAATAGGAGAATTAGTGGCTTTTATTTCAACAGGTATTATCTTCAAGATATGCTTTAATGCTAAAAAAATGTGCTGTGGCCTTCTAGCCTAACAAATCAGGAGGAACCAGAGACCTGAAACAGCTCTGTGCAGATGATGAACAAAGTAGGACCTGTTGGATGACAGCAATTAGGTTGCTCAAGGTAATTTTTCTGTGTGGAATTAACTTCTTACTTTAGTGTGCTATGTGGTATTTTGATGCTGTGAGTAGAGAGGTAACATCATTTTAGGTTCCCATGCAATAGCAGTATCAATTTTGTAATAGAAATATTTTTTTTTTCATCCCCACAAGAAGAGAGCGACCAAATCCTGGAATCAGTGTAAGGGATGGAATGATGCCTCAGTCCTGAAAATATTTAACATTAGGCATATGCTTCTGTGTAACCATGTTGAATTCAGTAAGACTGCTGGGTAATGTTGAACAAAGCTACAAGAATACACAACAAGGGAATTTAATGCTTTTAAAATGTGACTGTTTGTGACAAAATAGGAACAGGCCAGTTGGTACATTAAATGGGTAGTAATTAATGCAAAGTGTACATGTATAAAGGCAGCAGTAACAATGATGATGTACGTGTCCTTAGCCTAACAGCTTTTGTCCCTGGTTTTTAATGGTAAAAAAAAAGCATGTGCTATCTTTTTCATCTGGAAAGAAACCTTACTTGGCTTAGGTTTATCATTTAAAATGCTAACCATGTTATTTTCTGGTTTTAGTATGGGATGCAGCTGTATCAGAATTACATGCAACCATATCAAGGTAGAAGTGGCTGCAGCCCTTTGAATATAACACCTATGGTATGTCCCACAGTAGCTCCATGAATAAATACATGTTTCTGCCATCGTGCTCTTTTTGAGTAACTTGTGTCAGTTACACTACTGACCTGCTCCTTCAAAACCTTGCATGTGCCAACGCTTGCCGAAATATTTAGGGCTGCCAGGGTTGACTAGAGAGCTTATTAATTAATTTCCTTACTTAGAACAAATGAGTTAAAAGGCTTTCTCTTTGTAAAATCTTCAGTATTTTGGGAGTTCATTGGCTTATTACTGTTGAATGGAAAGAAGCTTTTGAAAACAAAGCAGCAGAACCATAAATGCATTAAAAGAGAAGCAAAGTGTTTAATGGTTACACATGCTGATGAATGAGAAGGTTGTCACAAAACCTTTTTGGTATCCTCTTTTAATTAAAAAAAAAAATAAATTAAGTACTTGAGATGAATTTCAGCTGGTGTAATCCTGACTGGACTGGACTTGGGGGAAAACCATAATTAGGCAGGTGGTCTGCCCTGTTTTGGAGAAATACCAGCCTATACTAGATATCGTGTCCATCTTCTCAGTCAGATAGTTGGGATTGGATGAGGTTGTCCATTTCTTAATATCTTATGTTATCCCAGCTCTTTATGAGTCATTTGATTTCAGACTATTTAATGGATGATTTATATCCCTTTTTTTTTTTTTTTTTTTTTTGCGAAAGTGGATAAAAATTACTTACTGCTAAGATCTATGACAGTGATTTTACGGTGATTTTTTTTAGCTTTTGTTGATAAAATGCCTAAAAAATGCATTTGCTATCCCAGGTATTCACAAAAGTAGTTTTCAGTGATCTTGCTAATAAGCATGGCTTATTAAGCATGTGCTTAATACGCTACCTGTGTCTTAGTTTGTGTTATGTGAAGCTACTGCAATAGCCAGCTGCTGCTCTTGCGGATCAGGGAGCCACTACTGATTCTCTCCTCTTTCCCTGTTGTGTGCATTTTAGTTCCCATAGCTTCTAATAGGCAGAATCTATACCCACTGCTAACAATGGCACTGTTTTTCTACTTGTGTATAATTAATAAATAAAACAGCAAATTGAATAATCGGGGATTAAGTGCACACGTTAATGAACATACTTCATAAGGAAGCCACTTCCCCATTTCACATTCCTTAATTTCTCAACCATGTCAGCTACAAAGAGTTCCCTCCACTCTGCTAGAGGCAAACATTTTCTCTTCATTTGCCCTTACTTTTTTACTTTTGCAAAGTTCTTTACAGGTTACAGTTACTCAGATAGACCTTAGTCTACAGTGTCAAGAATTACAGTGAAGTACAGAAATGCTGTCTTCCATTTTTAGTTGTATTCATGCTTGTAACCAAGCAAAAAAAACCCAACAAAACAAACCAAAAAATCAGAGCTACTCTGGTTTTGGACTGGGAAGCTTTGCTAACCCTACAGAAGTCTGGGCCTCTTGTGTCCAGATGTTGCTTTAACTTACAGAGTGTTCGAATGCTCTTTTATTTATTAGATATTCCAATGCCTGCCAACATTTGAGCCCTCACAATTCTTATAAAACCTGATTTTGTAAACCTTGGTTTCTGAGAAACATTTTGGTGATTTTTAGGACTGTTTTATCAAACCTCAGTGTTCTTATTCAGTTGTTAGAAAATCGATCTTCACTGAGAGAAAAAAACACAAGCATTTTTTTGTAACAGATGTTGCAGTTATTGAGTCTGTGATTAGAGTTAGAAGGGATGTATTAAAATAGAAGTTATACTCCATAGAAATTGTTGTTTTTAATGCTTAAATATGGTAAAGTGAATGGAAATTTATATAGCAAACATATAAATCTGACATATTTCTAATGAAATACTTCGAATATTTTTAATTGGATCATTACGTATAATAATTTTGTATTTTACTATTTTTTCCCTGTTACTTGGACATCTTAATAACAGTTTCCTGACTTGTTTTGACATGCAAAGGGCTAGTTATAGTTAAAAATATAAATATAGTTTATGGTAAAGTGATGTATTTGTCATCCATTGCATTAATGCAAAAAGATGGTCTGTCCTGCCAGACTGTAAAATTGAGCTTTGCAGCAGCATACTGGAATTATAAATGCTCCCTAGGGTAAAATGAGTTTGGCTCTGATGAGAAACACTGCCAATACTTGAAATATCACTTAAAAAACATAATGTTTTCTCAGAAGCTCGCTTTTAAATGATGAATCTTGTAAAAAGTGAGCAAACTGAATTTTTTTTCTTTGTTGCAGAGAAGCATTTCAGAAAATTCTTTAGTAGCAATGGATTTCTCAGGACAAAGAAGCAGAATTATAGAAAATCCAACAGAAGCCCTTTCAGTTGCAGTTGAAGAAGGATTAGCATGGCGGGTATAAATACCTTTGATTTATCAGAATAGTATTTTCTGTTTTGGTGGGGGTTTTTTTGTTTGTTTGTTTCTTTGTTTTCTTTTAACAAAAGAGCTTTGAAGTCATGTTTTTGCTTCTCTCTCATACAGAGGAGAGGGTGTCTCCGACTCAACTCACATGGTAGTCCTATTGCCATGTCTAACATGGGTATGTGAGAGTTAATTCCTTGCCAGAGAAATGCAATAACTGGTTCTTGTAATAAAGGGAAAATGTTTTTTTTTCACTGATCTTTTTTTCTACAGCTATACATAGATCTCAGTCATGGTTTCATCATAAAATCTCTAGAGAAGAGGCTCAGAGACTTATTTTGCAGCATGGACTTGTAGATGGGTAAGTTAATTCTTTACATAGCTTCTTTGAGACATGTTTCTCCAATAACTCTTATTTTCATATGCCTCTTACTGGGGGGAGGTGGAGGAAGGAGTTTGCACTTGCCTAATAGGAATACAAAATCTTCTGTATAGGCCTATCTGGGGATCAGTTTTTTTATATCATTTGGAAACAATGAAGTGGTGATCTAAGACTTTGATTCTGTCACTGATTACTTATATCAGAGCCAAGCACTAGGGCTGTGTCTTTGCACAGGATTCTCAGGAGCTGTCAGCCTTGGCACCACTGTCTTTTGTGTCTATTAGTGGTGAAAGAGGGAAAGAAATCCTAAAAACTTTATTTTAAGATGAACTGTGCAGAAACAGACGTTGAAAACAAGTATGCTTTTTTCTCATGAATTGACAAAAAATTGTGTCATCCTTTAATAGTAAACAATAAATTTTAGAATAAGACTTCAATTTTTAAAATATTTCATTTAAATAGTAGTTTTAAAAATGACAAAGCAATAGGTATTTTATGTTCAAATTGTCCTGCTTTTCATTCCTGCAGTTTTATCCTTAGTCCTGTATTAAATGTAAACTTGGGCCTCCTTCATTCAATGAGTAATTCCATAAAAATCTCAGTTTCTTTGAGTCTGTTTCCAGTTAGGTACCTGGATCATCAGATTGCTAGTTAAATTCCTTCAGTTTTAGATAAGTGTGTTGTAATATTGTTTTCTACATCTACAGAAAGGACTCCAGGAAAAAAAAAAAAAGTGAAGGGGAGGAAAGGGAGACAAACCCAGCACAGGGATGGTCAATTGGACTTGCACTTCTGCATTTTGAATTTTTTTTAAATTACTGGGATCTTGTTTTTAAGCCTGGCATATCATCTTGAAGTTGTTTCTGTGCTCTGCATTTATTTTGGCATTTGTTAGAAGAGTGGTACAGGACATGGGGATGAATCCAACATACATTTCTGAACAGGATGTCAGTCAAGGCCTGGTGCATCTTCCAGTTTATTTCTTACACACACACTGAAAGGAGAAAGTGAATACCTTGTTAGCATTGGTTTAGTAAAGTGTTGTTTATATTATAGTCTTGAGACTATTCATAGCTGTGCAGTGGGATTTTGAGGAGGATGATACTTTTGTGTGGACTACCTAGAATTGTTTAGAACACTGGTAGTAGGAGTGCTCATATGCTGTCAGATACATATTCAGGAGTTACTGTGAAGTAATGAACACATGACATCATGTGACATCATTTTGATGAGCTGAAAGCATGAATGATCACCAGAAATATAACCATTTTTGATGGAAAAAATAAGACTTTAGTTTCTGGGTGTGAGGGCAGAGAAAATAATCCATATTGAGCCTTTTAAGGTGATCCTGAGCAAGGAGTTCTCAGGTATATATGACAAGGGAGTAGGGCCTCTGTAATACTGTATGTACCAACAAATATGTTTTTCATGATGGCATTTAGAAGACAAGGGGGTGATTATATAAACTAACTACAGTAGTTTTAGTATTTGGGTAACCCAATAACAGAATTAGGGACAGCAGCAATCTTAAGGCATGTAATGAAGGAAGAAAGTTTTTGGATCTGGTGTTAAAGCAACTTTCTTAAAAAAGTCCACATGGTAACATTGTAGATTTTGTATTTTACCCCCTAAAGTATATTTGAAGACTTTTCAGTGATAAATGGTTGATGGGATTGCAAATGGATCTGCATGTGGTTGATGAAAGGGATAAGAGCATTACCAAAATGCCCATGAAAAGGTCCAGCTTGTCATTCAGAGAAGTTCATGAGGGAGAAGTTGACTGGAGTCATCCAGCATGTCTAAAAAGCTCTTTCCAGCTAACATTTCTGAGATCTGTGAACTGCAGCCCTTACTTCATAATAAAAATTTTAAAGGTTCTTTGACAACTAAAGTAGGTCTGTTGTGCTTATGTTAGAAAATAATGATCTTTTTATCTGAAGGAGAAGGAAGGTTCCTTATATTTGTGATAAAACAAGGAAAGAAGTAAGAAAATGTACTTTAAAAGAACTGATGAATGCAAACCAAAAGTGATTAGACTGTGTATAATTTAATGTGGATCCTACTAACTGGTTGTAGAGACCCCATTTTGTATATCTGCAAAGCGGCACATTCCTACAGTGTAATTTTTCTGAATAAAATGTCATTGATGACAAACATATAAGATCGGGAAGTTAGAGCACAGGAGCTGTGCTGACTGCTGCGAGCGGTGTGGTTCGTGTCCCGGGGAGGGGAGAGCCCGCTAGGTGGTGGGAGCGAGCCGGTTTGAGCGCAGCCCGCGCTGCCGGCGCTGCCACCGTCCCTGCCCGCGCCGGGAGACTGCACAGGCGTTTTAGCAGAAATGGTAATGACTGTGGACTCCAAATTTCTTAATTCCAGGAATTTTCTTACTATGTAAAAATAGAACTCTTAAAAACGTAGAGAATGAAATTAGTACTTTGAATCCATGCTAGAAGTCAGTGAAAATCGACTGCAAACCTTTGGCTGTTTTTTTTCCCTTGAGATTCTTTCTTTTCATGTAGTACCCGGGCTCTCATTTCTGGTGTGTGGTGGGGCAAGCAGTTGTGATTAGGTGGTCACTAATCCTCACTTGATTGAAACCTGCCAGTCCATTTTGCCCATTTATTTTCTGTCCTGAAAGAGGAGCATGCTTGCCAGTGGCTGTCACTCCACTTCCCTTCTTTGGTACATTGGTCAGCTATATCTGTTCCAGACCTGCACAATACAAGCAGTTCAGACTCTCTCCACTCCAAAGCTATCTACCAGGTTCTTCCCTGTCCTCCAAACTGTTCTCTGCCAATATTCCAAACCAGGTGATTCAATGAGAACTGTCTCATGCTGGTAATCATCCTTTGCCTTTACCAAATTATTCTATCAGGACTATGGCAAAGTTGTTTGTCCATGTTCTGGTTGGAATAAGTTATCAGTTGCAGTGGCACTTTTGGCCATTCAGAGTGTTATGATTTGAATAATCATTCCATAAAGCAAGCAGGGTGTAGCTCTGTCTTGTTGGGAATTTTGCTGCGGTGCAGCCATGAGAGTGCATTTATGAGGATTGGCCAGATGTGAAAAACATTCTGGTGTGCCTCGCATTACCTTTTCTTTAAAATTCCTGTTGAACTACCTTTTGAATTTTACTTATAATGCTTTTGATTTAGAAAATTCAAGTTTTCTCAAGTCAAAGTCCAAAGAAAAAATTTGTTCAAAGCACAAACTTTGAGGGTGCTTTTCTGTCTGAAGAAATGTATTGTAATTCTATGCAGTGTAAAAACTAACGCCTACAGTGTCATTTATTCTGAGAATGCATGTTTTTCACATAATAGACAAGGTGAAGAAGAATTTAAGAGAAAGTATTCCCAGTGACACATTTGCAAAGAAATACTGATTAAAAGCTAACTTACGTAATTGATATTATTTATGCTTTTCACTAATACTTGCTGTAATGAATTTAGAATAGTTTTAACTGGATGTTTATAAAATGATTTCAGATGTTCTTACTTTGAAATTTTTCGATCTCTTCTAGGGTATTCCTGGTACGCGATAGCCAAAGTAACCCTAAAACATTTGTATTGTCATTGAGTCATGGATTAAAAATAAAACATTTTCAAATTGTACCAGTAAGTACATTTTTTCAGTTTATATATGGAGTTGTAAAACCAAACAATTGAATAGCTGTGTTAGAAAATGGATGGATTTTTTCTTCTTTTGCTCTTTTATGGGAGATGTAAACATCATACCTGTATCACTAAATATAATTAGTATTCTTTAGTAGAGGTGAATGTTTTTGAGCTTTGCTGTTTCATTTGTTCTAAAGCTTGACTAGTATTATGAAATCCCAAAAAGTTTCTTGAAAAACGAAACAATTTTTTTTTTCAACTGGAATAGAAGCAACCCTGATGGCATGAAAATCATGTATTAATAGTGTTCATGTTTCCTTTTACTTTTTAGTATGTACACAATTTCTAAGTCATCTGTTTTGGACTGCCTCGGTCATGTGTCCATGTCTCACTGAGTCTTCTGTTAAGGATAGCTTCAATATTTGTAGTCAAACATATTTTACTGACCCCTCTTGTTGTTACTGTGGTATACTCATGTACAGGTCTTCTTCAGGGGAACAAAAAAAAAAGAAAGAATATTTAGTCCAGCTGCTTTATAGGTAAGCTGGAAGTTACTAAGCTGAAATCATATTTCTGTTAGTTTTCATTGAACATACTATCCAGTTATCCTGCCAGAATGATTAGCCATCCCCATTGCTTCCACTCTCTCATGAGGTGGTTTACATGGATTTCTTTACATGCTGCATCTCTTGAGTTGAGAAATCCTTGAGCATTTTGTGTTTTGTCCACAGATGCTTGACATAACTGAGCAGACCCAGAGTTTTTTTATCTCTCTTTACAAGAACCTTTCTTCCAGACCACTCTAGCCTCCATGTGTCTTCCTGCTGAAGTTTCTAGCAGATTCTGCTGTTTCTCAGTAGAAATTAGTCAAGCAGCACTATTTTTTTTGTCTTCGTGTGTTGATTCTCTCTTATCATTCACCAAATTTCTGTATGCCTTACAGAAATTGTAGGCTTGTAGCTGATTGTCCTCCACGAAAAAAAGTTCATTTAGAATACGACTGAAGCATTATTTGAGAGGAGGAAAGAAGTTGATCAGATTAGCTATGAGAATTTTCCAGGATTTTGTTGTGTTTAGGTACAGAATATGGAGGATTCCTTCATCCAGAAGTTATGCACTGGATCCCATGGGATCATCAACATATAATCCTTGAAAAGAATCCTGGGTATAAGATCTCTGTGCATTCACTGACTGTAGTCACTTCTAGTATTTATTTTGGTATAACTTTTGTGTGGTTCAGAAAACCTTCTAAACTCCCTACAAAGAGTGTATGATTCTACTTCATTGGGATGTCCTTTAACTCTAAAATTTGAGACCACTTTCCCTATCAGGAGACAGACCCTCTCTTCTCCAAGAGCAGGTGTAGCAGGATGCTGCAGTCATCTTCAGTTTCCTCTGAGATGCATGATTCCATCTTCTTCCCTTCATAAGAATGTGCTAAAACCTTGCTCTTCTGTTGTGGGATCTTTGGAGGAACCAGAAATTCTTAGTTTTGATATAATTGTCTACAGACTTGGGTCACATTTCCCATGCTGTTCATTCAGAACTGTATCCCTTCATTGCAAAACTTGACTTGAAGGAAATGTTTTTGAATTGTTTTTATAAGTAAAGCAATTTCTCCTATGCTGGTAGCCAGAAAAAAAATAAATCGTGAATGAGAACAGCTTAATCCAGAGAGAGTATGTCAGCATGGAAGCTGTTGTCCTCCAAATATTGGCATATTTCAGTTCCTTTCTGTCAGATTCTAGTTGGATTCAGTACCCTCCTTCCATTCTCAATACCCTAACTTACACGTGCTCTGTCTTTGCTAGAACGGTGCTCTTTAAAGATTTCAGAAAATTGTTAAGAGAGGAAGGGTTTTGGTTCCAGTTGCTGTTGATCTAAATGAAGTGATAATTTTCTAAGAAAAAAGGCATTTTGTATTACTGTAGTAAATTCATAGCTTATTAGTTGAAGATCAAAGTTGCCCCTTTGAATTTCAAATTCTACTGTTCTTCTAAATTCTTACCTGTTTCCAGCCATTGTAAAGGCAAACTTTCTTACTAAATGTAAACAAATAAATGTCATTTACAAAACCTTTTAACAAGGTAAAAACAATCCAATCTCTAAATGAATTATTTTTCTCTTGTATTTTAGATTGCTTCAGGTTATGCTGCACTTAAAAATTTAGATAGGGTATGCAGCCTGCTAGTTCATGCCTCACCCATGTAAACGGGTGCCTTGTGTTAACATTGGCAACCTGTGCAACAGGTATTGCAGGTGGGTAGTTGGGAATTGATGGTAAAAAGTTCAGAAGGAAACCTTTGGGATACATTTGGGATCCTGTACTGTGAAAATCGGAGAGCTCGTTAGTTTAAAGGTATTTTTCAGCCCATATACTCTGAGCTGATGCAAGTTCACTTCAATGGATTCAATCCTGAAATTTCATCCATATGAGAGATGAAGACTTGATACACTGTTCTGAGACTGTCTGTTTATAATAAGTGTTTTCTCATAACAGCCTTCTTTGCTTGCAGAAGATGCTAGCTTGTTGGGCAACAGAACTTTGATACTTTGAGTTTTTACTTTGCAAAATATTGATAGCTTTAGAATTAGCAATCTGTCTGGTATTCATTTCAAGGTTTGGAATTAACTTGTTAGGAGGATAACAGACATTTGAATTGTTAACTCTCCTTGCCTGCAGTGGGTTGGCAGGAAAATTGCATGCATAAAGAAAGTCCAATGAATGATAATCCATTTTCAGGTTTTTGGCTGGAGCACAGGAGTTCACACATTCTCACACTGGTAATTCCTTAACTAGCAGAGTTTGACCTGGTTTGACCAAAGTCTGAGAATAAAGAAATTACAGACTACTTCCAGTCATGGTAGAAAGGGGTAGAATAACCAGGAGTCATAAGCAGTTCAACAGCTGCTTCAGATAAAACTTCTTAATTACAGGTAAGACAGCTAATTATATCTTTTCCTTTCCCCTGTATTCAAGTAGGGTAGCTGCATCTTTTCCTAGCACATCATCTGCTACTCTGTGCTAGCCCTACTTCAGGATCCTCTGTTCACTACTCTTTCAATCTTGTAAAGTATCTTTTTTCCCTTTTTCTTTTTAAAAATAGTTTGAATAGGTTTTTTTCACCCTGTATTTACATGAATACCAATTAGTCACTATTTTACTAATCCTCGTGATATTAGATGTATCAGCAGTAGAGGAACTAAACCAAGAAATTATATAGTCAGCAGTGCAATACAAATTGTGCAAGAGTAAACATTCAGTAACTTAAAAGAGGGAAATAGTGAATTGCAAAATTTTAAGCATCTGAAAGTCAAAAGGAATCTTTCAAGGTATCTGTTGAAGTTTCTTCTTTCTCTTCTGTATCTGTGCTAATACATGTTTGGAGCTGCAGCAATTCTTCCTCCTACAACAAAGAACTACTAGAGCAAGCATGTCACTCTTGTCACTTGGGTAGTGTCTTGTGTAGCTAATAGTACCCAGCACACCACTGCACTGGTGTGTAGCCTCATCACACCTTACAAAAGTGATAGAAAATCATGGTAGTGAACGGAGCAAAGGTTGATATCTATGAGTAACTTTAAACTTGGTTGCTTCATGTCATTCTGTAAGAGCTCAGAGTTGGTATTAACCCCAGCTATCATTCCAAAGCAAAGGCATGAAGTAGTATTGTTAGTGCAGAAAGAGTATTCCTATACTTATTTAACTGTTCTTTCCTTTTAGGTGTGTACTTCAAGTCAAATAATAAATTGTTTTCCTACTGGTATTTTTAAAAAAAATCTTAAAATCTTTTCTTCAGATTTTAATGATGTGTAAATGATCACTGTATTTTTTCTGCTTACAGTAGTTGTGAGATTATGAATGTTGGTCTGTATGAACACTTCTCAAACAAGTATTCCAGTCAGAAAAAAATACCATTGCAAAGGACGATTTTATTGAATCTTGTTTTTCCATTTTTACAGTTGGAAGATGATGGGAAGCTATTCTATACCCTTGATGATGGTCATACCAGATTTACTGATCTCATCCAGCTAGTGGAATTCTATCAACTTAATAAAGGAGTACTGCCTTGCAAGTTAAAACACTATTGTGCACGGATTGCTCTTTAACCAAAGCATTTGTTGTTTCATCAGAGGGAAAGGAAGATACTAGTATACTTTTTCCCCTAAAGGCAATTTGTACAGCAAAAAGGGGGGAAAAACCCATTACATTGTAAAGATTCTATGTTTAGGCTGAAAAAAAAAAATTTATATTCTATGTAGATAAGAACTTTGCTTTGTGATTGTCACAGCAAGATTAACTTTATGGTTTTGAAAAACCATTCTTTCCTATGTAATTCTTTAGTGTTGTCTTGGACTTTCTGGGTTTTCTTTTCAACTGAAAACAGTTTTGAAAAATATTGTGTAACTCCGATAAAAATATAACTGAAGGAAGATCTTTGTTCTAAGGTTTAAAATTAACTTTTTTCTCTATGAATGTTTCTCATAATTTCTGTTCATCACATAATAGAATGACATTTACTGTGGCAAGGATCAGAAGCTGAACTGCACATTTTATTTGTAAATAAAATGAATAAATATTTTGCACTATATTTTTGAATGCTACTTTGAGGATTATAATATCCAAAAAGTGAAAAATCATTAAAACCACTTACAGCTGCTCAGTTGTATTGAGTTGTGCTATTCTTGTAATATTTTAAAGGATTTTTTCCTCTAATCTAATGACTAAATCTACGTCTTTATACAGAGCTGGATTGTCACTTACTTGGCTGTGAAATGTATAAACAGGCATAATTATTATGTAGTGCATAATGTGGTTTAGTGTTTACCTATAATCTCTGACACAAAGAGAGGCAGAAAGACCTGTTAAGTATTGTGGATCTTTGCACAGTTGAGGAAGGAATCAATTTCAATTGCCATTAAAAAATAAAAGTAACGTTACAATAGTTGTAAATTATCAATAATTTACAATAGTTACAAATAAAGATAAATCTAGTTGACTTTGCTGAAAATCTTATGAAAGTATATTTGTAGGCAGTTCCTAGATGATTTTATTTATTACAAAATAAATATGTCAGTTTAGCTACCAGTTAAGCAATCTTTACAGATTACCAAGTATCTAACATTCCAGCTAAAAAGAACTGTGCCAGTAGACCAAGTCAAATTTTGGACCACAGCATTAGAACTAATTTTGGTATTTCTGTTTTGAAAGAGAGTTGATACTGCTGTATCCTTGAACAAAATCTTGAGTGGAATGGGACTTGGGAAAGAGGCATCCCCATCCTCATGCTTTGCTGTCCAAGAGGTTTGATCTTGTTATGGGGATTCAGGACAGTGTCCTGGGTATCTTTACAAAGGGTAAAGGCTGGAGTAAAAGCGGTGTTTGAAGATGGGCGTCACACTGAATCCAGCTCCCCCTTCCTGTGCTTGCTTGAGGTCCATGACTGCCAGGCACAGCAGCTGCTCTGCTGCAGGAGGAGGTGGGAGAGAAGGTAGAGGAGGCCTGGGCAGAGATGGAGCCAGCGGGCCCCGAGGCACAGCGGTGCCGGGATGTGTCAGCTGACAAGGTCATGGACATGGAGGCATTAGAACAGTGTGGTAACTGTAGCCTGTGGTTTTGTTATTGTGTGTCTCTGGAAGGCAAGCATAATAACATAATACTGTGATACTTAATTTACCGACTTGATCCACACATCACTGACCTTTTCCTCTGGTATGCAAATGCAGTTTTTAAAGCTCATTAAAAAAGCAACTCTTCCTAATGTGTACCAAAGATGCAACATATGTGGTGCCTAAGCTCATTACATTAGGAAAGCTTTGTAAAATCTTTACAGTCTAATAAATTTAACTCTTAAACGTCAAACATAATTTGAAATTGTACTTAAAAAAGTAATTTTAATTTAAACCTCTTCAGGTTTGGTTTAATAATGTGATACTTCTCAGGTAGTTTTATTTCAGATGTTGGCGTAGAACAAGGAGAAACTTTCTCTGCATCCCTTTTTTTAATCATCTCTTGACAAATGTCAATTGTCTATTGTAGTCCATTTCTACTTGGAGATGTGAAGGCTTTGCTGTAATTTTTATTCGTGTTTATTTATGCATGCTTGGCAGAGAAGCCAACTGCTCGGTGAGTGAGTACCTGTCACCTTTGGACCTATCAGAAAAGAAAAGACTGTAGGGATGATGTCACATGGTGGAGAGACATCAACCATCAAGAAGCTTTGCCTGCTTTTTCAGTTTTTGTTTCATAAGTGAAATTGAAAAAAACCAAAAAACAAAATGAAAGCAAAATAATAATAATAATAAAACCCAAGTAAAATAAAGTATTGCTTAATGAGCATGGGATTTGAACATTTGTGCTGTCAAGTATTCAAAACTTTCTTACACTGCAAAGCATTTCCTCCTGCATTTTGACAGCTCTCTTAATTAAAATCTAAACTGAAATGTTGCTGGGAATACATAATCTCTTTTATATGATGTGTATACCTTTCTTGGACTCTGTTGTTGTTTGTGACTATGCCAGAAAAAAACAAACCAGTAAAACAAATAAAATCTAGTTTGCTGTTTAAATGACTTCACAGGCTACCTCCTTGTTTAAATTACTGAAGAAACAAACATGAAGGAGGTAGTCTTAATGTATAAAAGCAAAGAACCAAACACCACCTGTCAAAAGTCAAATATTCTGATATCCCAGACTTCTTCCCGATATCCTAAATGGTACAAGTTGTTGATATATGACTTTCAAGATCCTTGCTTGCAACCAGTCAGAACAAAACAGCAAGGAATTTCTGTGAGATCAGCCAGGATATGTCTGACCATAAAGTTCTTTGGGGGTTTAGGCAATGCTATTTAGACAGAATTTCAGTGTGTTAATTGTCACTTCTAATTAGGAATACTACACTTTGGTGCCCACCTTCACAAAGAGAATTGGCTAATCAGGAGCTGTTAACAGCTCAGGAAGAAATCGCTACTATTTTGGGCAAGCCAGTCTATCTGTCTCCAACATTCGCTTCTCTACAAAATGTGGACATTTTTATATCTACCTCAGAGTATTTATGGCTTTTTAAGGGAAAAAAAAAAAAAAAAAACCAAAAAAAAACAAAAAAAAACAACCAGCCACAGCCAACAGAACAATAGAAATTGGCGTTATTTGCAGGAGTTTTTTTTAATACTTAAATGATATGTTTTTACCTTTATTGATGCCAAAACACCTATGTATGAAGCATGGTATTTGAAAAACTCTCCATATTTTCTTCAGATTTAAAATTTTATGCTTCTCTGAGTGTTTATGTGTACTGCCAGGAAGAGAGAACTGAGCTTGCCATGTAGAGGAACCAAAAGCAGTGTTAGTGCACAAGCCTCGCTTGCTATCTGGGGTAATTAGCCCTGCAGGGGTATGCTCTGCGAGATGTGAGCTAGTGCAGAGATTGTGCTAAAGCTCAGCATTGTATTTGTTGGCATGCCCTTTGTGCCTTAGTTTCCAATCTAAAAATCTTCTTGGCTCAAAGGAGATTAAAAGTTAATTCACTGCTGTTTCATAACGCGTATCCATACACGGACGGAATTAAGGTTGCAGGGGCAGCATTAAGTGACATTTTTAAACTTCTGAGTGTTTTTACTTAACAATCTTATTAAGTCACTTGATGAATTTTTTTAAATGTTGTGAGTCTTCGAGTCATCCAACTAAATGTTTTAAAGGAGAGCTTTAACCCGTTAAATAAAAGAGGATTATGTATGTAACTAACTACAAGTGGGATCTTGCAAGGATAATTGAATTTCTGTCAAATGTTGTCTCTTACATCCTGGTTTAAGAGTTGTAGCATTTTGTGCTTCCCTGGGGGTAGAATTATTCCATAGTGGGCTTGGAGTATCTCATTTTAAGTTAAAATCAGCTTATTTCAAGAGAATAGCTTTTTTGTTGTTGTTTAAAAGCTACTCATCTTCATCTAAACAGAAGCCACTCATTCACCAATTAGTTTTAACTGTTGAAACCTATTTATTAGCTGTGGCTTGCAAATCACTCTAGTATTTGTCTGTAAGAAATCTTATACATAAATTTTGTTACCTTTATTTAATTAGTTTAGAAAAAGACAAAGAATTTACATCAGCATTTCTGTTTGATTAGATAAATAATTATTTTTATTGCTGTTCTGGTATTTCAGAGTACTATTCTAGTACTCACACTGTAATGCATTCCATTTCTAATTTCAACTTTGTAGCCGAAATCACCGAAGATAGGACATACCCCATTACTTGAATATACTTGCAAGCTTTCAGAGGTTAAACACTTATGGTCTATGCATAATCAATGTGTATGGTAGTGCAATTAATGTTAACTTTAATGAAATGCATGAATATTTAAAACTTAATGAATCTGACTTTACAGCACGCTTTACAGCCTGGCTCACATATGTGAACAGTATTGACTGTTGGCCTCTGGATGTCAGCAGTGTATCACGAAATTCCTGCAATCAGCCACTGTTTTCATGCTTCCTCCCAGAAATATCTGTGACTTGTGGTCTCTGCACACCTCCAGAACACCCAGTGCTTTTTCCTCTTATAAATTATTCACTTACTCTGTACCAATTAGTTCTACCAGTTGCTAGGTTTGTTATCAAGTTAAGCTTCAAGACAAGAACCTGAACTCAATGAGTGATTAAAAATTTATTAGCAGAGATGATTAAATATGCAGATAGTCTGTGAAGCTTGTTCTTGAAACCATTATATTACCTTTTTAATACTAATGATTTGTATAATTAATTTTATAAAAGCCTGAAAGTCTTTTAAAAAAATTCAGAGTAGGACATAAAAGGGAAGAGATTAAATGCAGAGGAGGCAGTGAACCTGAGCATTAAAACAGCTCATTCACATGTATAGGCAATAAAGTGATTTCCTTACAGGAATAGTTTGTGGTTTTTCTTCCCCTCTGCTAAGTTGATTACTTTATTAATCTTTTAAGCAATTTGGGAAAACTCTTACCAACTAGTGAGTCGTATTTTCAAAACAGAATTTCATGTGATGAACACTGATAATACAGATGATTCCCCGAAACTTTACAATTAAAACTCTATCAAGATGCAGTTCCTACAGCATTTAAGCACGTGTAGGGTTTAGGCATGTGAGGAGCCCCCGGGCTTCCTTGGGAAGGAAGGTCAGGTGCACTGATGCCACAGGTGCCACTGGGCAGCGTGGCCGCGCCAGAGAAGTTCCCTCAGGCCGCTTCGGAGGGCGGGAGGTGCGCAGGGCCCTCGCGGCTGAGCCGTGCAGCAGCCAGGCCCGTCTGGGGAGGCAGCGGGGACTCCCCGGAGCCCGCTGGGAGGGAGAGCAGCCCGCTGCTGCTGAGCCTGCAGGGCTGGCTCAGGAGGTGGGCCTGTCCTCCTTTCCATGGGGAAAAGAAAACAAATGACTTTACTGCCCCTTAAGGGAGTAGCTGGAACAGAAGGCAGTCCTGGGGCCAGGCTTCTTGCCTTCCATGTTCCTGAGAGAAAGTGAGCCCTCAAGGTAGTAGCTGTGCCTGCGGGGAGCTGATGCCAGCCAAGGGTGCTGACATGGCTGACATGGCACAGCTTTTGGCGTCTCTGGTATGTGCAGTGGGGTATGAGTTGGTTTGTAGCGCCTCTGTGAGAGGGTTTGGGAGGTAATGAGACCTGGCCACACACTGGGAGCTGAAGTGTGCCGGGGGCGTGAGGGAGGCTTTGGGGTGAGCTGTGAGCTGCCATCCCAGGAGTGCTGGGCGGGCAGCACAGCTGAGCACTCTTCAGCAGGGAGAGCCCAAGTTCTCTGTTCTCTCCCTCTCTTTCCAGCTCTGCCTGGTGCAGTGCCACTAAATGCCATAGCTAATGGCCATAGGCACTCCACAGGAGTGAGGTGCTGTGGATGAGGCTTGAAGGAAGGTGAGGGCTTGCCCCAGCTTCTCCTGGAGGGCCTGGACCCCCGGCCTCCTGCCACACCAGCAGTTGCCCCTCAGTGATGCTGATGAGTCCCACCAGCTGGAAACTGTCCAAGTTAGTGAGGTGCCCTTAAAAAATACGTGCAGCTGGGGTTTGAGTTACTACTGGGTTGAGGCTGCTATGAAAAGTGAGTGAAATTGTTTATTCTTTTTTAGGACTGGGGCTTTGAGGTGGAAGGGAAAATAGTGGAGGTTGTCATGCATGTGTTGTGTTGCCCCTTTTTGTTTTCCTCTTCTTTTTATGAAGTAGGGTGCCTTTATTCTCAAGTGCTAAGCTCTTTGTAGCAGTATTTCGGCCTTAGTTCCGTGAAGTGCAGTTTGTGTTTCTAACCCTGGCTATAGAAGGCAGCAGAACTGTAGCACAGCCTTTACTAGAGCGAGACCCAACAACAGTGTTTGCATTGCTGTCCCTACTGAGCTTGCATGGCTAGGAGCTTACGGGGGGAGGATAAGCCTAAGTAAAAATGATTGCTTTTTGGGTAAAATAGGTGTGCCTCTATGATGGTGGGAAATTAAGACAGTGCCCTAGGAACTTCCTTGGCAGAAGGCAGTCTTTGGGAAGCATTTCTGCAGTGCTCCCAGAGATGCATTGTACTTGGATGTCTCTGCTCTGAGCTAACTCAAAACACCACTTTTGAAAAAGATACTTCAGCTTCCCCTTCTACTGTACCAGTCACCTGTATGGGGACAGGGAAGGAGCAGATGAAAAAGCATTAGCTAGAGTAAGAATGTTGATAAAAAAATGTTGAGAGCACATTGACCGAGGTGCTTCCTGCTTTTCTCCTTGTGGCTGAAGCTGAACAAAGAATGAGTGCTTAGTTCCCCATTCCTGAATATGGCATAGAATGCTATGTTGCTATGTGAGGTCATGAGTTTAGACTGGTTTTTAATGTCAGTGAAAACTTTCTAAAATGAAAAAAGTCCTTAAAATGAAAGAAATTAAATACAGAATTTTAAATCCATTTACAATGTGAGAGAATGCAGGTGGGAGAAAAAACACATGAAGCTTTCACGGTTTGTGGGGTTTTTTTGTTTTGTTGTTAATTTGTGATGTGGTAATTTTTTAACAAAAATACTTTTTCTGCTAAATAGTGTGGAACATTGCAATTGCCAGATCTGCAGCCTATGCTAAATGTTCAAGTTCTGGGAAATAACTCATGGAAAAATATCTTCTGATGATGGATGTGAGGTCAACTATGCAAACTAAAATATTTTTTCCCTAGTTATATGGTATAGGGCTGTGGTGCTCAGACCATATGCATAGCTAGTTATTTTTAGGCATTTAAGGAGAATGTAAAGGAGGTGATATGTGTAGGAGGATGGAAGGGTACTGAGAGAATTTTAAGAGATGCTAACACTTGGAACAACAATAGATATGCTATTGGAATGATTTTTCCTAACCTGTGCACATCACGTCTGGAGGGGTTTGCTTCTGTACTAAACAATTAGAAATCATCATTTTTTAAATGATGCATGTACATCTTTGTGTGCTGTGCATAATGCTAGGGATTTCTGTATGCTTAAGATAATGTGTGTAAGTGTTGGCAGGATCAGAGTCAAAGATGTCAAAAATAACTTGGAGGGCTTGTGGAAATTTACCAAGTGTAATAAGGTGATACTTCAATTGGTGCTGAAGTGGAAATTGTAGCTGATATTATATTTAATGATGGGCTGTGGTCACTGGGTTCACTGTGACTGAACAATATCCATCTCTATTTTTGAAGTAAATGAAGAGCAGTATATGAAGTTGAACTAAAAATTAAGAATGTTTTTCTCTTGTACACTGATATTGCTCTTTATGCTTATTATCCTGCATTGTGCATGCATAAGAAAAGGAAACACTCAAAAACCTCAACCAAACCTCCCTCATGCTGGCCCTGAGCTTTCCATAAGGACAGAATTTGCAGTAGGAATCTATATTTGAAGTGGCCTTGGCCTTGTGAAAGTGTAAGATGTATGACACTTTCAAAGAAAAAGTTCTTCATTTCTCATCATGGTAAAGGAATGATCTAATTGTTTCTGTTGCTTTGCTAGAAATAAAACTAACATGCTGATTCAGAGTACCAGCAGTACAGGTGGGGCTTAAAAGGGTTTTCCTATGGAAAAGAGGTACAACTCAATTGTATTACCCCTTGGTAAAGATAATGGGAGTTTGCAATAAACAAATTCTAGGTTGTTCTGTGGTGAAGTGAAATGCTAATTTGTCTGCAGGAATGTGTGCTCCACTTCTGCTTCTACTTCCACTTGAAATAAAGCCATATCACTCAGCTTGGATTTAGAAACACAGGGAAGAATGAATATGCTTTTGCCATCACGTTTTTCCAAGGAGTTGCAAGAATGTTAACTATTGACGTTCTTCTCAACTTTCAACTTATGTTTTCTTGTGTATATAATTATTTCTAATTATATTTTTATTAGCTACAGAAATTAATTTCTCGATTATTTTTTGTCATTTATCTTCCTAGATATTTTTCTTTAGAAATGAGGTTTGTAAATTCTTTGAACCAATTTTTGATGTAATCTGGAAACAGCATTGGTTCTGTATTTACGGTTGCTGAATCTAGTGCTGAAAGCATGATATTTAATGGATTAACACACATGTACTGTTCAGGATATTTTCAAAGTTGTAACAGGAAGAGAAATATGTATTTGATCTAATAGAAACTTTTCACAAATAAATGTGATGGTGGAGAAATTCTGCTATGTTAGGTTATACAGACCAAAAAAAAAAAAAAAAGTCAGTTTTGAGGTAACTAACCATCTTTATAGTGGAGTGGTTTGCCTTTAGAATCTTTAGAATATATCAGAGTAGTTGTGGAGAGCACAAGAGAAGAAAAACTAAACAAGTAGGGGTCTCCCAAAGAGGAGAACAGTGATGATGGATCTGGAGGAAACAATCTCCAAGTAAAAGCTAGAGAACTATGGCTTTTTAGCCAAGTGATCTGTAGCAGTTTGAACCCTAAAAAGGAGAAAAGTGAATGAGAAGATGAAATGGAATGCATTAGAGAAGAACAACTACTTTCAGCTGCTTGGAATGGAGGAGGAGTCTTAATCTGTTTGAGCCATAATTGAGACATTCTTGAAGGGATGTGTATGAATCTGAAAAGCCTCACCAATCTGTCAGTGACTTGTGGAGTCTCATGGAGCAATTCTGAATTAGTGAAGCACTGGTATTTTTACTGGATAATTCTCAGTCATCAGTTGGGAGCCTGATGTTGTCGGGGAGGTTTTGTTTTGAGGAGGTTGTGTGGATTATCGGAATAGAAACATCTTATGCTCTGCCTAACAGAAGCAGTATAAACTGGAGACAGGTGGAAAGATGGTGAGACAGAAGTGAGGTGTACACATCGTATGGGTTGCAGTTACAAGGCCTTAGCAAAGATGAAGAGACTAATAAGAAGTCTTATTTCTATTTGCTCATTTAGCATCATTTGGTGTGATGGTATGTAATTATAATTAAAATGCAGCTGTCTTGTGACTCTATTCTGGCTTAGATTTCTGGCTGGAGATATGGATCTGTGCTTGTTAGGTGTTAGCTTTGACAATTGTTACTTGAAATTTTTATTGGAAGCTGACTTTGAAGTGTTGAAGTATTTGAATGTGTTGTGAAGTTTACTTTTAAACTTTGCTGTGGTATCTCTGCTGAAGAGTAGCTTAGATATTTTAAAAAAAGTAGAAAGGTGGAAACCACATATGTAAGCATGTTAACTTTTTATTAAAATAAATCACTCCAGGAGACCTCATTAAGCCAGGACGATATTCTAAAAGTGAATATACATGTTGACAGCTACACCCATAAATTTGAAAACTGCAAACATGTTCAGCATAAAAGCCATTTTTGAAAAAAGCTGTTGCTCTGCCCTTGTACTAATTTAAGATTTGTTCATTCATTCTGATTTTTATAGTTTCTTTTCACATATATAACTGGGACAGTTTAAAAAGTGCATTATAGAATTGTTCATGATGTCACAAACTTCATAATGTAGATGATTATTTTTAAAAATGCATAATTTACGTATAGGCTCAAAGTATCAAATTGATTCAATACTTCCATTTTTTTATTTTTTAAACAAACAAAATGACCTGTCCATAAACTGTACCTCAGTACAGTATTCTTGCAAAGAATTTCTGTTTCCTAGGAATCATGATGTGAGTTTAAATGGTTTGGCTCTAGCAGTAGGTTTTGTGAAGAGGTTCTCTAGTTCTACTCCTACTCTATCTGGACACGTAATAGTCTTCACAGACAGCACAAGATCATCTCAGACCATCTCTTCTTTTGGTGCCTTCCTGCCAGAGGACATTCAAGGTACACCCATATTTAAGATGATTTCATTAAATTAAGGACTTCATATCAGTTTAGTTTGTGGAAGTCTAATTGGTACAAAGGGAGACGAGTATTCTGCCTGTGGATGCAGATTCTGAGGCAAAATAAACAATCAGTCCTGACCTCAGGTTTGTTTTCTCACTGGTGTGGGAGGAAGGAGGAGAAACGAATCACTTGTCTGCTCTGTGTGGGTGGAACCAAGATGGTATTTAGAAGATAGAATAATTTAAAGTGAAGATCAGTAATGAGAAATCCCACCAGAAAGAGCACAGGAAGATGGCAAAAAGTCATCAGGTGATGGAGAGGATCTGAGCAAGGGACAAGACCATGGGTTGAAATGGTTCTTGGGCATTAAGAAACACAAAGTATGTTTTTGTTTGTTTGTTTGTGTTTGGTTTTTTTGAGGGGAGGTGGGTCCCTTTTTTTTGAGTAGGCAGGTATTTTTGTGGTTACTTTTCATATCTGAAATGTTTGTGTACAATCTAATTACTTGTACTTTGTCATATTTAGCAAATAGTTTCTAGGCTCTTCTTTGTTTGGGAAGGATTTGCTATCCATGCTTAAATGTATGTTACCTTAGATCTGAAAAATGGCCAGGGCTATTGGCGAGGGCTGGCTACTTGAATTTAAATATTTTTCATAGAAAATATAGTTCTCTGAATTTCTTTCTAGGCAGTGATGTAATAAGGAACAAGAGAAACAGAAGAAGGATGCCAAAATAATTTGATGACATTTGAGATGAATCAGTACCGTGCCAACAGAAACACATAAACAGTGTTTATGAGAGAGATTTTCATACATTGACTGACCTGTCATAGTGTAGTTGTTCAAAACTTTTGATAGGTGGATAGTATGTTTACATTGATGACAAATGAAAGACGGAGGTAGCACTATCCTCAAGGATTCACATTAATATGTGCACGTTTGTATATTGACAGGACTCCAACTTTATCTTCACAGCCAAAAAAAACAGTTTTGCTACAGAAAGGCTGTCAGGTATGTGCACTGCAGAAAATAAATCTGCACGGAGTAAAGGAAATCATAAAACCTACAGAGTTCCTGGACAATACTGGCACAGATTCTTTCTAATGAAATTAATTGCAGACATGGTTGTGCTGTTTCTTGTCTCCTCCAATCTAACTGAGTGCAAGCTCCTCAAACAGGCTTTTATTAGTGAATATTAGTGGAAACCATCTGGTAAAGGAGAATCTGTGCAAAGCACTTCTTTATCTCTAATTAGCCTCAAACAGATTTTCATCTCTCTTTATACTATATGTTATTTGTGGGTAGTGGGAAGAGGAATGAGTAAATTGATCATCTCAATCAAGTGTCTCAGCAGCAGTTCTCAGTGAATCCCAGCATATTACTACTTTCCTGTGTATTGAATTAGACTGCTGCCTCGATTTTATTATTTGTAACACATTCTAGTATCTTTGATATGAGCAGGGCAGGGAAACAACCCTCAGTCTGAGTGGGTTGTGTTTGCTGTTTTTTTGTTTTGTTTGTCTGTTTTGGTTTTTTGAGGTTTTCTTGGGTTTGTTTTGGTTTTTTCTGGCGCTGAGTAATAAAAAGTCAAACCCAAAACTTATGCATCCAAATGACAAGGTCCAAAGGAGGGCCATGAAGATGGGGGAAGGATCTGGAGGGGAAGCCTTATAAAGAGCAGCTGAGGTCAGCCTGGAGAAGGGGAGACCTCATTACAGTCTTCAACATCCTCATGACAGAAGCTGGAGGGACAAGTAGTGATCGCTCTTTTGACCAGTGACAGGACCTGAGGGAATGGCATGAACCTGTGTCAGGGAAGGTTTAGGCTGGATATCAGGAAAAGGTTCTTCACCCAGGGGGTAGTTGGGCCGTGGGAAAGGCTCCCCAGGGAAGTTGTCACAACACCAGCCTGACAGAGTTCAGGAAGCCTTTGGACAATGCTCTCAGGCACAGGGTGTGACTCTTGGGGAGTGTTCTGTGCAGGGCTAAGAGTTGGGCTTGATGATCATGATGGGTCCCTTTCAACTTAGCTTTTTCTGTGATAGTCTGCATAGGAGATTCTTTATGTAGTAGACACCCAAGAAAAAGTGAGGCTTCAAAGAGTAGTGGCTTTTGCACATTGCCCTCAACTGACACTTCCAAAATCATATAATGATTACACTGTGGACTTCAGATAGGAAATCTTGAATGCTACTGTCTAAGTTTTAGAGCTTGGGATAGAGGCAATGACAGATCTCGACAAGGCCAACTAACAGGTTAGGAAAAACAGTAGTGGCAGAGAAAGGTCTAGAGTGATGCTGTATGAGGATAAACAGCACTGGCACTGAAGAAGGGAAATAAAACACTGTAGCCTACAGCCAGTAACACATTAGTCTGACCTAAACATTTCTTTGTTGTCTGGTGTTTGTGCTGGAAAAACATCTTTAGAAGGAAGAACAATAAAGGCTCATTGTGTCAAGTTGATGAATGAGGAATAAATATAGCGATTACAATTTTTTTGTGGAAGATTTTCAGTTTTCCTCTCCTAACCAAAAAAGACTAGAGTTTTCTGCAGAGGTAATAGAGAGCAGGAGTACATGCAACTGCAGAAAAGAGCGCCAAAGAAGTAGGTGCCTGCACTGAGGTGTCTTCCTTAAACTTAAAAATTGAGATATCTGCCAATTAATTTACTGTTGATCTTGGTTATAGATGGAAACAAATCATGCTGGTGTGGTAGGTCAGACCTACCTCATGCTGAGGTCAGAGAAGGAGATGTGCTTTCAGTTGTTTGCTTTCCACTAAACATTAAACTATTTTTAAAACAGCAGACTTGAAAATAATTCCGTGAACATGTTCAGGTGTTAGACTCTTGGTACCCAGCAAGACATATTCTGGAGTACAACCTATGTACTGTGTACATGCTAACAGAGCATAGCAGTGTACCAAATGAATCAGTGTGCTCTTAGGACATTTAATGGCGTTTTGCTGTGACTATTATGTGCAGACTTTCATTATTATAATGCAAAGCATGGTATGTCTTTGAGCAAGTATTCATGTTCTTTTCATTTTCCTGCCATGTAGTGGAGTTATCAGTCAAATAAGTAAACAATGATATTTTTATATCATTGTTTACTTATTTGTAACATCATTGCCAACAGATGTTTAGGTCATGCATTATACCTAGACTTTTCATGTAATGTTTTTTAGGTGTGGTTTTGTTGTTGTTGGGGTTTGTTTGTTTTTGTTGTTTGGGTTTTCTATTGTTTGGGGGGAGTTTGTTTTGGTTTTGGGTTTTTTTATTGTTTGGTTTTGATTTGGGCTTTTCTTGTGCAACACAAGCTGCCCTTGTAAAGGAGAAGAAAATAGACGGAGCTGGAGAACTGAGCAAATATGACCATATGGCAGGATATCCTAGCATACTCTTCCAGATTCTGCTGTGGAAATAATAACAGTAAAACTTCTATGTTATAAAATAGGTTCTATAGCTAGGCCTATTTTCTTAAGGATAGTTAAAAAAACCCATAGACCTTGTAATATTAATTTCATATCTAGTCAAAACTACCTAGATGTGTACAGTTCCTTGTTAAACCTAGATTTCCAGTTAGCTTACTTTAATTTTTTTTTAAATTTTAACTTTGGCTTTTAACTGGAGGTACGAGCCCATACAGATGAGTTAAAGGCTATTGTTTCCTTTGGGTCAAAGAATGATTTTGATGTATCCTCTCTCCTGTGAAACCTTCTGCCCCAAACTCCTGCATCTGGAAAACTGTTTATGATTGTCAGAGGTAGAAATGCAAGCTGACTGGTTCTGCAGGAGGAGTGGAGAAAGCACAACAGAGCACTGAAGAGCTGAAATTAAACAAATTGAAAAGAGGAGTACTGTTGCCTTCAGGAACAGCTGCTTTCAGAGTAAGGGTTTCTCCTCACCTCGTTCCCAAAATGCTGGGTCTCCTTTTGTAACCAGTCTGTCATTAGAGACCTTCTTTCAGTGGGCTGCATCTTGTCTGTTCTTAATTAGTTATTACTGGACTATGAACTACTGGCAGCTATTTGGTCCAATTTATACTCTTGAATTCCACCCCCTCTCAGGCAAAGAGTTGCAGTTCTTGTTGTGTGGAGAAAGTTTTTTGTGTCTTTTTAAACACGCTTCTTGATATGTTTACTAGATGTTTGTAAGCAACAAGTAGTGAGCAGGTGATGTGCTTCAGCAATTGTTACTTTATAAATATGGGTAAAGGGATCAGTTGAAGAGTTGAACTGTCTCCCTTTTAAATGTTTTCTGTATTCCTCTTGGCTCTTTAATCAGAGTTGCATTTAAAATAAAAGGTTTGTGAGTATTTGGGTTTACAAAATCATGTACTATTTTTTTGGTTTTTTGATTGTTTTCCCTTGGGTTTTTTTTCTTCAGTTTTTAATACTGTTTATTTTTTCTGACCTCTCAGAATTGAACTGGTGTTTTCCTTGTGGTAGTATATAACTGCTGCCCAATCATTGCATATGCATGCCTCAGGGTTATTCTTCCCCATTACTTTGAATTTAACAACACTTTATCTCCCATTTAAAAAGAAAAAAATTGTTACTGCAGAAGTAGATTATGGATATACACAAGAGAGAGGATGTCATCCTGTCTGTTGTGCTGCCCGGTGTCATCCTTGGTGTTGTCTGGTAGAACTTGAATATTTTAGAAGAGAAGACATAAAATTTGGCTTGTTGGTGTTTGGAAAAAGTCCAGTGAGGCAGCAAAGACTGTTGGATATCAAGGAATAGGGAAAATAAATAGGATTTTTTTGAGACAACCGGCTGGGCTGGCTTTCTAAATCAAGCAAGGTAGTGATCCTGAAAAAAAAAGCTGACAAATCTAGGACTCTAATGAAGTGACTGGATGAATGAAGCAGCGTGAACTTTGTCTGGAAAGAAAGTGGAGAAAGAGATGGCTTGATTACAGAAGTTTGAAAGTAGAAACTTTTTTTTTCTAATTTGGTTCATTGAATCATTTGTGTACACTTTTACAAATGACCACTAAATTAAACTTCTGAAAATTGCCATTTGTAACTATTCCAAACTGCCAGTTTGAATGGTCTGTGAAGATATCTTTCCATTCACGCCACTTCCCCTGCCACTTACAGTTAAGATTGGATCCTGATGGATAGCATCATTTTGTCACATTGTGGCACTTTATAAATAACATAATGCAGTGATGTACAGTGCACTGACAATTGCAGTTTTAGTAGCTATTGGGAAAGCTAAAAATGAACATTTTCCATAGTCTAGATCGTTTACTTTGGCGGCTGGGCTTTCTGCACATCTCCAGTATGTATTCCCATAAGATATTAAAAAAGATGTATATGTTTTTATTATATTGTGTATACACTTTGGTAGGTGTAAAGTAAGTTTACATTTTAAATGCATTTGTGCTACTATCAGAGAAAAGCAAAACAAAATAAATTGATGCCAGGGGAAATGTCAGGCATGCAACACAGATTTGTTAAATAAACATTACTGTGTGGCATTAGCTAATGTTATCACTTTGTTTCCCTAGTGGCTCTTTTTTTGATTATCTGCATTTCTAAAGACTGTACACATTTCATACACACTAAGAACTGACTACAAGGATTCTACTTACAGGAAGAGCCTTGCAAAAATACAGAATATGATGGCATTTCTTTATTTACAGCTCTGCTAAAAGCATAGGAATTTCTTAGTAATTTTTGTTGTGGAAGGGATGATGTGAAGAAATTTCATTATTGAACTTTTTGAAACTCGGAACTGTATGTCGTAGAACTTACAAAGCAAAATAGAATTTCAGGGATGTAAATGAGAGTAAAAAAGTATATCAGGCTTTTTCTGAATATCTTTTAGATTAGAAACTGAGATAAAAGTGTTTATTTAGGATTTATTTAAAACATTGTGCAATGGATAGCACAGATAGGCTTGTAACTGTGGAAGGTGATTTCATAACTTTCACTTGGACTTTTACATGTAAATTCTGGTTATTCATAGAACAGGGCTGTAAAAGCCAATATGCAGTGTAGATAATGCTTATAAATATTGTAAATTTAGGAAATCTTGTGAAGAATTCTGTGTATAGGAAATCCCTCCTCCTCTAGCCAATTCACATCCAACACCAGAGACTGGAATACCTGCAGTTCCACTGCCTGACTTATTCAAGCAAGCTGGATTTATTAGCAAAAACTGATAGTAATACCAGCTACGGGTTGGCCTGTTTATATATTTGCTGTTGCAATGTTAGATTGCATAATGTATGTATTTTTATCTGAAGAGTATAAGGCTTATTTTCAGGGTTTGCATAATCAGCATATTTCAAGCAAATCTGATGCAAAAAAGTGACCAGGATAAAAAAGAATATCAAAGCTGAATGTTCTTACCATCTGTTCAGTTTATTTCATATACCATGTTGCTGGTCTTAATCCAAGTCCAAATAATCTTGTATCCATATTACAGCTGACATCAGCTGGCCTGTCTTTTGGCTGTTGGTAGAGAAGAGGAAAGTCTGAGGCAAGAGAACTGATCCTGACACATTGTCTAGAGCATCTGGAGGGGAAAGTTTGCGCTGATGTTACCTTTCCCAGGAGGAGAACTTTATTTGAATTCAAATCAGTAGTCTTTCATGCCTATGTAATTGTCAGGACTTTGTTTAATGCATTATTTCCTCACTTGTTAAATGTTGACTTGGATGCAGGACTCAAACGTATATTAAGTTTGCTGATGACGCTAAATTAGGAGGAGCTGTTGACTCCCTTGAGAGAGGCCCTGCCAAGAAATCTTGACAAATTGGAGAGATGGGCAACCACCAGCCTGTATGAAGTTTAACAGGGGTGAGTGCTTGATTCTGCAGTGCTGGACCTGGGATGGGACAACCCTGAGCATACATTGCAGACTGGGCAACAGGGGTTGGACAGCAGCCCCATGGAATGGGACCAGGGGATCCTGGTCAATGGCAAGTGGAATATGAGTCTGCAGTGCCTTGGCAGCCAGAAGGGCCAACCCTGTCCTGGGGTGCATCAAACACTGCATTTCCAGCTGGGCAAGGGAGGGGATTGTCCTGCTCTGCTTCGGTGCTGCCTCACCTTGAATATTGTGCACAGTTCTGGATGCCACAATATAAAGCTATTAGGGGGTACCCAGAAGAGGGCTATGAGAATGGTGAATGGTCTCAAGGGGAAGTTGTATGAGAAGCAGCTGAAGATAATTGGTTTTTCAGCTTGGACAGGGTAGAATTCTTTGCAGTCTTTTACCTTCCCCATGAGGGCAAGTGCCGGAGCTGATCTCTCCCTGGTAACCAACACTGGGACCCAAGGGAATGGTCGGAAGTTATGTCAGGGGAGGGTAGGCTGGATATTAGAACAAGGTTCTCCACACAGAGGGTGGTTGAACACTGGAATAGGCTCCCCAGGGAAGTGGTCACAGCACCAAGCCTGACAGCTTGAGAGTTTGGACAATGCTCTCAGGTATATGGTATGATATTTGGGGATGTGCAGAACTGGAAGTCGAACTTGATGATCATTGTTGGTCTCTTCTAACTCAGGATATTCTATGAATTTGCAACCTAAGTGATATTTGAGTATAATTAATTGGTTTTGATTATTAAGTAGGAACAAGAGAAAAATTATATATAAGGAAAAATATTGACTTCTCTCTTGACCAATCCATCAGGTATAGCCTACAACAGGAATCTCCAGTGAATTTAATGAAGCAACTTGAAGAAGTGGCAAAGAGAAATAACAGAAGATTTCTATTAATCTCTCTTGATGAACAAGAATGTAGAATCAGAGTTTTGTGGATTTTTTAGGTTGGGTTTTTGATGTATGTGTGGTTTGAATTTCAGTTTTATCTATCAGACTCAATCTTGTTTCCTTCCTAGTGCCTGCCACACCTGAGGGATCTGCTGCTGCCAAGGAAATGGTATGGCCTGGGTCTGACTTCTCCAGCTCCTGATGTGTTCAGAGCAAACATGTTTTCTGAGGACTTAACCAAAATATGGCAATGATCATTTCAGTATGTGCAAATTAAATATAATAAAAAAACCCTGTGGCTTTGCCAGAACAGGTGGCATTTCTGTGTAGGTTAGTATAAATCACTTTCCCAAATTTCATGTTTTTTTCATGTTCTCTAAGACTGACATTGATTGCTTGTGTCTTAATTTTTCTTCCATGAATTAAAAACATTGAAGCAAGAAATCATCACTGGAGAAAAATGTAATTTCAGAAAAGTTCTGTTCTGGTGAAGGTATGATTTTGTGTTGGAGAATAAGGTATGTTTAACTACAAATATTCTGTGTCTTTATTAACCATGTTCTATGGTATGTATATATATGCTAGAAACCTCCTGAACAGAAACCCTCTCTTCTTGGGGCATGGATGGACAGGTGTGTCAGAGGTTCATGGTACATCATACTGAAAATGTACTGGGTTATTTTTAAATAAAAACTCAAGAGTCCTGAGCCTTATCCAGATGAAGATGAGTTGGTGTATTACTCATTAATTTGGGAGATGGATCAGCTCCTAAATTTCTTCCTTTGTTGCATAAAACTGAAAGAGGAAAAATTCAATACATTTTGTTGTAGGTTTAAAACTAATTGCTACCACTGTAATTTCTAGGCTGATATTCAACTCTCTTTTTAAAAATGAACTATAAAAATAACCCTTCTTTTTTGTTATTGTTAACCCTATTAATGGACTCTATCACCTAGTTGGAAGGACTTTAATCCTGTCATCCACCTTTTCTGGTAATTTTCCTGAAATCTATCATTTGCAGCATGTGGCAATGGAGACTCTTAAATAGTCACATATATTTATCCTTAAGAAGCAGGTTTTGCTGGGGTTCATGCTTGAGTCCGTTTTTCTTATCTTCCTCAAATGGCCAAAGTTAACTGATTTGAAAGGGCCTCATTTTAAATTACATTCATTCAGTGAAAACAGAAATTAACACTTAGAGACATCTATATGCTAATGATTGTAGCTCAGGGAATACCCTTCTAACCTTTTCAAAAGGAGTTGGTAAAAAGCCATTTCACTTGAAAGCAACTTAGTAAAAATGGTAGATTAATTAAATACAATAAAATTTCCCTAAAATCTTTATCCCATTTATCACTTATCATTATTTTTCCTTTTCACACATGGTACCTTAGCTCCAAACTGAATGTTCCAGGATGCATTTATTAAAACTGTTTTTCTAGTGACATCTATTAGATGCTGAAAAACAGAGGTTAATAATGTCATGAGTTTTAGGGATGGCATGCAAACAGAGGTGAAGAAAGAGCCTCATCTATCAGAGTACATAAGATACTTAAGTGTATGAATTTTAGCAAAAGGGTAAAAAATGTGTAGAGGAAAGATTTCTTATAGCCCTTCCAGATGCTAAGAAATAAACTGAATGAGAAGATCCCAAGCTTTCAGGTCTTTTAAGGGCTGTGTCCACATCCATTAGTGAGTTTCCTGTAAATGCAAAATATGACTATATTGCTGCTTATAGGCAAATTTATTATAGATGCAGTTTGTGTTTGTTCTTGGCTCACTTTAAAGGAGGTTAGAACTCCTAAAGAGGATAAATAGAGCATTGCACATATTAAGTGCCTCATGCACGCTGATCTTCTGCCTTGTAGTACCTGTGTTACTGCCTAATGTGCAACATTTCGTAGATAAGGTCACTGCTGTGCAGGCCTTGCAGGTCCTTGAATCACGTTCCTATCTGGGAGAAAAGGAAAAGCTTGTGGAAACAGTCTTTGTTGTTCTTAAACTGACTACTGTTCATGTTGTGCTTGTTCTTAGAGGAAAAATTTCTAAGGAAAAGGCCTAAAAAGCTAATGCCGGGTGCTTCTTTGAAGCTACCCATCTGATTAGTCTTGTAGATCCTGATATGAAGTCAAACTAGGGTCAAATAAAGTATTAAGCCCTGGAGTAAGATGTGTCTGCCCTAGGCTAGAAGCAACTCATACTTGGTTTAAATTTAATAGCAGTAAAAATCCTATTGAAACAAAATGTGGCAATTATCACAGTTGAAATTCCAGTGCGGGAGAGACTGGAGGAAGGTCATGGATTTGTACTTAGTTTACTGAAGAAAAAGTGAGGTGAAGATCCAAAAGGATCACAAGCTTTAGTAATACTTAGTTAAGCAGGTCTTACAGAACAGCTTTCCTTCCATCAAAAAGAGAGGCCTAGAAACCTTCCCAGATGGCAGAGCAGTGTGTCCACAAGCCCGAAGGAGGCAGCTGTAAAAGACTGTATTCAGCTCTGCCTCAAGAGAGAGTCCAATACACTGGGCAACCAGACAAGAGGAGATAGGTGGTGACGGTCCTTGAGCAGAGAGGGACATTTGTGACTTGGGGATTGGAGGGTGAGATTTTTCTGCAGGAATTGATAGAGGAAGGTAAATGACTGGCTGATAGCTACCTCCTATATAGCAAAGCGAGAGAGTAGGAATCTTTTGACTAAGAATTGGTAATATATGATTAAAAAGGGGTAACTGTGCCTTGAACACATACCAGAAGATTATGTGGGGTGTGAGAGAATGTCTTGTGCAGGCTTTATTAGCAGCTCAACTGTACCCTAGGTTTTTTTAGTTTTATCGGAAAAGTAATGATCTATACTGCTGTGTTTTTCTCCCCCTGGTCTGCAGAAAGACAGTTTTTAAGCAGCTGTTGCTTAATGCCACAAAAAGCTAACATGACCTGGGATCAGAGCAGTTATGAACAACGGGATCTTTGTTTTTCACTGTTCTGAGTAGGAGCTGTTCTCTGCTCTCATGACTTCAACTTTCCCCTGGGTTTTAATCAAAATGACGTCTCTGTTAAAATTCCTTGAAAAGGGGAAAAACATCTTACTTAAGCTGGCAGGTTTTAGTGTGTGTGCAATAAGGCACATATTTACAATGCTAAATTGTCTTTTAGTCTGTTGTTCCTCCACCTCACACCAAAAGCCAAAACAACAGTTAAAATTGCCGTTCTGCACCTAATCAATTTTGGAAGCAGCACTTAATTCAGTGGCTGCCAGGAAGAAATGCTTTTCTCTACTGTTTTGGCTCTGGATAAAACACAATAATTCAAACAATTTCCTTTGCTAATTTGAGACTGTCCTATTTTGGGCAGTTGGTTCTGTGGGTTCTAGGCTGGTCTAGCTAAATAAAACCCCAAGGTGCCAGACTGGGCCTCTTTCTCAGAAGTGTCAGATATTGCTTATTCTCAGCTTATGGTTTATGAAAGTAAACCCACATCTAAGTCCCTCTGGCACAGTAATAGGGATTTGCAGGAGTTTAGCAAGCTAAAGCAGATTCTGCAAATTGAGCAGATACATATTCAAAGCCATGTAAAAACTTGACTGGGGGAGTTTCATAAATCTGGTTTGCTGAATGTTTCAGTAGGCCAGTTTGGTTTGCTATGGTATGAAAATGTAGTTAGCTGAGAGAGTTATCTATCAGTTGAAGGTTGTATTCCCTGCAGAAAGATCAAAACTGGCTGAAGTTGATACCTTTTATGTTAATGAAGATATTTTAAACTGGATGGTTATATTGTACTTATGAATTGTCATGGTTACAACAACAGAAAGCAAAAGCCTATCAAAAACCTCCTGTGTAAAATTTCAATCATTTAAGAGTTTATTATAAAAACAAACCAATCCTCTTTTGCTGGAGTCTTATTTTCAGTTGGTGATACTCTGTTTTACTGTACTTGCACAAGTTGTGGCATAGGCTTCTAGATCCAGAACACATATAGACTATATCATGATAGAGAGACAAATGCTGTGGTGGCTTGCTGTAACTAACAGCTGATGTTATATTTTTAATGAAACTATTAATTTAATTGGAATGCTATTTTTCAGCTTTATTTGAATGGTGTCAGTAGGATTAAATTGTTTTGTCTGTCTGTGTCACTGACAGTGTCTGAAAGAAAAAGTCTTTATAGTACTCCACCATTCCCCTTTATCATTTTGGGACAATATTCAAATTGGTACTTCAGTTGTAATGTGTGAATTTGATACCCCATGGTAATTCAGGTATTGAAAAAATGTACCAATGCCTTTAATCACTTGTTCTAGATGCAGTACTTAAGTGCTTATGCATCCTTTTTTAAATCAAACATTAATGATGTGATAAATTTTTTCATTGCCTGAATGAATATAGATATGAATGAAAAATTATGATGGTTATGTTTAACAGTATATAATGATAGTGCAAATGTCACTTGCATTTGATTTCATCCACATTAGAAGAAACAAAAAAGATAAATTGAATTTTTGGTGTGGTGGGGTTGTCTTGGGTATTCTCACTCATTTTTGAGATTGTAATTGGAGTTGAAAGCAGTTTCCCTGCTTTCATATATTTTTTTCCTGTGAAACAATGTAGAATTTTCTATTGTAAATGCTTCTGTATTTAAAAAAAACGTTTCTCTAAAATATAAACACAGCTTTTTGTTGTCAGTAGTGGCAGACTTCTGATACTGCTTCTAAGCAAGTATAAGGATCTACTTTTTTCCTCCTCATCTTGGTTAAAGAAACATCTATGTTAAATTACACGTAATTTTAGCTGATTCACTTGAAAATAAAAACAATTAGTTCTCTTTGCTTCAGTGTATGTAAAACAATAAAATCCAAGAAGTTGCTTGCTATAAGCTAGTCATTTAGAATATTAGTGGAATAGAAATCAGCTTGGACAGGGTGATGTGTGTTGGAACCAAAACAGAGCATGCAGTTAAGAAAAAGGAGAGTGAAAAGGATTTCCTGCATGCATAAGCAAAGCAGGTACTTTACAAAATGTAAGTGAAGGAAAATGTTAGTTTAATCAAATAATATGTTGCCTACTTAGTTCTTTCTATTCTGTCACTACTGGTAAAAATTTGTCTTTGCATGAGGTTTTAGGTATTCTGTTCCTATAATAAGAGCATAGCAGAGCCATGTAAAGACAAGGAGAAACTCTCTCAAGAGGAAAGGAGGACACAAGGCCAGCTTTGAAGGTTTGGGTCTCCCATGCTGTAGCCAGGCACAGAGCCAAACATCCAACTGATACCCAATGCATCACATGTAGAGGTGACATTGGATTTGTAATCCAGCCACAACATTAGTTAATGACATACTGAATTAGAGCAATCTGTAATTTTAATAAGTGTTTTATGGAAATAGATCCTTTAGTGAAGTTCAAGGGATTTAGTGTTTTCATACAGGAGATTGTGATGAGTTACACAAGAAAAGCAAAGCACAAGCATGCCCAGGGTTTGGATTTTCACATGTGTTGTATATTGTCTGGGTATTTGCATTAACTTTGTGTGGGTGTTTATCATTGGTACTTGGGTCTTGAAGCTTTTTGGCCAAGCTGTAACTGTTCCCTTTTGGAGTGCTCATTCTCCCTATCCTACTTCCCCTCCCCTATCTCTGAAAAAACCCTGAGAGTTATAATATTTACATTTAGACGTGTGGGGGGATGCTTCTTGCTGACACTGCTTATGATAGAGCTTGCTAACGAGGAATTGTCCTTAAAGGAAAGGGCAGATTCTGACAAACACAAATTTCCTTTTCTTCCCACCTCTTTGACTCAGCTTTTAGGCTCTGCAAACTACACTGGGATTCCTATTTGTGTAAAACTTCAGAGGTTTGTGTCCACCTGTTTCTTTCCTATTTTCCTCCAACTCTACTCTACTAAGTACTTGTGGGTGATTTGGCAATAACCAAATGTAGTCCATTCAGTACAATCTCTCCAAACCTAGATAAATGAACAGTATGTGACCAAAGGAAATATAATCCACTGGATATTTACAAAATACATAATGCTAACCCTAGTAGCCTCCTCAAACGAATCAACAAATCTAATTTTTCACATCCTTCTTTTTAGATTTAATCTCAGCTAAATCAAAGGCTAACAGGTGATCTGGTGTTTTGTGTGCCAAGGTACTTATATCACTTAAGACTTTGCTGATATCTACCAGTGTTCTGTGCCTCACAGGATAGAGCTGAAAAACTGAGCTATTCTGTATTTTTGTTTCATGTTCCCAACCCCATCTAGGTCTTTAGCATTAGAATAGATCTCTGACATGAATTTAACTATGACCAAAGAGGGTGAAATCTGGTCCTTGTCTTTGCACTGCTAAGGTATTGGATACCAGATATGACGTTCAGGTATGGTGAAGTAAAATGCTGTGTGGGGTTGCTAACATTGGGGAATATCACAGATATATGCAAAGAACTTTCACATATTTTTTGAAATCGGAGGGAAAACTTGATTTTTATAATTAAAAATACAGTTCTTCTGGTTCTATCTCTGTAATTAATCCTATTGACATCTCATTTTATAATTCCCTGGTCCTAACCTGACAGTGCTCACTCAGAAATAATTTAACTTTGGAATTCTGTTATCTGCCAGTGACTCTCAAGATGTTGAGTGTTCAAAGGAGGAATGCATAAAAATGCAAAATGGTTCACATAGAAACATTTGATATAGTGACCTCATTCCTTCTTTGCAATCTATTCTATTTTTTTTCCGGCGATTCTGTCATTTTTAGTTAAAATACTTTTTGCAGTTTAGAGAATGAAGAGAATCTTTTATCTATATAAAATGAAGGTACCTTTTAGAGTTATACATGTAATGGGCCGTGTGATATCATAACCTCCAGCTCATCTATGTTTAAAAACAAACCAGGAGCTTTTTGAACAGCTATACACATCTTGTGTCCTGCTAGAGAGGAAATCTATACTAATTTTTCCATTCAATAAGGAATTTCTTTAAAGTCTGTCTCATGATGATAATGTATATAAAAAAATGGATCATTAACACACACTTCTGGCCTATGGATAAGCTATCTATTACCAGCTAAAGACAGCTGATACCCATTACTTATCAAGATCACCCTCTGTGATGGTAAAAACATCTGCTCTAATTACAATAGGAAAATAATTGTTCTCCAACGTCTTTGTTCTATATTTTGGAAATTTCATTGTGCATTTTAGTATAAGAAGTGTAGGTGGTAAATTTCTCATCTTGCTGGAGAAATGAGAAAATAAAGAAATAGCACTTTGCAAGTGATATCTCTGGCAAAGAGACAATTAAATATATAGGATGAAAATATTATTTTCAGTTGCTTAAAGCTCTGCTACTGTGTAGCAGTCTCAAACTTTTGGTGGCCTCGTATAATTTTGCAAAGTGTGGGAACAGACAGCATAATGCAGACACTTCCAAAAAGGTAATATGCTTACTAACTTTTAAAACCTTGCAAAAAACCATACATTTTTTTTTTTTGGGTGGGGGGAAAGCAGGATTTGTTTTGCTTGCTTATGTTCTGCCTGTGGTATGAAAATTAGCTGCCCATGGAATTAAAATTAGGACCTAAAGTGTTGTTGTTAGTCTCAACAGAAAGGCCAAAGGATTACTTTTCTTGTGCAAACCCTCAGCCCTTTGGATTGTACTTAAGGCGTTATCTTAAAATTGGTTCTCCCTCTTTGTAATTTGGGAAGACATTTTCCTCCATTCAGCTGTAAGGCTTTCTTAAAGGAGAACATGGTAGTCTTCCCACTTATCCCAGACATGTTTCTGTATTACTGCAGGTAACAAATCCAGCACTGAGGTCCAAAAGGTGAAAATAGCCCTAGATCTAGGAAAAAAAATCATATGCATTTGTAATGCAACCAATACTTTTTTTTTTCACTAAACTCAACTGAAATTCTTCGGAAAATGCTCTCTGTATTCTGCCTATGATAGTTTGGACAGAAAACTTTAATTAGTTTGTAAGGATTTTTACTATTTTATCTCTGTTCATTATTTTTTTCTCAGTCTATGAATGTTCTCTATTTTCACCATCAAATAGCTTGCTGGCTATTTTTGTCAAACAAGAACCCTGAAACCATTGCACTGGAGTGCTGAGTCTATCTGCCCATTCTGTCAACAGGATGAAAGTGAATCTCAAGCTTTTTTAATTACAAGGATAACATGTTCGCTCATCTAATAATGAAGATGGTTAGCAATTTTAAATTTTAATAATCAATTACTGAAAGTAATTCTCCATTAAACCACAAGAGAGCCATTAAATCTCAAAAGATGGAACATGCTGTATGTAACAGTAGCAAAATTTCTATTTTTAAATATCATTAGGGAATATCTGATTTTCATTTCTCTGCTTTTCTTTTACCTTTTTCCTCATGCAGACCATCTCATTTTCAGCAGGAAGACAGCACATGATCTTATAAATAATAAAAGAAAATCCTTGCAAGACTTGAGCAAATGTCTGAAATATGTGCTAAAAATCTAATTTGTTTCAGTCCAGCATATTTTGACTGAATAATAAGTAAAGTGACTAATTAACATCTTAATTCACTGAGGGCTAGGTGGCATCGTGGACTTGGTACACTCTCACCTCAGGAAACCTGAGTTCAGATTTTATTGGCATTGCAGGTGCTGAACAGATATTGGTAGTTTCTCTTTTACTGCTGGTAAAGCTGCTACCTAAAACCATAACATTAAGTACTACTGGCAACTTCAAATATAAGTATGTTGAGAGCTGGAAAGCAGGGATACTACAGCTCTCACACAGCTTGGTGTCCTTCTGTGAGGATGCCTATCCAGTGACAAGCAAATTGGCAAACATAAATCAGTTGTTGCTTCCAGCAGAAATAAAATAAGCCCTAAGTATTTAGGTGGGAGGGAAGCAATAGGTGTGGCTTGTCTAATCTGAAAAATAACCATTTTTCTTTCTGGAGGTTTTAAAGTTCCAAGCTAAAGAAGTAGTTTGGAGTGGTTTATTGATATTGGATTAGATTTAAAAACATTGTGCTTTAGTATGCATGGTAAAGCATGATAAATTCATACGTTCATTTACTTTGTATGGGGAAAGGACCCAAAACAGTTTGAGGGAAAAACAATGATACAACTTCAAAATGATACTTAGTGTCATGATATAGTAGACACTGATACTCCAGAGCACATGCACCTTTTCAGAAGACAGTAGTGTATAATAAGACTTAAAAGGTTCCACTTGATTCTTTAAACCTTATCACTTAGTTATCCTGTCTCAATGTATCCGATGGCCAACACTGGAGCACTATGTGCAGTTGAGAGGCTCTTAATGTCAGCTGGCATTGGTTCCCTGTGCTCAGCGGGGAAGGTCTGTGTCTCTGATGGCCTGGCTTAAATCAGAATGTGATCACATCTGCAGAAAATTTATCAGTCTTTTCAAAGGAGCTAAGTTACCTTAGGAAACGAAGTTTTTTTGGAAGTAAGGTGGAAGAAGGTTTAAGTTTTGTTTGCTTTGGGGTTTTTTGGTGGTTTTAAATTTTTTTTTTGTTGGTAATTTTTTGTTTGTTTTGGTTGGTTTTTCTTTTTTCTTTTTTGTGTGTGTGTGTTTGGTTTTTGTAACCCATGCTTGTGTACCACCAAAACTTGGAAAAAATGTGTTTTGCTTGTCATAAATCCTGCTGCTGTAGCTGTGATAAGTCTGGTTTAGTGATTATGGAGGAGGGAATTGTCTTAACATAGAACTCTGCATTAGTCTTACGGCTATTATCATTCTGAGATTCACCTTGCTCTTGTGTTTTTGTTGATATAGAAAAAATAATTACAGAAAACTGTGGTGCTCTCCTATGTCTTCTTCCAAAACTTCAGGTTACAAATATAAATTGAATCTTGAGGTAAAATTTCCACATACCTGAAGGTTAAGTGATGTAATAATGGTGTGATGTTCAGCTTTTTAGTTACTTTTAACAAATTTTATTCCCCATCTCGAACTTTTTGCTAAGACTGCATCTGTATCAGCTTATTTCTTACCAGGCTCCTCGGGGAGGGACAAACAAGTTTTTGAACAAAAAGCCAGTCTCAGTGTCTGAAATAGAAGCAAAAACCCTTCAAAATTAAATATAGGTGGAGAACAATTTCTCTGAGCTTAACGTGATTATGTTCATCAGTTAGGCAATTTGAAAGAAAAGGTGATTGGACCTGTGGAGCGAAGGGGAAGTATTAACAAGGAGAGGAGTGACAAGGTCACTAACCTTCATGCCACAGAGAGAGAGACAGATAATTAGCATTTGTTAAACATTAAGGCAATATTTGGGGGTAGAGGGTTAGTGAATAAACTGTAATATTCCCAAAATGCTGTTGTCTCTGTAGAGCAATGAATGTTAGTTCTGGTCCTGTCTCTTACTTCTTTTTTTCAGCTCTTTCTCAATTCAGGGCTGAGAAGTTACACATGGAATGGCTCTTTTGTGGAAAAAGTACTCTACAGTAATTAGCAATATTTCTATTCCTTTTATCAGTTCTTGATTCACAGTGCTGTAATTAAGAATTAGCTGAACCTGTGGATAGCTTTGTTAGTGGTATAAATAATTTTAGCAAATAGTTTCAGGTGTAGTTATGGCAATTAATGGCCATCTTCTGTCTTGACTGCTCTGTGATTGCTGGCTTCCATTAGGTAAAGGATAACTTGTGCGATATTTTGTTCCAGTCATGGGTTTTACTTTAAAAGCAGAATCTTTCACTATGA
>WBNO01025649.1:951-33917 GCA_013400575.1 Peucedramus taeniatus | reverse complement strand
AAGGAAAGAAAACATAAAACAAAAAGGTAAAGGCTTTTTTCAGATAGCTTCTGCAAACAAAGTCAAGACAACTATTATCTTGCTTGCTATTGTCTATTGTGTCAGTGCAGCTATGCTTGCTACACAAGATGTAAATGTGATAAAGCCTTAGTTTTCCACGCAATCTACTAAGCATTAAAAAAAAAGAAAAATTAGGATAGTATCAAACTAAAAAACTCAGATTCATTTTTATCTGATGTGTACTGAACTAGAACTATACTATTTATTCAAACTATCACCGAGTAGTTTATAAATTAATAAGATAGAACTATTAGGTATGAGCTCTGTATATATGCAACTTCAATTAGGTGGGGATTTTTTTGGAAGGGTTTTCACATTCTAATGATTAATCTGAGGTTGTAACATGTAAATGGTTTATCTGAAGCTGAGTAGCAACCTAGTACTTGTAGGAGCCTAATGTTTTGGAATTATTGCAACAAAATGGTAGCATTGGAAAATTGTGCTCCAGGTAATAATATTAGTTCTGATGCAAATGTTTCTAAGAAATTCTGAAAACATTGGTTTTTTCAGAGTATTTAATGAGAAGCTTCCATCAAACAGGATTTGTCATAAATTTGGCGCAGGGGTTTCTGTTACGTTTATGCTTTGAAGAACTTTTTCAAATGTCTTGTTAAACATCTTCATTAACAATCTGGGTAATGGGGCAGAATGCACTCCCTGTAATTTTGCTGATAACACAAAACAGCAAGAAGTGTCTGATACACTAGAGGGTCATGCTGCAATTTGGAGGCATCTTGACAGTCTGGAGAAATGGGCTAACAAGGATGCCATGAAGTTCAACAAGGGGAAGTACAAATTCCTGCACTGAAGGAGAAATAACCTAATTTACCAATTTATACTAGAGGGTGAACACCTGGAAATCAGTTTTGCAGAAAACACGCTGGGGTTCCTGGTGGACACCATCTGAGCATGAGCCAACAATGTGTCCTTGCTGCAAGAAAGGGGAATGTTGTCCTCATCATGCCAGCAGGTTGATGTAGGGATTCCTTCCCTTTTACTCAGTGCTGGTGAGGTCGCACCTTGAATTCTCTGTCCAGTTCTGGGCTCCCAGTAGAAAAGAGCCATGGATATACCAGAGTGAGTCTAACAAAAGGCCACAAATATGATTTAGGCACTGAAGGATCTCTCTCATGAGAAGGGACTGTTCAGCCCGGAGAAGGGAAGGCTCAGGAGGTTCTTATCAATACCTGTGAATACCTGGGAGTGTAAAGAAGACTCTTCTCAGTGGCACTCAGTGACAGGACCAGAGACAAAGGGCACACAGTGAAACACAGGGGTTCCCTCTGAGCACCAGGATACTTTTTTCACTCTAAGCACAGGTGCAGGCTACCAAGGGATGTTGTAGAATCTCCATCCGTGGAGATATTAAAAGTTGTCTGGACATGGTCCTGGGCAACTGGTTCTAGGCCACCTTACTTGAGCAGAGGGGTTGAACCAGATGAACTTTGGATTTCCAAACTTCAACCATTCTCTTCTTCCCACATGTGAGTTATGTAGCGCTCTTACATGTTTGATGAAGTTTTCCATTCTTCATAGTGTCCTCAGAAGATTGCCCTGAATAGCAGTGAATTCCAATTTCTTAACCTATAGAGCCATGAAATACTAGACTTGAAAGTAATAAACAGTTTTTGACACACTTTGTTAGTGCAGAGCTAAAACTTTTCTATTATAGGTCTCAGGAGAGGGAAAACTTCCTCAGATTATGTCCTTGCTTCCCACAGAAAACAAGCATGGCACAAGGAAGGCAGCTATCTTCAAACCAAGACCAAGGTTTAACTTATCAGGAAATGAGAATTTAATGTCATGACTCAGGTTGAATTCAATTTAGAAGAGCTCATTATTTAATCACATTAACTAAGAGAATCCAGCTGATGAGACAGTACTCATACAGAGTTAAATGCATGTAGCTTACTAACATCCTTCACTTATATGCCTTTGCAGTGACTTCCTGTCCACTTTGCACAGAAAACTCACCTGTGACTATGTGGCGAGCAAATCACATTAAAGACACATACTATTAAAGCATCTTTATAACCAAACTACATGGGATTTTTTATTAATTTGTCTTTCTAAAATTAAATATCTTTGGGATGACTAAAAAGTCTGCCCTTTTAAAAACTTAAGGGAAGGATTCCTGTATATCTCAGTGTTTCAGTGCACATTATTTTGGAATAAATAAATTTCAAATTCTACCAATTAAATATCAAAATATGTGCTCAGGAGTCTATCCAAAAATATGCATCTAGCCCCAAAAGAAATAATGTTTAGTCTAACCTTCTTTTGTTGCTAGCATTTGTTCTTTCTGAGAGCTATGTATTAATACATTTACGTAACCATAGATGTTTTCTTGCTTAATTAAACATTTCACTGAAGTATTTCTTGATTTCTCATCTTTTTATGGATTCTACAATTGTTTTATCTTTGAATTACATTTATGATAACATGGCACTTTTGCTAGAAGGTAGTAGAACTGCAGGTAGAATCTTTGGTCCAATAATCATCTATACTTAAACTTCTTCTATTTTTTAAGAACAGCAAACAGCTTTTTTGAATATATCATATCCAAGTTTCCTCACATTGCTCAATGAACAGAAAAACATACACATTGATAGGAGTCTTATCAGCAAAACCTCAAGGGAAGAGAGCATGCAGGAAACAATAAACTCGGTTCTGTTTTCATAAGTTAGTTTGGAGTGGCAGGGAGAGATCTTATTGACAATTAAACAGTTTACTACCATGAGGAGATAGGTGCTCTGTTAGAACAACAGTTCATTTAGGACCTATTTATCAGAAAAATTTGATCCTTACTCATTGATAGCTGTGTTGTTCTAATTGCTGTGCCCAATTGCACTCACATGTCAGTTAATTAAAAAAACCCACCATGCTTCTGGCTCAGCACCCCAGCAAATCAAAGCTCTCAAGGCAAGATCAATGGACTTTCAATATAAGCTGCATTGACAACATCTATGAGTATTTCAATTTAGGAATAAGAAGACATTCATCCTTTTTCAAGTGTGTCAGTGTAAGTTCCACTCATTCTAAGTGATTGTCCAGACGTATTGTCTACAAACTGCAGAACTAAGAAATGTCATTAATGATAGTAAGCCACAGAAGTTAGCACTGTTTTCCAAGTGTCTGCTCTGCCTAGTGTAAATTCACAGTAGCAGACAAATACAAGAAGGTTGCTACAACTAGAATTTCTGTGCACTAGCAGAGAGAGGTTCGGTATTTAGGGGGTGCTTACCCCAGCAGCTCACAGTGATGTCCAGACATGTTAGCTCAGCTTAAGCTTGGAGAAGAGATATTTTCAAGAACATTGAAAAAGTCTGGAAAGTGCAGGATGCAGGATCCATGAATGTACCAGTTACGTAAGAAAAAAAAACTTTTAAGAAATGTATCTTTGGAACTATTGTACTGACAGGCATGTCAAGATGATTTGTCAATATTTGTGTGCACACACATAGAATGCTACTTCCTCTCAATAAAGCAGGTACCCTTAAAAATACTGGGTTTGTATTTGAGAAACAGGTGCTTTTAAAAGTAGTTGGAAAATTTCCTTTAATCAGAAAGTCTGTAAGAAAACAAAAGAGGACATATTTAAAGGCCAATGAACATCTTAGCAAATCACATAACAAGCACATGTACTAACAAAAAAGTCCCATTTAAAGAAAATGAAGGATTTGGAATAGCATAAATGAGACTAAAACACCCATCTTATCAATGACATTTACCCACGATCAACTGCCTGTCATCAGGTCAGATACTGGGCATCAGCAGCAAAAAGCAAACCAAATTAAACAAATAAAAGATCCCAGGGAACAGAAAAGAATCATTCAAAATGCTTTTGAAGACAGTATGTGGGGAAAATACACAAAAGCTCTGTATGGTAGTGCTACAGTTTTGAACTAGTAGCTATTAGTGCTGCAGAGTTTATACAGAAGATCTCTGGTGGCAATTTTGTGTCATTTTGGGGGGCATCCAGAAATCTATCTCTATCAAGACCGTAAGTCACAATTCATATTTATGTACCCTACAAAGGTGAAATAGTAAGGTACAGATGATATTATAAAACAATATGAGCAGAAGCATATTTATTAAAAACTGAGAAGAAGGATACAAAAAGGATTTTAATCCATGATAAGTCGTTAGAATGATGATACTTTAGATGGCTAAAATATAACTTTGGTTTTTAAAACTTATTACTTTAGGTTGGTGTCATGTTTCATGAAGAGGTGTTTTCCCTTCCTCAAAAAATTAATCGGAATTTCATAGCAAACTTTTAAACTTTTCTCACATGAAATATTTTTGGTTGGCAGAACATGTAACAATATTGCAACATGTGAAAAACAACAGAAGGTGTACTGTGTCTAGGGGCAAGTCTCCACTGATTTGCTGTAAGACAGGTATTGAACTGTGAAACTCTGAAGATCTGGTTCACTCTAATAAATATCTTTAGCTCTTCAGGTTCAGAAGTATTAAAGTTTGTAAAAGATTTATTCACTCATTAACATTTTTGTAATATCAACATTTTTTCAAAATTACAGCTTGAAAGCTTATAATTATTAGGATCAAATAAAGGCAGAAACACAGAAATATTCCTCAAAACTACATAATTTTTTATATTGATCTATCTTGAGTATAAATTTAAAAAATATGTATTTATATTGTATATTTATTGTGCATTTAATATGCTTTTTATATGTTTATTATTTATTTGACATCTCTTTAGAGTTATTATTTGAAACAATTATATCTAAAATAATACATATAAACATAAATACAAGTTTCATATTTTATTTCACATGATCATTTGCAGCACAAAATAAAATTGTTCTACAAAATGTACAAGTGCTAATTATTCCCAGTAACAAGAACTAATTCTATTTGGAATTTCAAAGACATGTTATTGCAATTACACCTCTGTAATATAAATAATTAAACAACTCCAGCACTTTTAAGTGAACACTAAACTTCTGTTGCTTTTTCAGTAGTTCCAGTTTTCCAATTCACTGCAGATGTTTTTTATACTTGTGTGTGTGTATGTATCAGTGTGTCCCTTCATTAACTTTTCTTTACTTATTTTGGGGCTGTTAGGTTTTACATTTTGAGTATAAAGTTACTGCAAGTTAATAAATTGATTTTAGATATCTTTTTTCAGACACTCTTATATCCGTGTGTCCTGGGGTTCTGGAGCATGGAACTGTAGTAGACTTCATTAACAATATTGCCTTAATCTGAAGCTATTTCCATCCATGAAATTATGCTCTCCTGTGTACCTATGATTTGCTACTTATAGTTTATTTCAAGCTTTCTCACACACCTTTTTTGCTGTGTAGTAAGGTTATTTATTTTTTTTAAGAATGAAAATGTATAGGAGCCTTAAGAAATAAAAAAATCTATGTCAACTGTTTGGGCTCTAAAAGCTCTTGCTGCAAGTTTGAATCTATCACAGGTTTTCAGTCCTCTCCATTTGGGCAGTTATTAGACTAGGACATCATTTTTTCAAATAAAAAACACAACAGATGCACATCAGTAGCCATGCCATCTATGCCTCTGTATATTTTCCAACTTTATTGGCAGGACATCTGGTTTGAACAGTTGAATAAACAACAGTAAGCAAACGCTAAGCTATTTCCCTGCTTTTAAGACATTACAGAAGGTGCCAAAACAACGTGTAAGGAACCATAATGATGCCATCAGCCATTTCCAAGTAAGGACACTGTAGACATTAAATTGTTATTATCTTCATTTTAATGCATGGCATAGCAGCATCGGTTTCAGACCAACTTTTGCTTCAAATTTTATTATGCTGCTCGTATATATACTTGAAACTGAAGCACATTGGAAATTACACAACAATTTAGGAGGAAGTTCCACTCAAAATGGAGAAAGCTTTCTTAGCCCTGAATCTCTGAGCCCTTTCTATGCTAAGTATAATTTTTATATGAACCTATCATAACACCTTTATATAAAAAAGACACAGAATCATAGAGCTATAGAATGTTTGAGTTGGAAGGGACCCCAAAGATCATCCAGTTCCAAACCTCCTGCCATTGGCAGGGACTTCCTGCACAAGACTGGATTGCTCAAAGTCTCATTCAAATGGGCCTTGAACATTTCCAGGGATGGGGCATCCACAACCTCCCTGGGAAACCTGTTCCAGCATCTCACCACCCTCAAAGTAATGAATTTCTTCCTAATATATAATCTTATATTTCTAATCTTCCTAAAAATATAATCCAAACAACCCTCTTTCAGTGTTTAGGGTTTTTTTCAGCCTTTCTCACAGCAGTAAGTGCTCTTGTAAAGCGCACCTCTCCAGCTCTCTTCTAGGTGAATGTATGTCGTACATAAAGACCAGATGAAGAATATAATACCAGCTATGTATGAATCTGTTCATGCTCCAATTGCTAGTTCACTTGCTCAACTTGATTTAGTTGATCTTTCTGTTCATTGCATTTAATGTGCTGCCTATGTATCTAACTAGATTTCTCCCCTTCTGGTCCAGTTTACTGACCTCAGCCTTTATAAATATTCAGATAATAAAAATGGAGACATTTAATTGCTGAGGTTCACTGGAGCAATGGGTCCATGCTTTCAATTTTTTTTAACTGTTTAATATCTATTCACTATGACTCAAGCATTTTTTAAGATTAAAAAAAATATCTGGAGCCTGTAAAATGTCTCTATTTAAAAAACATTTAAATTTTTCATCCATATCTTCATGCTGGAAATTTTCTTACAAAAAGAAACATTAAATATGTCTCTGTGGCTTCCATTTGCTAAAAACCAAAAGCTTACTCCTAGAACACATTGAGATATTTTAGAAATTACAGTGAAAATAATGATGAAATGATTGTATTTTAATTGAAATGTACACATTTTAATTAAAAGAAATAAAAGATAATAAATGAAAAGAGAAACTAAACAATATTCTATTAAATAGCAAATGAATTAACATACTTAATTGATCAAATTCACCAAAAGTGGTTACACCTTTTACTTGTTGCATGAGCAGACAATTTGAGTGTCAATCTGTTTTATGTTGAGCTTGATGGTCAAATTCTAACTGATATAAGTTAAAGCCAGGATTTCACATGAATAATTAAAGTATACAATGGTCAGACAAGAAAGATGGGAAAAGGGAAAGCAACTACCCTAAAGCAAAGGACAGCTCAAACCATCTTTTTAATTTTACTGTCAGATTAAAATTTCAAGTCTAATAGTACTGAGTTGTTCAACTGACAACCTAGGAAACATGTCACCATAAGAAGGTAAATACAATGATGCTGAAGAGATTAGCAAGATGTCTGGATAAAATTTGAAAACACTGAAAATAAATTAAGAAAATTGGGTTACAGAGTCTAAGACAAATTACCTTCTATTCTTGTATTTTGTAATATATATTTAATTTCACTCTTCTGCTTGGAAGATAGTGATAGACATTAAGCACAGCCTTCTTCTGCAAAATTTACTGATAGTGAAATACAAATATTACCTGTTTTGAAATGACATTACTGTTTCATTATACATTCACAGCCAGATCAACCATTGCTAAGAGAGTCAATATAGAGAGATACATGACCGGTTTGATTTCCTCATGAGAAAGTTATACTGTTCCCATCCCTAACCAGATAATACTTCCAACTTCAGGTGCTTTTAGCAAACTAACTGGATTGGCAGAGCCTTTTTTGCACTATTGTAGTATTTCTATTGGTATAATATACTAACTCTAAATGAGAGGGAGGAATTGATTTCCTCTTTGTCTGATTACCAAATTCTGAGCAAGTCCGGGGAAGCAGATTACTACAGCTGACTAGAAATAATCCACCAGGTGGGTGTTTTTTGCTTACCTTTATATATACACTAGACAAGAATTTTCCTCTGACAAAGGCATGAAAATTAAAATTAATTAGCCTAGTGCCCAGTACATTAGTAGCAAAGGTGTTTCTTCTCTCTATTCCCTTAAAGAATATTAGCTGGTAGTAAATAATTAATTTTAAAAGGAAGTTACAGTGGTTAGAAGGAAGAATATTTTAATACTTAGCTGGCATAACTCTGTTCTGTAAAAATGGACATGATTGAAGCATGTCACCAACATTCATAATAGTCTTGGCATGCCCTACTGAGGAATGAAGCACTGTCAGAGTCTGACAATCTGGTATACAGAAATATAGAAACTAAGAAAACAAATACATTCTATAGAAATGAAATGTTCGTTCAAATAATGACAGCTCTGTGCACAAAGGCAGAAGATAATGCTTGAAAAGCACAAATTATTTCCCTGCAAAGGTAAATCCTCTTTTGCCTCCCTTCCACAGCTCCTCAAAGAATAAATCAGTAACACTGGGTCTTGACACTGTGTGCTTGAACACTGAAAACAGAAAAACAGACAAAACCATAGAAAAACAAATGTTTGTTTGTTTTCTCTTTCAAAAAAATACAAGGTTATGAAAAAAAGATGATAATGAGCTAAAACAAATATCTAGAAAAGTACACCAATACTGAAAAAGGTAATGCTTATGGAAAGCAAAATAACATAATTAGCACAAATTTAAATAGGACATTTATTAAGAGTTTTTTTCAACTATGTGGCTTACAAACAGTTTTGAAAGAGCTTGTGCTGCCTGTTGGAAATTCTCTCTATATATGCCATGTTCATCAAAACTATAAAACCTGAAGGAGTTCACTAGAGACTACAAAAATGTAACTTTTCCCAGCTATTTCCATGAAATAGCAGAGATAATCATTGTGAAATCTAGGATTCCATCATGTAGGCTCAACTTGGTGTTGCTTGCACTTGATAGCCTCACCCAGATCACTGACAAAGAGTCAAACAGAGCTGGCCCCAAGACAGCCTTGGGGAACACCACTCATGACCACCACAACCAGATGTCATTCCATTCACCACCACTCTCTGGGCCTGACCATCCATCCAGTTTTGTACCCAGCAGAGAGTGCTCCCATCCACACCATGAGCAGACAGTTTCTCCAGGAGAATGTTGTGGGGAGTGGTGTCAAAGACTTTACTAAGACCCAGATATACAACATGCATGGTGTTTTCCTTCATCCACTGAGTGGGTCACCTTGTCATAGAAGGAGGTCAGGTTTGTCAAACAGGATGTCGACCCATGTCGACCAAGCCTGATGACCTGGTTGTCCTGTATATATGGTGTGATGGTGCTCAAGACAATCTCCTCCATAACTTCCCCTGGCACCAAAGTCCAAATTACAGGTCTGTAGCTCTCCAAACCTTCCTTTCATCCTTTCATGTAGATGGGCATCACATTTGCTAGGGTTCCTGTCCACTGGGACCTACTTGGATAACAAGGACTGTTGGTAAATGATTGGAAGAGGCTTCTGCCAGCTCCCTCAGCACTCTTGGGTGGATCTCAAGGGAGAGCAGCTTTCCAATATTCACTGGCAAATGATAAGACATACAAACTGACATTTCTGTGAATATTTCTGAAATTTAAAAAATTACTTCAGTAACTTCTAAGAAACATAAATAACAAATACATTTCCAAACCTATTTTTTTTCATGAGATTACTCTAATGAACTATTTGCTTTAGAGGTACTCTGTGTGTTTATTCTCCTGCTATAAAATTAAAATATTTTCATTCTTAGTTCAACACCCCTGAAGTCCAACTCTTAAAAGTCATTGCATTGTTGCATTTTAAAGATTTTGTTGGCTACTACTACCCAGAAAGTGATTTCTGAAAGAATTTTAGTACTACTTCACTATAATATCACCATAATGGTCATCTTGGTAATTGACAATTTTTAATAAATTTTAAACTTCCTGGAAAAAAGTGCCAACAAAACAACAAAAAAGAACACAACCAAAATAAATTCCAGATTTCAATTTCTTTACATTCTAAATTTAAAAGAATATTTATAAGTCACTTTTAAAGAAAAATCTAGACAGATTTTAGCTAATATAATGCAAAAATTTTCCCACTTCTAGTACAGTATTGGAAAAAACACAATAGTTTTCAACTCCCAGCCTAAAAGTTCTTGTGTCAAAAGATTGAACACACAATATTTGAGACGCATGAGAGATTTAATTTTCACTATTCAGTCTGACAGAAGGCTGACTTCAAACATCACTTTATGGAAACAAAAAAATTTATACCTTTTTGACTCTCAATTAATACAATGGAAATAGTAGAGTTTTACGAGCAAAGAAATCAGAAATTACAAGGTTATTTCCTTCTAAGTCCTTACAATTAATTATTTTTGAGGAGAGACTCATCTGGGAGTTTACCTAATTATAATCCTTTTAAATTTTCCTTTTCAACCTTATTAAAAAGTAGAGTTCATTTCCAACACTGAAATGTTCCCTCAGCAATGTCTAAGCGAAAACATCCTAAAGAGTAAAAAAATTAAGAAAATTAATTAGTGATGAAAATTTTATATCACCCTAAATCAGTAAAATCACTGTTTTTTTAATGTAAAAATGGGAAATTTGCGACAATCAAATATGCAATTAAATTATACGTTGCTTTTTACTTTCAAACTTGTTTTTAAACTGCTATTGAGTGATGAAGCAGACAACATTGCCAGTGCCCAGCTGGACAGCTGATATGTGGTAACTTAATAACTTCTGACTGTCTGTTGAGATCCAAAAATTCATTATGCTGCATTTGTATTACCCAGTGTGGTTTAACTTAATTCCAAAAATAATTTACTGGCTGAGCACTCTGTGTGTGTTTACTATATGACACTGGGAAAAAATAAAAGAAAAAATATTCATATTGTTTCAATCAAATCATATTCAAACTTGTTCATTGATTAATAAAAGATTTAACTGTCAAGCAATAATCTATACATTAGGATATGTATCAGCAACACAAGAGATAAACCACAATACTACAAAATGCTATCACACATGTTGAAATGTCTAAATACCCTTCCGTGAAATGGAAGCTGGGTGCCTGCATGCTGGCCTGGGGCATCCACAGGGATGTCATGTGGCCAGGTCCAGTCAGAACTCCAAGAGCCACTGGGTCACATCCACCAAGATCATGTCATCCCTGTTGCTTGTTGTGCTCCCTTTTTTTCCCACATTGCAGGTCTCAGAGCTTCTCTTCTCCTATACTCCTTATTTCTCTTCAAGCTGGCTCTTCTGTTTCAAAAATCTCTGAACTCCCTTGGTTAGCATTTGATCCAGCTGATGGATCATCTTCCTCTTCAGAATTAGCAGTCTGTGGTGAATAGTCCAACTGTCACACTCACCCATACTGTTACTCTTTCCTGCCTTTTTCAGTTGCTGTTATACCAGCATTTTGCCAAGGTTGAGCCATGCAGGCAAACCCAGTAACATGATGTGTCCCCCAGATGGCAAATTTCTTGAATAGCCCACCTGAAACAGATCAGTTTTCAGCTAAACTTGAAAGAATTTGCTGTGATTGCTATTTACACATGGAGGCTGTAATGGTAACAGACAGCAGAACTGAAAATTAAGGATTGAAAAGAAACTGCTTCTGGCACTTGGACAAAAATCAGAATGGAAACTGTCAGAGTTGTACACAAAGAAACAAGGAGAAGAAAAGGAATGATTAGAAATGAGTGTTACAGTATCTACCAATAACTCATCATTAGTTTTTTTTTTAAGAATTACGGCTACTGCACAATGCTATTGTAATTAAGGGTGTTTTGACCATCACCATAAGAGATAAAGACTGTTTATTTTTTGAGCTGGAAACTGATGGTTACCTAAGAATTAGTGATTATTAAGCACTAATTTTCAATATGGTCAAAGAAAAAGGAGAATCATAAAGAGTAATAAATATAATTAGTACTTCAAAGAGAGGCACCTCTATAACCTAATGGATAATTACAATATTTGAAAAATGGAAGGAAAAACTGAGGTGGAAAAGTTCCATTTTATTAAGCATACACACAGAGAATACTTAGAAGTCCACAATTAAAAAAAACAGTAAAAATTGTGACATACTCTCTTGGCTGTAAAGTGAATTGCACTGTTAAGAAATATAATATCTAGATAGTCCTTGAGGTTAGCCAACAGTGCCATTCCCAATACCAGAGGCCTCAGGCAAAGACTGACAGAATAAGCTGGAAAACAGATAAAACATTTATACTTTGTATGTTCCCTGGTGACCAGCTTGCTTGGTTTCCATAACTAGAAAATTCAGCAGCAAATGCTCATCTGACTCAAGAGCAGGACTAGTACATAGATTTCTGTCTATGTATGTGTGAAAGCTGACTGCAGGTAAGATGACTGGAGAGATTTTGTGTAAGAGAGGAGTAAAATTATTCTCCCTTCTTAAGTGACAAAGAAAATAAAGACCTAGACCCCTCTCAGGGAGATCAGAGAATGAGAGTGGCTCAGAAAGCACTGTAGGAGGTTGCTCCTTCTCTGTAGGAGTCTTAGCTATGTTTTTTAACAAGAGTAAATATTTTTGGACATTATGTAAATTTATGCAATGCTGTCTAGGATGATGAGTAGACAATCTGTATGAGAGTGAAGTGGTGAGAAAGATCAATGAAGTTCATAATAGATGCTGAGCCACTGGCAGGTCAGAAGTGGTAGGAGAGAAACTACAATACAGGCAGGAAAACGGAACAGAGCCTTAACTCCAAATCAAGGTCTATAAACCTTTCCCCAGAACAACCTCCAGGAAGCAGAAAATATGAAATACAATACAGCTTGGAAGACTATAGGTTTTTAAAGTTTCTGTGAAAGAATTAGGAGACAAACAGATGTAAGCAATCTAAGTTTTAATAGCAGCAGGTGAAGAGAATGCACAAAAGAATATAGGAATAACAGATCACTAGGAGGCTTGCCAGTGTGTGAGTTGTAGAAGCATAGAACCATTTAATTTGGAAAAGGACCTTAAGATCATTGAGTTAAATCATCAACCTAACACTACCAAATCCACCAAGCTTGTTATCTTGAAAATTTTCACACACACAAAAAATGCACCAGGGAAATCTATGATTCACTGTTCATCCTACCTCAGTGAACATAATAATGACCCATAGTCTGGTTAGATACTTCATAGGACCCTGGTGATGTTGCACCTCATAGTTATGTTGCTCTATGAAAAGAAGCAAATACTTTTGCATGCAAGGGATGTAACATCCTAATGCCTTGCTCAAACAGTTCTAAAAGAAAACAGAAGTCAATGGCATTCCCTTACTCTTAGGCAAGATGTGTTATATTTATGTAACATGTGCATAGAAATGATTTTTAATATATCCTCTGTGTGATGTAAATCAAATTGGAGCCTACTATTTAATTACATCTTTCTTATCTTTTGTTCAATCCAATCCATCCAGAATGGTCTAACAGCCAAGTGAAATGAAAAAATTCTAAGTAGCTAATATCAACAAACTAATTTTGTGCCTCTACTGTGTTAAAAATCCTGTTTATTACAATGGTTAATGACTTTATATCAGGGTAATGGTCAAATATGGTATGGAGTATTGTATTCTCTATTCATAACAAGATGCTTGCATGTTGATAAAAATTTAGCAGACTAGAAAACTGCATTCCAAAAAGGCAAAAATGCTGTTCAGCTCGTACAGTACAGCTATGACAAACGGAAACTCCCTTTTGGTACACAGTTCTGAATTAAGATAACACCAGAAGATGGAAGCCACTGCTTCTCATAGATACCACTCTCACTCAGGATGATATAGCTTCCTGCTCTTCCAGCTTTTGCAATCACACATAAGACACTGACAGATACATAAAAAAAAATGCTCTTCAGGGTCAGACCATCAAGTCCAGTTTTCTGTCTCCAACAGTGATAATAGGAGAAGCTATACAGGGAGAATGTACGAGACTGGACACTTTCTACAGTCCATCTCCTTCAGCAACACCTACAATTATTTTGCTAGAGGTGTAAGAGGTAGATCTATGCTGAGTGCTTTTAGTATCTATTTATGGACTTATTGTCCATGTATTAGTCTTAATCCCTTTTTATAAATTGAATGATATTCTCTGCTTCTGCAGTCTCATGGCAGCAAACCCCATAAATTCACTATCTCTTTCCTTTTAACTGTTTTAAACTAGACACACACTCTGCACTGAGCAGTTTCTACTTGTGCTGCAGGATTTAATGAATAACAGTTCTGCATTCACTTTGTGCACTGTTTACAGTTGCGTAAAACTCAGTTATAAACCATCACTCCTAAGTTGTCTTCTCTCCAAAATGAGGAGCCAAGCCATTTTATTCTCTCTTCACGAAGTACATTCTCCATCCCCCTAACCACTTTAGTTGTCCTTACATGTACTTTCTCTAATTCCATAATATTTTCTTACTGAGATCAGAACTGTACATAGTACTGTCTAACCCACAGCACTAAAAGGTTTTCTTTTATAAAGATTGTTTCAGCAAAGAAGACAAAATCAAAAAATTGTTAAAAATAAAAGCATTTTTCAGTACTTCCTTTTAAAATGCTTTACTGTCGTTTTTCTTTCCATCTTTAGAAATAATCCAAAAAGGGTTTAGTCAATTGTGAACACTTACACAGGAATTTCTGTGAGGCAGACCAAAGTGTCTTTGTACTCAAAATCCCAGACCTTGTTTAATTGCTTATTATAAAAAGATGGGATCATGTTAACATCTTTAACTTGCAGCATCTATTTACCATACTGGAATTAATACATCCCTTTCCAGAATGCCTGATGTGATGTTTATAAGGTTAAGAAAAAAAAAAAAAAAAAGAGGAGGAAGACATTATTTATTTCTGTTTCCTCAAACAGCACTCCTGAAATGCTAAGATAAAGATTTAATACTCCTCTTTGTTAATGAGCTTTCACTACAATGTCCCAGTAAAAATGCTGCCAGTTAATTTAGACAAAATAATTATTCTGTTGGGGCCATTTCCATACTCCACATTATGTAATGTACCACTGAGACAAAGAAGAGAGACAGCAATTCAGATCCATTACATTAAACTTGGGTTTCATAACCCTGAGGGCTGTTCAGCCACCGGACTAAAGGGTAAAAGAAGAAACTACACCTACAGAAACTTATATCTCTAACATTGAAAAATGGAAAATATTTGGTGAATTCAAACTAAGTTCATTGTTAGCTGCAAGTCATATTTTTTGGCAAGTGAATTATGTCTTAATGTCTCACTCAGTTCTAATGAGTTCCTTCTAGAAGGTTAAACTGCTATGAGAAATGTGGTGAAATGTCTATCTTTTGATAACTTCCAAGCCAAACCAAAAATTTTACAATTAACTAAGGTTTAGAAACGTTCCAACTATATGTAGAGGGAAAGGAATGCCAGAGCAATTGGTTTCTTGGCTGCTTACAGGGAGAAAGAGACAGACTGACGCAAAAGGAATGGAAAAAAAAAAGAAAGCTGGGATGGAGAGAACAAAAAGATCTTTAGCACACTGCCTTGTAAAACCTGAACTACAGCCCAGGATTTCTTGCTATGCTCAACAACCTTTCTGAGTTAGGGGTTAAGCAGTTATATACCCCCATACCATAGGGCCAAGTACCACTATATTGGTCAATCTGTATAATGTTGTCAAAATTCACTATTTATAATATTCCAAAGGTTCACTTGTGGCAAAGTCTTATTAACTCTAAATATTCCAGTCCTGTTAAAGTTGTTCAGAGGAGTCAACAAGGCTCTAGACTTCCTTGTTCATGTGTTTGCTTCTTTAATACTTGAGAATTGCGTTGAAAAAAGCTATGATGAAAGAATATAATATTCAACAGTCTGAGGCTAAGAAATGCAGCAGCTAGGTCTGGTTGTGCAATGTTCCTCTGCCTCTATGTACATTTTTACTGTCTTTGAGTACATGATTGTCTCCCTCACACTTTCATGCTTATTCCATGAGCAATACAGAACCTTTGCACTGACTTGGTCCGTTTGAATGCATGCTTCCTTTCAACATCCTGCGTGAAATTAAATTGCAAACTAGAAAAGATTTCTGATCTGCATGCATTTCTCATTTGAGAAAAAAAATCTCACATTTCTGGGTGTTTTAAAGATTTAAAATTAAAAAAATATAAAATTTTAGAATATTGTATTCATGTTATTTTTGGAAAAAATATTAAAATTGTTACTAGCTGTTACTAAAATACCTAATTCAGAGACATACATAACTCCAGTCTACAAACAGGGTATATAGGTCAATGGTACAAATGTTCCCTGTGATACTGAAACATGTGGTCCTACTAATTAAAACTCCTTTATTTTTCACCCCAGTAAATTTTATCAGCAGAAGAGCATGCAATCCAGTTTTGAACAAGCTCTTAGGCAAAACTGTAACAGAAAACTACTGCATTAACAGTAGCACACAGAAATGTTAGCTGTGTAAAGTAAAACATTAAATTCTGAAAGTGTTTAAAATAATCAATTAAAAATAAATAATTGTTTCTATAATATTAGTATCAACTAGAATGGTCAAAAATTACAATTTGCCCTTGTGATTTTCAATTTACAAGCAGTGAGATCTGAAAAAAGTCGTACTTTAGAGTAAAAAATAGTGAACATTAATATAAAAGTGGTAACTTTATTTTGACATTTTATCATTAGAATATTCTGTCACTTTCACTGTCATCTGCCTGTGAATCACTGTCCTACAGTGATTCAGTATCCTGGTAAAGCTTGATGAATAAAAATAGAAACATCTGCTAGAAAACATGGTTGATCATAGAGAAAGACTAAAGAAATCTAAGAAAATGAGGAAACACTGAAAAAGAAGCAGAGAAAGAAACCCAAAATAAGAAGGATTTTTTTTTCTCTTCTAATGGGCAATATGCAGTATAAAATATCTTTTGAATTAGTTTTTCATTGACTAATGGTAGTGGCTAGTAACAAGAAGATTGGGTCTTCCATCCAGCCCTTTCAGATGTAGTATTTTCAAGAGCTGATAATAATATTACTTATTTAACATTTGATTCTGCAAGGTGCTAAGCACTATGATCATCAGTGCACTTGCATTCTTAGGTAATTTTAAGCAGGCAAGGAGCCCACATGAAAGCATCATCATGGCTTTCATAATCATATGATGAATCACATTATTGAATCCAGACAAGAATGTTCAGAACCTTGTACAATCAAGTTAAGGGCTTTACATGAAGTGAAAAGACAATGAAGACACCCTGAAGAGTTTATAACTATCAGTTTAAGGAATATTAATGTTTTTATTCCAAAAAATCCTCCTGAATGTCTGTGAACACATTTTCTTCCATATATCATCATCTTCTGTTACTAATTCTTTGGATACTTTACTGCTGTTATATATCTGACTAGCTCTATTTTTTATAGACCCATAAAGAAAGGCAGTTGGGTCTTGTGGGAGTGGGGGGAGAAAAGGGGGAGCAGAGGAGGAGAGGGGATGGTGGTGATAAAATGTAATTCCTCCGAACACCTGCTGAGTTTAATTGCACTACAGCTGCTGCTGATTGTAAGTGGGAAAGGGAGATATAAGGCAGAGGGGGAGGTGGTGGTGTTACTGACTGATTGGCTGTCGTTACATCCAGTTTTATTGTCTTTTTTTACCCTTTCAGTATTATTCTTACAAGTTAAAAGAGACTCTGAGTCTGAGGGATTAGGGACCTAAACCAAAGAGGAATCTTATGATCTGTGAGCAGAATGAGATGTGGTGTTTCCTGGATGAAGACATCTGAAGAGAGCATATGTGAACCTTAAGAGCAAGACTGATGATCCCAACAGACAAATTGCCACAGTATGCAGCATTCACTAGAATGAAAGGTTTATAGGTGAGATATTTAAAGAGGTCACCACGCCCAGAGTATGTGGGTCTGCAATGAAATAGAAGACAGTGCTTGAGATGAAGGAGCTGTGGTCATTCAAAAGGGATAGCAAACCATGATGAGAAATTTTCAAGCAGGTTCTCATTCTGCAAGAACTTAAAGATAACAAAATATGGTGGGTTTGTAGCATCAAGGCACTGTTGAATAAATCCCTGTCCACAAAATTGATAGGAATGGGTACTGAAAACTGGACTGCTGTAATCTGATAATTGCTGGAGACAAGCTGCTTTAATATAGAGAAGCATGATGCATGTAGTTGTGATTCAAAGACTTTATTTTGGAATATGTCAAAGACATGACAGAGCATTACAATGCATAACTCCCTCGGAAAACAAAGCAAAAAAAAATATTACTCACATCCCTGCATTTTGGGTTACTTTGTAAGCAGCTGCAAAGCTAAAAAATGCCAATAGTGTTGTTAAATAACTTCTGGAAAAGTTTAGAGAGTTATCATTCAGTGATAATAGATGTGGGAGGAAGAATTTCAGTTTGGAGCATGAAATAGAGGACTTTTAATTCTCAGAATTATAATAAGTAAAACAGTTCAATTTTTTTAAGAGAATTTACTTTATGTGTATCTTTGACTATATAAATATCGAACTGGCTATGTTCAGAATAAATAATTTTCAGGAAATGTTTACCCAAATAAATAATCTGTAGAGGATTCAACTGCCTATTACATGGAATATGAGCTTAATTATAAGTGCCTGTGAAATAGGATCAGTAAGAAAACTCAAGCTGGGAGGACACAAATGTTTGTGGTACATACAGTAAGAACACACATTGACATATAATAGTACTAATTAATTTATGATCGAATTAAAAGGGAAGAGGAAAAAGATGGGATAATGTTTGCCTGGACTGAAAAGCTACAAATAATACTTCCAATCCTGGACGAACAGGGACCTTGAATTGACTTAAAGGACCTTGAGCCAGCTTTTCCACCACTTGAAAAATTGATACACAATTTATTACATTATTGTAATAATGTATATTATGTATACATATATTATAATAATGTATAATATGTATATTATTAAATGTATATACATTAATACACAATTCTAGGGATTATAATCCCTAGAAAAGGGAGATCTTTACATTCTGTTACACAGCAAGAAAAGTCCAAGAGGTAGGAACTACTTAGCTGTTAACATTTTGCTCCCTAACATTCATTCTACTTGGTACTTTAATACCTAGCCAACCCTCCTGACAGTGTCAGTGTCTCTTCGTTTGGCATCATGTATCCAGCTTGTTTTAAGCAGGCTAAGATCTCACTGCATTACTGAAGCCTTTGCAGTCTGAGTGTTCCCTATCTGATGTGCCTTTTCAAAGTTTTCAGAAACTAGTTAATTTGCCTCTAATTTTAAAGGCATCTTTACACTGATTACTTTAAAAAGGGTGTCATCTCAACTCTGATTTCACATACATGTATATGTAGGACTACAAACCATTGCTAATAAAAAAGCTGCCATTCTTTATTGCTGAACCCATCATTGTATTCATTGTTTTCAAATTGGTGTCCTGACTGCAAGGTAGAAAGAGACACACAAAACGCAAAACTTTCTATTTGGGTAATCCTAATTAGAATTTTAAAATTGTTTATATGCTGAACTGACTGATTAAACTATTGAACAATTTCTATATTTTCATCTTCATTAAGGTTGCCATTCCAAGTACAACTTATCTGTTCTGCTTTGATACTAAAATAAATTAATTAGTTTTGAATTAAATTGATTTCTTAACCTACAGATTGACTACTGGGGAAATATAGAAAGTGTAAAGATATAAAAAAATTTTCATTTGCTACTACAAATATCAAAATTCTGACAGTTCTCAGCTGTTATAAGTAATTAAGAAAGAATGTTTTTAGTCAATCTGGGAACAATGTGGACGACGAACAAAAGGTTCCATTTTTTTATATAACTCTCCAGCATGCAAGCTTCTTGTCGAGAAGCTTGTTGAGATTCTTAACATAGATTATCTTTCTCTCACTTTGATCAGTCTAATTATAAGCCCTCATTATGTTTTATTTTCAAGAGACATACTAGCATCCCTAGTCCACAATGCAAATGAAAAACTTTTTCTTTTCATAACATATTACTTTTTTATGCTTGCTCCTTACAAAAACAAAAGCACCAACCACCAACAAAACAAACAAACAAAATTCTCCAAACTTTGGAAGTCAAAAGCTTACTGAGGAGCACTATGAAGACCTGAGAAATCCTTTTCCCATATTGGCAAAAACTGTACTGAAAACTTACTCTCTTAATTGCTAAAACAAATTAACAAAAAAAAGAAGACTTACATGAATAATTTATAAACATTGAGGAAAGGAGATTGCACAATTTTTCTGGACAAGATGCTTTATTTCTGGGCTGTCATAGAACCATAGAGTCACATAATCATAGAACGATTTCTGTTGGAAGGGACATTAAAGTCATCTCGTTCCAACCCCCCTGCCATAGGCAGGAACATCTTTTATGAGGCCACATTGATCCAACCCCCTCCAACATGACCTTAAACACTTCCAGAGACTGGGGCATCTATGGCTTCCCTGGACAGCCTGTTCCTGCGTCCCACGACCGTCATCATAAAGAATTTCTATCAGGTGCCTCCAAAGCTGTCTCTTCTCCAGGCTGAATAAGCCCAGTGCAGGTCCACTTTCTGACCAGTTTGATCGCCTCCCACTGAACTCACTCCATTATCAGAATCTCTTTTGTAGTTGGGGGATGAGGGTGGGGAGGTGGGAACAGTACAATCTGCACAATTCTAGACTACATCTCACAAATACAGCGAAAAGGGGCAGAATCACATCCTCTTCTGCTGGCTTTGCTCCTGCCAGTGCAGCCCAGGATGCTGTTGGTTGCCTTCACTGCCAGGACCCAGTGCTGGCTCATATCCAGCTGACAGTGAAGAGCCACAGATCTTTCCCAGCACAGCCACTCCTCAAGCAGTCCATCCCCAGTAAGAAGTGCAAGAAGTTCTTCCTTCCCAGGTGCAGAACTTAAGTCTTTGTCCATTCTTTTGGCCCATCCAAGTCCCTCTGAATGGCAACTCTTCCTGAGTGCATTGACTTGTCCACCCAGTTTGGTGTCATCTGCAGACATGGTGAAGAACACGCACTATATTGCTTCCTCTAGGTCATTGATAAAGAAGTTAAACAAACCAGACCTCAGTACAGAACTTCATAATTCTCCAGTTCCTGATCCCCATTACCAGCCTATACCTCCATTTTTTTAACTGTTTACTAGCCACACATCTGAACTGCAACATCATAAGTTGATCATGAGAATACTCTGGGAGACAGTGTTGCTAGCCTTCCCAAATTCAGGGTAAATTACACCTACTACTCTTCCCTTATCCACAAATATAGACACTTTAACGTGGAAGATGATCAGATTGACCAGCCATGAATTACCTTCTCTAAACCATGCCAACTTTCCTTAGTATCATGCTGCTCATTTGTGTGCCCAGAAGTGTGTTACAAGAGGACATGCTCCATCATTTTTCTAAGGACTGAATTAAATTAAATAAAAATAGCCTGTAGCTCTGTGGATATTTTTTATGCTCTTGTTTGCAGATTTGTGGAACATATTCTCTCTTCTAATCTTTGAATATTTCTCCTAAATTTTATGACTTGCAAGATGACAGAGGATGATCTTGCAAGGACATCACCCACTTCTCTCAATGCGCTCGTATGCAGCCCATCCATTCCCATGGACTTTTATGGGTTAATTTCTCTCAAGCTATCATTAACTCATCCACTGATGATACTTCTCGAATTCTTTCATTAATCAAAGAGACCCACGAGACTGAGACAAGGAAAGTATTGAGTACCTTAGCTATATGTATCTGCTGTTGCTAAAACACCCACTCCATTTAGCATTGGACACACATGTTCCTTGTTCAATCTTTTACAACATAGCATTAATTCTTCTGTTTGCCCTCAATGTCTGTCACAAGGCTGAACTCCAGATGAATTTTGGCTTTCTTGACACTATTCCTACATTTGTTGGGAAATGTTTTTAGACTCCACCATCGTATTCTGTCCCTTTTCTCATCCCCTGTATTCTGCTTTTAGAGGTTGGAGATCTATCAGGGAAATCCTCCTTAGCCAAACAGGTCTCCTGATACATCTACACCTCTGTTTGATACATCTACACCTCTGTTTGAGTATCAGGACTGTTCTTACACCTGAGGATAATGCTGTCTTGAGTGCCCTTACCTTTCAGATCTGTCGTCAATTGGATTGCATCTACCAGTTCTCTGCATAAGGTGAATATTCATAATAGCAAATATTTAACTGTTGAGGGCATAATTCCCACAGATTGCCAGCTACAAGGTCTATAACTTTAAAATATGCATTACTTAATTCCAAAATTATGTTATAAATGTGTGTTTGCATTAAAATGTAACAACGTGAATATTACTTCTAGTTGTTTTTTTGGAAGCATCACACATAGGTATTTATGATGGAGATACCTAAATCTGAGTTAGTCACATAAATCCCTGTATGGCCAATGAAGAAAAGTAAATTGCTCTGAAAGACAAATTGTTAGTCTAAAGGAGGCAGCCAAAATAATCCAGAAACATGTTCTGTGGTATGTCTCAGTTGTCTCTTTTCTCATTGTATTTGAGTTAGACAACTAACTCAGGTGTGGACATACTTGGTTAGATGAACCTTCATAAAAGTTAAACACCTTTAAGAAAACAAAAGAATGTGTTATAAGAACATATAAATATGCTCTATACACATTTCCTCCCTTTCTTCTAAACTATTGCAAATTTCATTTCTAATTACTTCTACTTTTTACAGAATTTGCTTCTGAAATACAACTGGAGTTTCCTTCCTTAAGTTAATTTTTTTTTGCAGAAGTTTCTATCTGAAAATTACCTAGGCATTAACTTGACTACAAGTTATGTTTTAACTTTATTGTTTTGCTAATCTATTTGTAAAATGTTACTGACACAAAAGAAACAAAAATAATTAATTTATAACAAGCATCCTTAAAGATATCCATAAACATCTTTAGAAAAGGCTGAAAATGTATTTTTACTTCTTGAATTACCTTAATATAAAAAAGACACCAGTAGGAATTGGTGACTCTTGGTTTGTTTGGGGATGTGAATTACTTTTAGCAAGGAGAATTTGCCAAGCATAGCAGAACCAGAAATAGAGTCTAATGAAATTTTGAGCTGCAATGTAGGCTAATGATACTTGAAAGTGACATGGTTATATCTCAACAGGATAGCACTGGCTTAGCCTAAATGTCAGGAGCTTGACAGGCAAGTATCATAAAGATACATGTCAGTCACCTCCAGTGCAAGAATAAGTGATGAGCATTGTCAAGAATGTCCTTCATTTTTCCTTGGCAATTAAAACAAACAGAGGCCCCAACATCTGCTCTGCTGTTCCATTCTCTTTCTCCTTCCTCCTATCTAAGTGACGCAGTGCACTTAGAATGAAACACTTGCTGTTTCATTCTCTTGATTAACAAAACAGTAAAGTGAAGATAAGAAATGAAGAAGAAAATAATTTTCTTCTCGCTACAGTGGTACTGATGAATTTTTTTGCATGGACGTGTAAAAGGAAAATTGTGAAGTTCCAGAGTGCTTACAACCTTGTTATTTTTTCAACATTGTTCTACTTCAAAGCTTAGTAACCCTCTAACACTGACCGCGGCAACAAAGTGGTGAGTTCTGGTTCGTAACCTAACCCTCACCATCATTTCTACCCTAAGCAGCTGAGATGTATAAACCATGGAGGCAAGTTAGCAGTAAGTTCCTTATCAGAGAGGAGAGCTAGGTGAAAAACATGCTCGCTTCATGTGAAAACTAAGGAAACAAGACTGGAAAAAAGAAATAACCAAAAGAAATAAAGGCTAGGAAGGGGCACAGAAAGGAGAACTGCCACAAACTGAGAGGTGAGAATACCAGTCAGTTGCCTGAATCAGCCACCAGCTTGTTTCAAACATTGCGTGCCCAGTGAGAGCTCATATGCCTGGAGCTGTGTGAAATCAGAGGCACATTGCCAGGACGGCAAGGAACTGCCTTCATGCGGACTCCTACCTCAGTTAAATGTTCCCTCCTCCTGCTGTCTTACAAGGGAATAGGTAGCTATGACACTGGATTACTGCCAAAGTCAAGGTGTATGCATCACCCTGGCAAACTGTGATTCATTATAGCCAGGAGCAGGATGCACAGTAGATGAGCAGCATTATTTCTAGCCAGAGCTACTCACTGGCTGATAATGAGAGCAGCGCCTTAGGGGAACTCAGCTGATTTTCTTTTTCCAGTTTCTGCACCAGCCTGATCCCTTCCTACGCTGCCAACTATGGGCAAAGAAGAGATGATTCTTGCTCCCATGACTTCATGCTTGATTTAACCCACAAACCAAAGTGCCCCAAGGCTCTCCAAGTTTGGCTTGCTAACTGTTCTTGCAATTACACATAATGTGTTCCAATGTTTCAGTTTTCTCAAAGCCAGGAAAAGGAAACCTCCACAGAGCCCATTCACTCAAGCAAGCCTATCACACAGATAAACATGATCTCACTGAAAAAAGCAAAGGCATCTAGCCCTAGAGACACAAGTCTAAGAATGTAAACAGATTCTTGCCTGCCAATTTATCCTTAAAGGAAATTTTCTCCAGCATAGACCCTTGCCAATAAATAGAAAAATGGAGGTGCTTTACAACAGGCAATCAAAGCCTGGAAGCATGAGCAGTGTTACAGTGGCTTGAAAGGCTTTAACTGCTGGGACAGTCTTGCCAATTCTATTATCCACATTTCAGACACATTCCACATGTTCCTTTTCAAATACACAATGAAAAAAAAAAAAGGACAATTAAAAATGGGTAGATCTTTTGTGCACTTCTTCATCAGCTAATTTTGGCTTATTCTGTAGATATTTTGCACTTGCTCAGGTAATAGTTTATGTGTTTTTTTGGTTTATGACCCAAATTAAGTATCATAATAGCAAAAGGTCATGGGTCATAATAGCAAAAGATCAATAGCAACAAATCACATTTGTAATGACATTACTCACGTCAGTTAGTCTTTGATCATTAATGAAAACATTTAAAAGTTATTAAAATTTCTTGGAACTTTTTTGGCCAGAGAGCCCACTTTAAACCTGGCGTTCCATTAAAATTCACTAGGTCTGGAATTCAATGATAAGTGTAGTCTGTGGCCTGGGAAGGAGAACGGATAGGAAAAAAGGGTGTGGCATACCTCATTCAACAGGATATACCATATTTACAAAGCCATAAATAAATACTGAAGTTTTACTGAGTCTTATGACAAGTAACATCCCTTTCCTTAATTTTGGTGTTCAGCATTCTCTTTGTGGATATGTCAAGCCAATATATCCATGCCAAAGTACTTGGAGAAAACTAACAGCTCTCGGGCCTTGTTTTTCCCTATGATCATATTCATTCAAGAGAAATCTGCTGGCAGTAAGATGCTTGGCTGTCTGAAACTATTTCTGGATAGGCTTGTGTGAAACTTACCTTCCTCATAATGTATTTCTTATGGCACTGCTGGACATTTCACATCTACTATATAGCTTTATGCAATTGTGTTTTCCAGATTTTGAATCAAAAATTCTTGACCTTGAAATCTTTCAGAGCAAGCACTTCTTGCTTGCTGCATGAATACTTTTGTCATCACTAAGCATTTCACCAGCTGTTTATTGATAAACAATTGACAACTACTCATGACCACTCAACAAGATTGGTTAATGAGAATACTTTGCTATTGCTCCTGCAGATTTTACAATCACACAATGATTTGATTAGTTCACTGATAAGAGAAATATCTATTTCTTAGAGATAAGCATTCCAACTGAGTAAAGTAAACCCTACAACTCAACAAGAGCAAAAAGGTAGTAGTAACTTGAATTGTAGTAAGAGGACAGGAAGAAATTGTATAAGGTTTCTTATTAAATAAATAAATAATTTAAATCCCTCAAAGAAAATAAGATATGACTTAAAAATAAATTAATTCCTCCATAAAGTAGGAAAGTTTGTTGTTCCTGACACTCTCAAAATAGATAACCATAAATAAATGAAGACTGTTATGTTGTGAAATGATACCCAAGGTAAATAACTGTAGAGGGCAGCTGGTGGGGAACCTAAAGTTAGGTTCCAAATCTCTTCAGTAACAATATGCAGGCAAGTGGTAAAAGAGAGAATTTTTTTCACAATGAAATGAACTTAAATATGGCTTGAAAATGAAGTCAGCAGATACATGCAAGGGTTGCAATTATCTCAACACGTCTCAATAACTGCGTTTGAGTTTTGGTTGAGTTTTCATCACACAATATCATCACAACTTTGGAAAGAATTTAGGAGATTTCCATGATACTGCCTTGCCTTTGTGCTCGAGTAATGTATATTTCCTTTGGTCTCAGTCTCTCTGCCATCTTTTACCCTGGAAATATGTTCTAAAACTTGCAATCTTCTAAAATAAATGGATATGGTAAGACCTCATCAGTATTATTGAGTATATAATATATACTTAATAATATATAATCAGTTTTATTGAGCATACTCAAGAAAAATTCTGGAACTTGGTTTAAAAGAAACTTAGGTGGAATTTTCAAGGTGAAGTCCTTCTTCGGGTGAAACTGATTAGAGTTTCTTTCACTTCTTTTAGGGATCATTGTTTTACCTTTATTTCTGTAGTAAGTATCCTCATGTCAGCAATGGTTCTTCATAAGAGAGGTATGAACAGTGCACCTGCTCTCCTTGTTTAGTTGCTAGAAGAAAAGAGTCTTGGTCTAAGCATTAATTACCTAAGGGACATCTCCATTCAAATAACAATACCATATAAAAATAAATTCATAATGACTTTACGGTATTATTGAATTTTTTATACCTATATAATTTTCTTCTGGTCATGTTGCCTATTAGACTGTTTTCAAACAAAATGTTGATTCTGTGCCCTACTTCATTACTTCTGTGCACAGTTCTCCGTATCTTGATTACTAGCTGCTTACTAGATTTACCTGCTTCTCATCACCGCTTTTCTGTAGTAGAAGAGATGACAGAAGCTTACAGACCTCTATTCTAAGTGACTGCATCTTCTTCCCAGCCTGATGGCCTATGTTCTCAAAAAAATAAAGCACAAATTGAATCTTAACTATGCATGCTATTTTCTTACAAGTTCAGACCACTTACACTGAAGTTGTGGTCACTGAGAAATAATTAGGTAGTCCATGGACTGCTTAACATAACAAAAATATATTTTCTCATAACAAAAATATCCATCCATGAAAGTACAGGTATAACAACATAATAGTGTAGTTCATAAACCATCTTTAGAAACAAGATTTTTAGTTGCCAATACCAAACCTTTTCACAAACTACTTCCTGCTTCAAGGTCTTTTGCCAGGGTAATGAGATGCTCCATCATGAAGTTACATATAATTCTGTCAAAATAATCTTAGAAAGTATATAATTTTGAATCATTGTTGGAAGCAGAGACATGAGCAACTGCAAATGTGTTCTTCTAAACTGGGAATGTAATATAGAATTAAATGCAAATGACTACGTTAATGCAACATTATGATTGAGATATGACACAAACAAATGTCATTAAATTCCAAGTATGGTTCCCACAGCAACTGTAATTCTGCTGCTTTGCACTTTCTGTACATATTATATTGTATTTCTGTGCCATATACTGTGCAGTATTAACTTCACTGTATTTTCGTATATTTGCACTGTTACTGAGTAATTGTTGTTCTGGGAACACAAACTGAGTTTCTATTTTTCTTAATGTAAAATCTCCACAATAATGTGGCCATTTTTTTCCTATGTTTAATTTCTTTTGTTTTTGCGTGTTTGTTGGGGTTTTTGAAAGAAGATAGTGTATTATTTCAACGTATATGGCCTGGCTAGAAGTCATTGCTTTTGCAATTTTTTTTTGTTTTTGAGCTATACTCCAAGTCATGAATATGCTTAAATAAATTTTATTTCATTGGATATTAGTCAGCTTGATTTTTTTTTCACTTTTGGCCTCTTCTCTCCCAATATCACAGCTTGAGCTTTAGTTTCAAACCAAGAAGGCAGAGGTCTTAACAGGAAAAAAAGTCATGTGCTGTATCTATATTTCCACCATGTGAACCTACATGTAAGGAAAGATCGGCAAGAACTCAATTGCTATCTACTGAGGCTTTGACAGCAATTTAAATTTAACTGGTTCATTAAGGTGCAATTTTGGACTGAGTGCCTAATTAACATTCACAAACTCAAATTAATAACAGCTTAAGAGAAAAAGGAATGTCTTGCATGGGTCAACTTAATTTTTCCCAATTTGCTTTAAAATATAGCTTATACATACATTAACTAACCATATCATACATTAAATTCGGTACTTGCTTGTATCACATTACAGCAATATAACTTATCAGGAAAATAGATTAGAAGTTTTAAACAGGAGTATTTTCAGAAGTCCTGTGTTAAAATAAATTTTTTTACCATTTGAAGACAGAACCAATTTAAATAATTTTTTGAATTCCAGGAAAGACATGTGCATAGTCCTTTAAAAGATGTTGGGGGAAAAGGGTTTATTAGAGGCTGGGCAATCACCAACCATATGAAGTTCAACAAGGGTTGCCTGGGATGGGGCAACCCTGGATACATGGACAGACTGGGGAATGAGAGGCTGGAGAGCAGCGCCAGGAAAGGGCCCTGACTCAGATTCAACTTGCCCTTTCAATGGCAAGGTGAATCTGAGTCAGCAGCCAGGAGTGTCAACCCTGTCCTGGGGTACATCAGGCACAGCATGGCCAGCTAGGCAAGGGAGGGGATTGTTCCACTCTGCTCTGCACTGGGGCAGCCTCACCTCAAGTACCGTTTTGGGTGCCACCATATAAGAAAGATATAAAGCTGTTGGCAAGAGACCAAAGGAGGGACACAAGGTTGGTCAAGGGCCTTGAGGGGAAGCCATGTGAGGAGTGGCTGAGGTCACTTGGCCGGTTCATCCTGGAAAAGAGGAGACGGAGTGGAAACCTAAGGTCAGTCTGCAACTTCCTTGTGAGGGGATGTTGGTTCAGCAACTGCTTTGAAACTGAATGCACCTCACCAAAATTAAGGGCAGTTTTCTGAAATTTTTAAATATCCGTTTTCAACATTCTTGCCATATATATGCCCATTATATCTCAACATAATTAAGTAGTCTTAGGAAATGTTTCCAAGCATCTGCTCATATGGACTGTAATTCTGTGTGATTTCATTTTGCTTAAATTCCTGAAAGGCAAGCTCATGATAATGCTGTTTTATACATAAAAGAGCACATAGGGGACAATATTTGCCCTGGAGTGCTTCCCTAAAATGTCCTGAAATGCTTCTTATTTTTCCATTTCAGAGCTTACCTATGAAAAAAGTGAGAGAGAGAGAAAAAAAGTGTTTCTCAAACTGTGCTAACTTGTGATTTACACTAGTCTGAGTATATAAACTCAGTGTAAAGGGGAAGTAATGAATAAGCAAGTAAGTAACATACAGGTAAACTAAATCACAAGATTTTGAAGACAGTAGCATGACATAGTTTGGAAAACAAATTACTGAGATATTATGAATGTCAGTTTGATTTAACCAATTTGAGATTCTTATAATTGTTTTAATAATTCTGTTCTGAGTAGCTTTTCAAATCCAATAAAATTACCTATATTTTATTTCAAATTCTTGCCCATGGCAGACGTTGAATAATATTTCTAAGGAAATGAATGAGCTATTATGTATGATTTAAATAAATAATTATGTTCAGTTGAAAGCAAACCTATCTTTCAGCACTAAAAGTAGTAACAGATTTTTCTAAACTGATAGAATTGTGTTGTATGTTCTAACACCTTTGGTTAAATACAGCAAGTGGGCTTAGATACTATAAAATATGCACCTGCATTCTCCCTACGTAAGTTTACATTTCTGTTCCAAAACTTCTTTCAGTCTGTTATTATGCTCTAACTCAAATGGGTTTTTGTATTTCTTTAATGAAGATATGCCATTTTTTGGTAATTTTTCCACACATTTGGGGTTTTTCTCCTTTATTTTCTCCATATTTATATCCTAAAGTACAGCTGAAGTTAGCAAAAGGATTACCTGCTCATAATGCAGAGTATTGGACAGGTCCAGCAAGAGCTCTTGTCTAGAATTTAAAGTTCAATTTTTTTCTGTAACAAATGGGAGGAATAAATTCTTTTATGTGGAAAAGGCCAAAAAATACTTAGGACTTTCCAAAATATAGGTGAAATAGTAGCTTAACACCATTTTTACTCAATACAAAAAATAGTAACAGTGAAATTCTTACTTCACAAGTACCACTGGAATAAAAGTTTATGTGACCAAAGAACAAGCTCTGTTTACACACAGCAACTCCTGTGGATTAAAGCTGAATCCTGTAAGTCACAAAGAAATATGCATTCGGTGGTATGTGTTCTAAGAGCACAATTTTCATACACACCTTTTTTTATGAGAGATTGGGATGAAAACAGACTTTAAGACTTAATCCTTGCAAAATAAATATGAAACAAAAATATGGTGTAACATTTGGATTTGCAGCAATAGCAAATCCAAACAGCAGCCATTCAGAGCCATACATCTGTAAGCATTATAGCATTTTAAGACTTTTTTTAAAGAAAAAATAGAATATCTATTAAAAAAATATAAATATTGTTGCAATAAAAATATAAAAAGTTAAAATATATGTTGAAACAGATACAGACTTTTAAATGGTTTACTTCATGTAAATGAGATATTAGCATTAACGAACATTTAAAAATGAATGAGCTGTTCAGGAGATGCAAACACAAATGCACCTTGTGCGCTAAAAAAGGTTTCAATTTTGCTATTTTCTAAACACAGAAAAATGTATCCCCCCCCATTCAGAATATTGAATGTCTTATGAAAAGTGAAAGGTCATTTGTAACTGTCCAAAGGATTGATGGAGTTGAGATACCTCCTTGACCTTCACCCTGCACTCATAAAGAACAGTCTCAGATGACAGAGCATCAGGCAAGTTTTCAGAAAATGTCTTTTCTTATTTTATATTGCATAGCAGGCTTGTTACCTGATATTTTTCATAATTGTATGTCAAGATTTAATTACTTTATGTCTTCCCTCATTAAAAGCAAACTGTCATCTAATACCATTCAGCTATGTTTGTGATTTGCACTAATTCAAGCATTTCTGTCTGCTTTTTGCCATTGTTTTCCATCTCAGTTTCTACAATAATTACTTTGGAGGCCTACACAAACAATGTCAAGGTCAAGTCTCACAAATACAAAAATTCTTTTCCAATTACTTATTGTCAGTTAAGGATGCACATTATAAAAACTGGTTCAGAGGAGTTTTTTTTCCTTCGTATTCTAATCTTCATATAATACAAGTTGGAATGAAAGCTTAAGTTAAGATGTTTAAACAACAAGCTTCAAAAACACTTGTGGAAACATGAAATATATTAGATTTTAATCATTCTACCACATTTCCAATTGTGTAGTACATTAGGGAATTCATATATAAAATATACTGAAATATTAACCATGTGCAGGAAGTAAAATAAAGTTTACTCAATGTTAAATCCTTTTGTTGTTGTATTTTTTCATCCTACCAACAGGGAAAGTCAAGGACATATAGCTTACTGGTCCACTTACCAAGAAACAAGAAGGCAAAAAATTCATTTATCAAGCTTCAGTATCAAGTGTCAGCCTCCCTACTTCCCTGCAAAAAGCTTGAGAGTGCTGGGCAGCAAAAGAGTGACATGAGAAGAAAGATGCAAGAAGCAAAAAACCCCCTGTTTCCTGAAGATGATGGGGATACATTGGGGTAAAATAGATAATGATAGAGAAAAAAAAAAACCCTGACAATGACTATTGTTCCTTTGCTAATTATTTTCTTATTCATAGAGGTATTACCATGACTATAGTATTGTTGTCTAAAAGAAAAAAAATAATAATACTGTTTTGGAGAACCGAGCTGACTTCACTGAAAAGTTAGAAGTCTAAATTTTATTTGGTATGTTACTTATTCTTGGAACATAAGGAGAACTACCACACTGTTGCCTGGCTTCAGAAGTACTTTGGATCCACCAGATGGGAAAACAAAATCATGCTAATCAATTGTTGTTAGCCAATTTTTCCAATGCTAAATCCTTCCATTTTTTCCATGCCAAAATGTTTTCTTGAAACTGTCATAAAAAGATATGTCATGTACAGACACCTGTCTTAAGAAAATCTCCCAAACTCATTTTAATGTAGATTTAACTTTATTCTGTATAGACTACGACACCACAAACTACAGTTTCATGAAAAGGCATTTTAGCATTTGTTAAATTTAAATAAATAAGTTTTTTCATTAATTTGTTCATTTTGTTGTATTTTAAATAAATTGCTAACCAATTTTTAGATCATTCTAAAAATAATTCATTTAGATCATTTAGATCATACATTGCAAGAAACAGATTTAATTCCTTCTTTTCACTCAATAAACTCAAACCAACTTCTCCAATCTCTCATCCTTGGCTATGAACCAATAAACTTTTGTGGAGGACAGAATGGTAAAGCTTATCTTCTGATTTGTGAGAGAGTAATTCTGAATGGTTACTTAATTTCAGCAAAAATTACTCAAATCTATGTTATAAGTCTCAAAATATTTAAAAAAATAAAAGAACTGCAACCAAATATTGGTTTATTTCAGGAAGGCACAGGACTATGAATTGTTTAGGATGGACTTTTTGCTTAACTTTTCCATTATAGCTCAGCTGATTGGTCACTAAAAATGAAGGTATAAGAAGTTTCTGGAGTATTTCAGTCAGTGAAAGAAAAATCATCTAGAATCCCCAAGTTAATGAAGAAGTAAAAATCACTATAATGACAGTGAAGAGGGAGAGAAGGGGGGGAAGAAAAATCTAAACAGCAGCAGTTTCTACAAGAGCTCACAGTATGCTCACATTAGCAGGAAAGGCTGCATGTATTAATACATGTATGATCTAGGAAAATTATTTGGATCCACAAATTCCAGGAGTCTAAACCAAGAGCATCTGTTACTGCTCTACATTTCCCCTAACCCCTGTGTTTCTTGTGTTTCTGACTGAAAATGTCTGCAGGTTTTTCTCTCTCTCTCTCTCTTT
>WBNO01025648.1:73691-97195 GCA_013400575.1 Peucedramus taeniatus | reverse complement strand
ACAAAAGAAACAGATCCAACTCCCACCATATTGTAATTCAACATTAATTATCTTTCCAATTAATGTACTGCATAATGCTGCAGTATGAAATGCTCACATTTTGCAAATAAGAAAATTGAGCTCCGCTCTGTCTGCTTTAATCCCATTTTACTTTTATTATAATTCAATAATAGAATTCTTCTCCTTTTTGGCTGGGTTATTGACACCCTGAACACACACAGGGGAACTATCTTCTGCATAGAAAAGATATATTTATTCTTTTCTTTTCCAAGAGAAGACCTCCAATTTCTTTTTCAACACTTCCCTGCCTTATGATCATTACTGAATGGCTCATAAGGAAAATTGAGATAACAGAAGTACTAATAGAACAGCATTTACAGTTACCATAAATGTAGACATCATAAATATCTTCAACTGCTAGAAAATGGTAACTGTGAAGCAGATTACTAATACAGAAAGAAGGTGATACCAAAACTGTGGTCAAAGAATGGAAAATACCCTCTTATTTAGAAGCTAAATGATCCAACATATTCCTTAAATGTTGTATGGCAAAAATACCATTCAAATTTTACCATCTGAGTAGTGTAATAAAAAAAAAATAAAAGCTAAAATATAGAGAGAGTATAACATATAGAAATGGAAAATACATATACAAAATTGCTTCCTGTATTTATGATGGAAAGAATATATGGTGAGTTTCCACAATGAGAAACTTAATTTTACTGGTTTTTTTGGTTTAGCTGCTGTCAATAGTTGCAATCTTTGTGAGCTACTGGATTTGACCTAGTGGATAATGACACCAAAGCACCTCACAGTTCTTTTTCATCCTGAATGTGCTAAAGTGCTTGAGTAAGGTACAAATTCTCCCTTTCTCCAGTGACATTAGGTCCAGCTTTCTTCCTTGTTACCCCTCCACATCATTTTTAACAGAACCGAACCTGTAACATGCAGAAAGCTGCAAAAAAAATCAGCGGACCCTCACACTCACAAATCTTACATTTATCCTTTAATGCCCATCACTAGCTGGCAATTACTGAGTATGTGAATATGCCCTAGGAAGAATGTGCAAATCAGATAGAAGGAATTTTAGAACATCACCTATAAAATAGTCCCTAAAATAGAAAAAAACCTCATTCTAAATAACACTGAGGGTCAAAAGGTTTAAGAATATGTTTAAGAGCAACCTATTTAGCATCTTGAGACAGGATTTCCTCTTGAACTGTTTTGGAATACTTCACTGAACTTAAAGGGCACAGGCTAGCTGTTACTGATCTATCAGTAATTCAGACAAACTATTTTAACAGGAAATATGCTTCCATACCTTCCTTGGCCAAAGCCTTTTGAGTGGACTTTTACTAACTGCTTAGCAATGATCTTGACCCACTGCTGCAGCAGGTACAGCTGAGGCAAATAGCCATGGAATGCTGCTGCTTTTTCCAGTGCCTATGTAAACGTTGTAGGGAACCTCAGATTTATTTAAGATAGCTTTAGTGACCAGAAACTTTCATTTGTTTGGTATTAACCCACTTCCTTCTGATATGGCTCGATTTTGTGATTTCTATTTAGCTCTTCCATCCTGGCTAGTACCTCACTTTTGGTTTACTTATTTTAGATGATCATTATTACAGCTGTTAATTTTGAAAGAAAATTCACAATCACATTGATCCTCTCTTTCCACCATGTGAATGCCAGTCTTCAGGACACTGGCATCCTTTAGGCTACTCAGCCTAAAGGACCAACAACTGGAGTGTTTTGCACCATCAATGAGCTGTACACAGGTGACATTGCTGCAACAAACATGGCTAGAACAGGAGAAGAAAAGTAAAGGGTAATATGTTAGGAAAGACAGGCAAACAAGATTTTGTGGAGACTTGAATACAAAATGACAAGGTGTTCCTAAGTATGGACTGAAGTCAAGATGTCTTAATCATTCCCCTGTCACTGGCAGACTTAGAAGGGGATTCTCGTTAGCATTGAATGGTTGGGAATTTGCTGTGTTTACCACCAGCTAACAAAGTTTGCAGCAGATGCTCTCACACAGTTCATTTGTGTCAACACCTCAAGTATCCAACGCTTGAGTTTTCTCTCTGGCTAAGGCACATCTACCACAAGCAATTATTTATCAGACAGAAGCTGAAAAACTATGAGAACTGTAACCTTCTCTACTGGCTAAATTAGCAACTGTGTGCCCATTATCCACATACCCTTTCTCCAAGCACTTTTTCCCTTGGATTCCTTTTTTTCAGAGATAAAGAAATGTCTCTGGTGAGAAAAACAACCAGCTGCCAAAGACTGGAGTTTAACCAGCCTCTCAAGGAAAAACTGCAGCCTAAAAGGACACCCTTTTGTGAGGCCGTTCAGTGTTATACCATCTTGTGCACATTGGTCTTCCGGCTCCACCTAAGCAGAGTCATTCTGTTCTGGACAGCAACAACTCAAAGCTCTCAGACAGATATCCAGGAAAAGTCCACATCCAGGCTCTGAGATCATATGTACTACTCTTAAGCATAAAGTCACCCAAGCAAAACCAGGGAAACACAGATAACCCAGGCAAAGGTTCCATTTCCAGGGATCTCAAACTATCAAAAGAAAAAAAAAAAAAAGCAATATTGCTGAAAGGGAGAGGAAATTTTTACCACTGAGTTCCTTTACTTTTTTCTTCCATTGATAAGCACACAGAAAGAAGCAAAATGCAACTACAAGGCTTTCTGAAAATGCATTTTACACTATGAACCTAGAAATTAAAATGATGTATGAATCCCATTAACTTAGAAATTAAGAAACAAAATGGCACTTCAGATTGCTTTAAAACTCCTCTTGGAAAATCACTTCCAACCTACTGAATATATGTCCAATTATTTCAGCATGTTTCATTACTGCATATATATTCCACACAGGATTCTACCAGAAACAAGAGATCAAAGCTAAAAATCAGTGTAAGAAACAGGGGAGGCCAAAGCTCTACAGGTTGTTTGAGAGAGCCCAATGGCCTTCAATGATACTAAGTGCTCAAGCGAGGATTACTTGTGTAAATTAAGCCAGCAGAAACAGGTTTGCAAATTGTATGAATATTCAAAATTCATAAACTGGATGTTGTCCTGGTTTCTGTTTTATTTTCTAGAAGTGAATGGAAAACAGCCTGGACATTAGTGGGTTTTTTCTGCAAAGGATGTTCAGGCCTTGTAATACACATCATATTTTAACTTCACCCCCAGCTTAGCTACTTCTAAGCACACTGTGAATTTGGCAGCCAATTTCTGGTTCTGAGCTTCAGCAAAAACATTCTTCCAGTCTCCAAAATCACCTTGAATACAAAGAAGAGGAAATTATTACCCTTGACTCTAACAACCAAAGAGTATAATTTAAAACAAAAGACTAACTTTTCTCTCTTATCATATTTCAGAATTTATTTTCCTGTAAGAAAAAATATCTGACAGAAGAATACACACATTTGATTTATGTTTGGTGTCTTTCATAAAATGTGAACATAAAGCAGCCATGGGAAGTTACTGGTATGCCTTCATAGCTCTGGCATATACCTTGTACAGCTGCAGATTAGAAAAGGTGACCAGCAGCTGTGGCACCAACCCAGAAAGCTCAAAAGTGTGGCTTTTAACTGCAATAGCTTTGTTTGTTGCAACCAGACACTGCTCTAAGCTGCAGTCTACCTTTAATCTAGAATTTGGAGAGCCCTCAGTTGGGGGTTGTCTGAGGTTCTAGCCTGATCCATGGCTAAAAAACACAGATCAGTCTGTGGAGCATCTGGATTCTGTGAGTTGACTGTGGTCCATAGGCAATCCTGAGGGTTATTTAGAAAACCCAAGAAGAAATACCTGTGGACCACTCAGTCTACAGGCTATCCCCAGTAGTCACAGAAGCCAAGATAAAACTCTTCTTTGTTTTAGTTGGTGCTTAGTGCATACCACAATGGAGGTATGGTACTGGCCCTTGGGGTGAAATCAATTGAGATTCCTGAAGCACAATCAGTGTTTAACACCCAGCCTTAAAAATTATACATAAATATTGACCCTCTATTGATCCAAACTCCTGTCTGCCCAAGACAAAGAGCTACCATTCACCGCTCTGGCAACACAAAGATTTACTTTATGGAAAAGAATCAAGCAAACAGCACCATGAGTCTCCTGAGCTTTTTCCTGGCTGGAAAGTGTGCCTTCCTGCAATTGCCTGGATCTGCTCAGCTGTTGGTATGAATCCAAAGAATGCAGCTATCTGCTTTACACTGACAGTAAGGTTCTGAAAGCAGTACAGTGAAAGCAAGATGTGCAATATGCTTCCTCTAGAAAAGGGAGTTACCCACTTGGAATGTGCATTGCCATCCTCTACTAATTTCATTCACTGTTTTCTGTGTTGCACTTCTGTTTTCTGGAGCTCTGCTTCTGTATACCCATGTCTTGGTTTGAAAGACAGGTACCTGCCAGCAAAAGCTGGAATCTCCCTTTGAATAGAGACTGTAAACCCCCTCCCTCAGATTATTATAATTTTGCAATTGGAGGCTCTCAGGCAAAGATTTGGGAGTGGGAATAACAGTTCTTTACTAGGAATATTAGACAAAGCAAAGACAAATAGAAATGTAATAGCACTAAGAGACAAGCAAAAACAAAGAAACAGCAAAACCTCAGAAAATGCCCTGACAGAGTCAGGGATGTGACCTGACACCCTGGGTATCAGGGTGGTGAAAGCAGTCCAGATGAAATCCTCCTTGAGCAGTAAATGCAGTTCTATGAAGTGGAAATAGTCCTGTAGGAAAGTCCGATGGTGACGAAAACGAGTTCGGTCTTCCTCTGGAGAGAAATCCAGTGGAGAGAGAGAAAACAAGCAGGGTCCCCTGGTACTCCAATCCTTTCAGAGCGGTGTCCTAGGACCAAATTGTCCTCTTCACTGCTGTTCCCCTGGAGAAACCTGCTGCCTCCTTTGTTTAAGTCAAGTATCCATAAAGTACCCAGCAATTAGTTACTAGCAAAACCACCAGGAAAAAAAATCCACAAATGCAAAAGAAACAGATCCAACCCCCAACAACCCAGACTCAACTTGTCACTAAAATCAACTGGATTTTGCTTTTTCAGAAACCTGTGCCATTTCCTCTTAATTTCAGCAGATTTCAAGGAATGGGCTCAGATGTGTTTTGGCTGTCAGTAAACAGCATCTGCTGCACCCGTTTCAGGTCTTCATATATTCTGACCACAGTATTCTTATGTTCAATGTGTTTGTTCCAGGTGACTGCAGGATCAAAGCAGGATCCCCAGCTGACTGTAAAGAAGAGACAAAAGCATTGGTGTGATCTTTTTAACTGGATACTTTTTTTCTGCACAACTGAAGAATTGCCTTCTGTTGCCTTAGTTACACTAATGCAGACAAAAAGAACAGCCTGTCCTTTCTGTGGTACTGTCTGTACAAGAGAATGACAGGCTTCCTCTGCACTTCTGTTGGTAAACAGTTTCCACACATAAACATGAATCTCACTACCTACTTCCCTTCTGTGACGATACTGTCCTGTAAATATCTTTTAACAAAGCTCGACATCAGTCTAAATCTAAAATATGGGTTGTTAATGAGGTATTTGGCCTAATGTGGAGAAACACTAAAGAAACAAACTGTCCTTTCATTAACATTTTGAACCTGCAGCATTTCCTCCAACACTAAGTGGCAGAATGTTGACCCAACGCTGTTGTCCAGCTGCCATGCAATTCCCACACCCTTTGCTGGAAGAACAAATACCCAGAAGCAAAGCATCTTTGGGACATTCTCCCCTTCTGGCATTCAGCTGCCTCTTTACTGCAATGTACTGCCATCAGGAAATTAATTATAGCACAGCTGTTTTCCCATTGGTCCCATTCAGTAATTTTTAATTTTTTTCATTGCTTTTTCAGCTACAACCAGTATCTGTAAAAATACAGATCTGTCATGAATCCCGAGAAGAACTTACCCCTGGAGATGTAACTGGGGATGCTCTGCATTGTTATGGAAATGGAAAAATGAAACAGCTGTATCTTTAGGGTTTTGAAACAACACTACTATCTGGAGTGGGAGAAAGAGGTCACAATTTTAGATCACTCATCTACCCTGACAACCAAAGTGAGAGTATAACCAAACATTTTGCAACCAATAACATACTGGGAGCTATATTTTATTAACAAAGGCATGTAGAACAAAATTATAACATAATCATAATAAAGACCTTATCACCACTTCTAAGATTTATGTCATGAAGCAACTGTAGAAAGACATACCTGGAAAGACTGTAATACTGTCATTGAATACTATCCCATAAGTACCTGGGACCTGGGAAATATTAAGGAGCCATTTGTCAACCTCCTGTCAGGAAAAGCTCCTTCAGAAAACCACAGCTGTTACAATCATCTCCCATTTTTCAATAATTTTCTTGAAATCCTTAAGAGACTGTAATCCTCAGAGAAGCATAAACACTTCTGAAAACACATTATACACATTAAATATTTTTCCCAGATACATTTAAATACAATAATACATGGAAAAAAAATCTCTATCCCTTAAATAATTATCCGTTTCCTCTGTGGTCCATCTTGGAAGTGACAGGTATTTGCCACTGTTCAGTGACCAAGTACTAGAAACAATGAAGTTTTAACCTCATGACTCTTTGCAAGGAAACAGCTGCTGCCACATTCATTCCCATCATGACTGTGCACAGAAAAGAGTAGCATAAAAAAGAAAATTAAGTCCCTATTAAGGAAAATCTGAAGAGCTTTTGTTTTGGCAATAAAGTCAGTCCCATAATATGAGTTAAGAGCAATATGAATAATAAAAGACAATGAAAATGCAAGAAATAAGATGGCTGTGTCTTTACAAACAGACCATGTGAATCTGCTTGTAGATAGGGCTAGGAACTTATAGATAGGGAAGTAACAGAATAAACTCTGTTCTAGAAAATGTTACTATCAACACAGACTGTTGCTCAGCCAAGGCCGCGTTAAATTCCTGATCCTAGAAAAAAAGAACAAAAACGTAATAGAATTATTAATAGGGTTTTCTTTCTTTTATATAACGAAAGGAGGGTCCATACTCGAGGGGAGCATAGAGCAGGTGATTCAGGAAGTCTGTGCCTTCCAAGTACCTCAGCCAATGGGGAAAAGGAAGAGGGAGATGCAGTCAGGAACTTAGGATAAAAAGGGGGCTGCGTCCCCCAACAATTTGAGAGAACCCATGGGAAATGCCCATGGCCTTTATTAGAATAAAGTTACAGGACTCCTCTGTCTCCTTTTTGGACATAAATCTCTGGCATCGTGGATTAACTTTCCTGACACTTGGGAGACACACTGATTATTTATTTCAGAATTGCACAAACCGGAGTGCTCCAAGGTATTCCACAAATCAAGCACGCCAACTACCAAAAGTTTTTACTATTTATACAATTTAGCAAAGTAAGGAATTTGTGTTCATTGGCTGCAAGTGACATAGTTCCCTTATTAATTAATCTTCTAACTTCTATTAGTTAATAATTGCCTCGCTTCTCATGCTTAATCAGTCAACATGCTCAGTCTTTCTCTACTTGTGGGTCGGTGGTTTTCTTGGGTCCATGGCCATGAGTTGGTGGTCACAATCTGCCTCTGTCATAAATTACCTTTTACCCAGTCGAGCTGAGTTTACTTTATCAGTTTCTTCCTTATCTTGGGGTTCTGCTGGATGTCTTTGTGTCCACTATCAGTAGCCCATTCTTCTCGCCTGGCATTATTATCCTCTCCCTAGCTCTGAGATTACTGAAGCATATCGGGCCCAACACCTTAACAAGGCAATTCTAACGACAAATCATTTGTATTTCTAACACCTGGCCATCATTTAGCGCTCGCATGTTACCCACTACCTGCCCCAAGGATTAACGTCTTTTCTCGTTGATTAGGCCGAATATACAACAAAGCCCGCCATTCCTTGAGAAGATTTTTACACAACTCATATTTTGCACCTCTTGCCGCCGGGTGGCCTCAGCGGCCCAGCCGCGGCCATGGCGGGCCCGTGCGGCGGAAATCCTGCCATATCGGGTCAGGAGTTCGGCTCGGGTGAGTGCAGGCGCACAGGGCTGGCTCGCTGGCCCTAGGATTTACCTCTGAAGAACGAGCTGCTGTTGCACTTTTACAAACCCAAGCCTGTGAGTAATCCTTCAGGGGGCGGCACGCCGCCACACCAGGAACAAAGAGGAATCCTGCGCGGTTTTATGGTAACAGCACCGGGCCAGATAAGGATTTAAAAGGGAGGCTGTCCGCAAGTGAGGCAGGAACTGATCAGTCCTATTTCAGGCATCTGGTGTTGAGCCCCTGAAGGGATGTCCTGGCTGTGTCTGGGTTTCGCAGCCTCTGCGATTTGACATTTCCCAGGCTGAGGACAGACCCGGCTAGCAGGAGGCGGCCAAACCAGCGTTGTCTCCCAGACTATTTCACTTCAGTCCCTCAGGTCTCTTAGACATGACTCCGTGCGCAGGTAACACAGAAAGAATAAAGCAAAGCGCCAGCTTGGTTACTACAAGGTTTGCTCTGCAGAGCCGCGGCCTTACTTTGCATGCAAGACTCTGCAGGCTGCAGCACTGGTTAGACAGATCTGTGTCCCTTCAGGAAAAGAAACCTGTCCTGATACGTGCAGGGTCAGGGCGAGCCAAAAGGCAGCTGCTGCTTTGGCTGGGAGGGCAAGAATCCACCCATTTCAGCAGTGGTGCAATCCTCATGCAAAGTACAAGCTGAGCTTCACCTTCGCATCAGTTTGCATTTGTTTTCCAGGATCCAGATGATGTTGGCCTGTTAAAATTTCAGCTATCTTTGCATTTTTATTAGAAAATACATGTAACAAAAATATAGAGAACAGATGTTTTCAGCCTATTGTAACTTGATGCTGGGTGTTCATATTTGGGATTTTTCCTCCTCTTTTGCAATTCTTCTACACATTTGCGTATTTTCTATAATTGCAATTCCGTAAGGTGCAGTGAGCTAATTTAACAGCTCAGTGAACTCAGAGTGAGGCTTTTACTGCTTTCTTTGTGTTAGTACTAGAATGGTTAACATCATTTTATGAGCTGGTCTAAATAATTAAAATAGCGTAAACCTGTTGTGATTTTCTACTGGGTTGTCAGAACAGCCCATGGAACCATTCAGTGAACATCTAAATCTGCACAATGAAACAAAATTTCCCTGGTTTTATTCGCATGTCAGTCTATAAGAGGCATGCAGCTTCCTGTGAATCTGTAGCTTGGACTTGGTTATAACAATTGTGAGGAAGTTCAGAAAACACTGTGATGATGGGGCTGCACATATGAGTAACCTGAATACAGTCTCTGAAATTAGTTTTAAAAATAAAATCCTATCACATTATTTAATGGTGGCTGTAACTAAAGAGCTCTAACAAATTTTGATAAAACAATTCTAGTTAGAAAAATAGTGCACTTAATTATTCATCTTAATATATTCTGGGAAAGTAACTGTGATTTATCTTTCTTGTCAGATTTCAGATACACAATGCAGAAGAGGTTTCCATCAATTCTGGAAGGTGGGTGTGTAGTCATTGGCTTCAGAAGGATGCCTGAAGCTTCTGCTGCATCTTAATATATAAAACAATTCCTTAGGATGGCTTAAAACTTTCTCCAGGAGACACTGCAGAAGTTTTTATTGTTAAGGCATGGCTGGAGTGTCAGACTGTTGGATAGAGACCTCAGAGCTGGAGGGTTATACACTGAATAAAACCAGCCACAAAGGGGCTGCTCGTTAGATATGTCTAACTTAGAGCTGACATGGATTTTCCTATTTTTCAGTTTATTACAAATCCAATGAGCAGTCTGGAATTCATGGCATAAGGGAGAATGACCAGATGACATGGTTAAGCAGCAAGAACTGAAGTAAGAAAGATGTGTGATTAAATAAAAAACTATTTAAGAATAATTATTTTCAAAATGTCCACATCAAGACATCCTGTTCATCGTCTTGATTTCTTGCCTTTGTATTTGTTTTTCAGCCCTCTGTGCCTGAATTGTTTCTTCTTTTTGATGATGCTTTTCACATCCCTGTTGTGAAGCCACTTGTCACGCTCTATTTCCCACTGGATCTGTTTGACATCTGTAGGGGGAAAGATGAGAATTAAGGAGGCGATGGATACCTCTAACCATGATGTGGCATACAGATCAAGCATGTAAAAGTTAAAACTTGACTACTGTATTTATAAAAGTTAATAAAGTGCAAACTGCTTTTTTTTTTGAGAAAGCTGTGGGTTTTTTCATTTCACAAAACAAACCCTACCATCTCAGAGTTTTAGACATTGCTTTGTATTTTATTAATGCTAGACACATTTGCATTAGGAGCAGTGTTTGAACGCTCCTAACATTTTTCAAGTGATACCAGCAAGACTTGTATCACAAAGCTTTACAAAGCTTCATTCAACCAGCATATACACATGTAATTCATTAGAATTACTTTGGGAAAACTACTTTCTGCTTCACTGATACTGCAAGGGGACAGTCCAGTAGGTAGGTAAAGACAGCAATGCCTTAATGCCTTCTCTTCCCAAGGAATCAAGGACACTTTACCTGAGCAGAATTCACACAAATGCTTGACAAAGAGCATCCTGCCTGTCCCTGTTTACAGTGTAAAAGGGCCAACGACAGCCTCCCCCTCTTTTCTGAAGCCTTATTCACTCCACAACTCCCAGTTAATATTTAGCGCTGAGCATCTCTTGTCACCAGAGAAAACTGTCACGTCTTACTGATGCTGAGCTACTGTCCCTGCTGTGTGTGGTTTCTGACCCTGTGTTCCAGTTAAAGGTGATTCATCTTTCACATACAGAACCTGAAGAAGTGAATTTCAGCATTACAGCTGCCTGCCACTTGCAGCATGTACTTACTTGCATTATCTCTGTTGGCCATGGCGTTCATTCCAATATTGTCAAACTTAGACCCAGCATTCTCATCCAGCAGATAGCCAAACTTTAAAGAGAGAAATTTTAGTATTCTGTTACAAAGCAAAAGGTAAAATGCTTGATCACTTTTTGTTAAGCACTGATCAAACTCACCTCTTCTGCAGATGCCAGTATACCAGCCTCTTGGAGTTTTCTCTTCTTTCCTCGGCTGGATCCTTCAAACAAAGATTATTACTCTTATGAGACACAACTTCAAGTTCCCAAAGACACTAAAGCAAAGTTTTACCATGGTTTAAACGTTTAGAACTTTTTCTTAATGAGATCATCTGAATTAACTATGTTGGAAATCTTTGTTCCCCACCTCCCCTAAAAGAAAAGGGAAAAAAAAGTTTCCAACCAAGAATTAAATAGCACAAATCTGTGCATCAGGTGTAACAGATGCGCAAAGCACCAGTACAACTTCATCCTTCTTCTAAATTTCTCCTTCAACTCTCATCTCTTCAACAGCAGATTGTTACTCTGAATTAAGCTGGCTGGGAACAACCTCCTTCTCATTTATGGTTTATTCAAATCTGAACCTAGATCCAAAATGTGATAATCTACTGTAGTAGATCCCTCTATTCCAAATGTTTGTGGACTATTTTATTTCTACTACACTTTCATGTCAGTATTTTCTTACCTTCCAGTGATCCCGCAAAATTCATATCTTTCTTTTTCTTGCCCTTTTTACTGATGGATTTCAGTTGCTTGTCATTGTCTAATAGGAAAAAAAACCAAATACATCAGTCTGCAATTTTCACACCATGAACATGTATTTAAAATGCAGCCGAGACTGAAATTCCTTTTTAGGCATATTTGTCATAATGGTTTAAGACTTCATTGTACAGAGAAGGACTTGTCATTTCTTTGCTTAAAAGCCAAACTTCCCACCTAGATAACTAAACTGGAATTTGCATGTGTAGTTACATATTAGATAACCTATTTTTAAAGCTTTTTCTTCTTGTTTTTCAGTAACAAATGGCACTCTACCTAGGTCATCATCTTCAGACACATCCATAAATACACCTCCTTCTTCATCCATATCCTCTTCAAAGTCTTCCTCCATACTTCCTAAGGAGACTTCCTCATCATCCAGATCGCTGAAGTCATCTTCATCATTAGAATCCTTCCAGTCAGCACCAGATCCCTGACCACTTTGGCATTTCTTGTCACCTTTAGGATTTTTTTTTATATTACTAAAAGAAGATGTAACAAGCTTAGCATTTCATCTGGAAAAATACTGTTTGCATCTAGATGACATCTATCTACTGGCAAACACTATGTTAGGAATATTCAACACCATTGCAAACTACTGCAAATGTAGGTTGCAACCTAAAATATATGTATTATACACTCAGGTATGTTTTCAACATTGGTATAGGCAGTTGTATTATAAAAGTCAACCATTTTAAGAAGTTCTGGAGAGAATCCTTTTTCTGAAATTAGCAGAAATGACAGCTTTATTTTATCTCCTCTGTGTGTTTGGTCCTTTTCAGAAAGTCTTTTCTGTAAAACACACAAACTGCTCTATTAAACACCAGTCAAGATCACAAAAATGTTTCAGGTTTCAAAAATGTTTTACTAGGAGTTTAGACTAATTCTGCTGTTGCCTCAAGGGAAAAAGTCTCTGTGCAAATTCAAACACTGCATTATAAAAGAGAAGCTACTTAATCATTTACGATTGGCCTTGAACCTAAAGGTCCTTTTCCACCTAAATGATGCTATGATTAATGGAAGTGCTGACTTCAGGAGAACTTAGCTCTGTGACTCTGGATCTCACAAAGCTTGTTAACTGTGTTAGGTCCAGTTACAACTTATGACAGCAATGCCATTATGCCTCATTCTGCTTCCTTTTGTACTTGGTAATTCTCAAATAGAAACCTGAGACAATGAAAAACAAGATTTTACACTGCTTACTGGGCCACTCCATTGAATAAAATAAACAATTAATTAATTAAGACAATCCAATACTACAGCTCTCATTTAAGGACTATAAGCTTCCCAAAGTCACCATGAAGTACTATGGGACATGCAGAAAACCTGCATTACTCAATGTAAATTGATATTGCCTGATATTGCCTTTTTTGTAAGGTGATATTCTAAATCTGAAAAAGGTCTATCTAGTTTCACAGAGTAAAACTCTATAGAAATATTAAGACAAGAGGAGTAAGAACTAATCTGAAGCTTTACCCAGCAAAATCAAGGTCATCCTGGCCAACAACAGCATTATCAGCAGCTTCAAAAGTATCTAGGGAGAAGAATAAATGTTATTACCACAAAGAAATATGCAAGTCATTGCATCCAGCAAGTACATGGACCTGTTGGAGCAAGTCCAGAGGAGGGCCACATAGACAACCGGAGAGGTGGAACACCTTTCCTAGCATTGAAGTTGTTCAGCCTGGAGAAGAGGCTTCATGGTGACCTTACTGTGCCATTCCAGTACCTAAAGGATGCTACAAAGAGAGCCGGAGAGAGACTTTTTCCAAGGGCATGTAGTGACAGGACAAGGGGGGATGGCTTCAAACTGAAAGAGAGTTTAGATTAGGTATTGGGAAAAAATTCTTTATTGTGAGGGTAGTAAGGCACTAGAACAGGCTGCCCAGAGAAGCTGTGGATGCCTCATCCCTGAAAGTGTTCAAGGCCAGGTTGGATAGAGCTCTGAGCAACCTGTCTTGTGGAAGGTGTCCCTGCCCATGGCAGGAGGGATGGAATGAGATGATCTTTGATGTCCCTTCCAATCCAAGCTATTCTATAATTCTAGCATTGCAAAATATCTAATTTTCACATATAGGGTCATTATTTTAAGCTTCTGAATTTACGAAGCAAATTTTCATTAGAGATCCTAACAATAAAAGACAAATGCAATTAGTAACAGATTCTTGTCGTAACTACACTAAGAACCCTGATAAAAGAATGTAGAATTCTCTCAAAATACTGTACAAAACAGTTATGGAGATATAACTGGATTTTTTTAATACGTATAAGTAAAATTTTAAATAACAAAACAATGGACATTTTCTGGTACAATAACACATTTAAATTCTGGAACAAATCATACACTAATTCCAAAATTAAGTATGTTTCTACAGGAAGAGCTAAGGCTACTACAGTTGTTTGCCAATGACCTTCCTAAACTTATAACCTCATGAAGGATTTTAGAAACTATGAGAGAAACTGTAAGCAAAACTGAAAAAGGCCCAGCAGTAAAGAAAAAATAGAGACAAATGTTACATACTGTTAGAAAAGGTTACTCAGACTACATTAGGAAAAGAACAAAAGGGCATGAACTGCCACTCATGACTAAGTACAAAATCAGACAATTTCTAGCCACTCAAACACGCTGACAACTGCAGCAGTGGGAGCAAGGCCTCTTTTCTAAACACACATCCAGCCAGCTCACACAGCAGACAGCAGGAACTGCTGTCCGCAGTAGCACAAAGAGCAACTGGAAAGCCAGATTTCTCCCACTCCCATATTCCACTATCTGGTTCTTTTACACAATATGAACTATAAAAAGGATAAATTAGTAATTTGAAAAATCTGGGAATACTGGGATAGTTACTGCAAGGAAGAACACAGCCTTACCCAATGCTCTTTCAAATTCATCATCATCCACATCTTCTACACTTTCTTCATCATCCAGATGCTTTTGTTTCTCTCTCTTCTTATTGAACTTTGAATAAAATCTGATAATATTTAATATAAAAATTTGAAATTTGAAATTTGAATTTTGAAAAAATAATATATTGCTCTCAGACACAAAATTACAGGGAATTATCTTTATGACATTTTTATTTAAAAATCTGCAAGTTGTTTCCCATGTATGTTGCCAGATGAAAACTGTAAGTGATGGTTTCAAACACATTTAAAATCAAGAGATTTGTACTTCCTTTGTTTTTCAAAAAATCAGTCACTCCTGTAATATTTGAACAATGAAATTTCACTGGCCAAAGGTGGCAGAAGTTATTTTCAACATAATGAATTTATAAAAGAGCACAACAAAGACTAAAAATCTGCCTTAGACTGAGAAGAAAGGATCAAATTCAACTTGACTATAATTGGGGAAAAAAAAATAGAAGACATTCACCCATAAAATTTTATCAAATTTTCTCACATAGCCCTCTTCTTTTGGGTCTTAGTTTTATCTTCTGTCAGCCATTTTCACCTCCATTTCATGTTAAAGAACCACCAAACACAGAAGGCAATTTTGACCATATACAAAAGAGTACTTTGTACAGAAGACTTTAAATGTGTAATCTCAATTTCATCTGTCTTCAATGTAACAATACTGCTAACTTTTCAGACAGGGGCACGTTTTTAAGATGCTTTTCTTTAATCTTGAAACTAACACTACTTTTATTTATTTATTAGTAGTATATTCCTCAATATTATAGTATCAATTAATTTGTAATAAATGAATCATTACCCATTACTTATGGCTTCTCTATTGTAATGTCAGCTTACTTCATTTACTTAAACTACAAGCCCCAATTGCCTTTGTTCATGGGTGATATTCCGTCCTAAGCACTTCTGACAAATGTTAAAATTATGCCCAAGAAAAGCACTATCATCTTAAGTCACTCAAATTAATCAAAGTTTGCAAATACTTGAAACACCAGAGAATACTTACAAAATGCAGTGGGTTTTAATTGCACTGCATTAAAAAAACAACAGTTAAAATGAATGTTCACAAGTTTTCAATTACCTGTGAAAGAACACTTTGTCCACTGGGATTTTGCTTTCATCTTTGGCCCAGAATTCCTTACTGTTGACTGCAAAAACAAAAAAAAGAACTGATTTTACCCCAAGTTGAAATGCTGGTTATTCTTTCAAGAGGTTAAGCAGCACACACAGACAGAAGCAGACACATGGTGTCACCCATTCAGTAATGGGGAGCTTATCTGAAAACCTCTTCAAACTAACACAGAAGGCAATTTTGACCATATACAAAAAAAGTACTTCGTATAGAAGACTTTAAATGTGTAATCTCAGATTCAGCCATCTTCAATGTAACAATACTGTTACTGTTTTTAGACAGGGGCATGTTTTTAAGATGCTTTTCTTTAATCTCAAAACTAACACCATTATTTTATTTATTTATCAGTAGTATATTCATCAGGACAGAATTGCTCCTAAATTGTTCCTTCAACTCAGAATAAACTAAAAAATGTGATGAAGTGTATAGGCTAAAATTTCTACTTTCAGCTTTAACAGCTGTAAAACCAGCCATAAAAGTACATCAGTACTTACTAATCTGCATAACTAAAACCTCTTTGCAACACGACAGACCCAAAGATGGTGGAAAAGCACATCCATGGGGATGCTAGAGAGACACTGCCACAGAAGATAGTACCTCTTCTGTCCTCAAGCAGCATGTTTTACTGATAGTTTGCTCTGTTTTTTTTTTTTTTTACTGGTTCTTAAACTAAATCCTACTCTTGGTTGTTGGAAAGAGTGGGACTGGACAAAAGGCAGCTTATTTTTGGAGGCAGAAAGACTCTTAGCAGAATAACAGTGCCAAAGGTACCTTACACTCATCCTAACAACAGCTGCAGCTGTGGTATGGTAATCCATATCATTTAATGAAAGAACTTAATGTGATTTAAATAATTATACAGATCAATTTTTCTGGTATTTTAAGCCATTTTTCAATCATAATAAAAAGAATAAAAATGGCTATAGAATAACTGACTTCCTCTACATCATTTTTTCTTCAAATGACTCAACAGATCCAAAGTTCCATCTGTAAAGATTCCATACATCCTTACAAGAAGATGAAGTCTGATCCTGAACATCAAGCATGATCACTGCACTACAGATGCATGGCACTTTCTTTTATTGCTAAGACAAACAGCATAGACAGTGCAGATGACACATCTACATCAACCAACCAAGGATTTTTTAGTCATCATAATCTTAATTGATTTAAGGGGCTGACTTACCTGCAAGATTCTGCATATCCTTCATAAACTGCTTCTTCTTTGGCTGCATTACCACACTGCTGGTGTTCTCTGTATCAGAATATAAATCAGAGAGATTTATTTTATCAATATAGAACTGTTAGGAGCAGCTGATAGACCAGTGGGTTTTGCTGCCATCCATATGACCACAAGAGGCTGGAGAAATGGGCTGACAGAAACCTCCTGTAGTTTAACAAGGGAAGGGGAAAGTCCTACACTGAAGGAGGAACAACCCCAGGTACCAGTATACACTGGGGGCTGCCCAGCTGGAAAGCAGCTTGGCTAAGAACACCCTGGTGTTCTTAGTAGTAGTAGTAGTCCTGGTGGACACCCAGTTAACTGTGAGCCAACACTGCAGCAAAGAAGGCTGATGGTTTTCCTGGCATTTGTTAGACCACACTTGGAGCCCCGTGCTCAGGTCTGGGCTCTCCAGTATAAGGCAGACACGGGCATACTGGAGAGAATCAAGTGATGGGTCACTAAGCTGATAAAGGAGACTCCACCTGAACACCTGGAAACACTTTTTCACTGTGAGCAAAACTGTGCATTGGCACAGGTTGCACAGCATTCAAAAGCCATCTGGAGAGTCTGCTCTAGGTGTCTCTGCTTGAGCCCATGACTTCAGAGGTCCCTTCTAGCCTCAACCCTTCTGTGGTGTTTACATTTTCCTATCCCTTGCTTATTCCTGCAAAGCGACCAGTCTGCACTGTGGGTGTGAGGGGCTGCAGAATGTGGCTGTCAGCTGGTTCCAGGTTGCAGACATCTCTCTTGCAGCCCTGAAGGAGTGATCCCACTCCTCTGTTCCACCCCAAATACCTGACAAGGCCAATCCGAGAGAATGACAATTCGGACAGCACCTATAACCAAGATCACAGGGTACAGAGAAGTGTCTACCTTTGCCTTTGCTGAGTTTGGGATTTCTGTAGACAAAGCGATCCAAGAATCTCATTAATGTGAAATCCTGCAAAGGGTCACCGGAGTACTGAATGAGATTTCCCTGAAAGAAGAAAAAAGCCAAAAACCCTTAAGGTCTTTATTTTAGAAAGACACCATCTAAACACAGAGGACCCAATCAGTTCAAGAACAACTTTAAAACATATTTTAGAAAGATAAAGACTTGGGGATACTATACCACATAACCCTGACCAGGTTCTTCTTTTTGCAATTTCACAATTTTCTTAACTAAACCACATTTCCTTTGCTTTGTTTAAGTGACAAACTGCCTTGCAATGTACTAACAGCAGTTAATACTCAACATCATTTCAATACCATATATTCAAATGAAAAATAAATGTTTTAAATAGGTATTTGTGAAAGTTGGAGTGGTTTTGGCATACAACAGTATTTAAAATAATTTGTTCCTGTAGTAGGGTTTCCTATATTAAAAAAAAATTAAATAAAAAGATACAAAAAAACTCTAACAAAGCTTTAAGAATCATATAATACCTACATTTCTACAAAACTAAAACTTTTGTCAGCAGTCTCCTTTACATATAACATTGTAATTGCACTAAAAGCTTGGCATTTGAGAGTATGATAGAGTTCTGCAGAGCTGCTAGTTACCCACAAAGTGCAAGGAGACTTGATAATGTATTTTTTCAAATGCTAAAAGATGCCTGACATAAAATATCAAACTTCAAAGCAACAAGCTAGCAAAAGCACTTACTTCTAGAATTGTTTTTGCAAACAGGGCCACAGATGGATGAAAATGTTCAGAAAGCTGAAAAACATGGGTCATTCATTTATTTCTAATTTAAAAATATGGTGTAAGACCACTCTGTGACTTATCAAATAACAGACATACACATAGTAGTGCAAGGCTGATGAAGTACTTTAACAACTGAAGAACTTCAAGTTCTAATATTTTATTTGCATTACATACATTTTCACTTACAATTTTATTTAAGTCAACACTAAAAAGCTTTTATGATCAAAGCTAAGATCCAATAGTCAAAAAATATTATTACTGTCTAAATCTCTACTTAAAAAATTCCTATTCCCTACCCAAGAATATCAGTATTGTATGAAACATACAGAAGGTTAAAGCTGAACGTGTCTGCTTTAACCTTTCTGTTGTTACTCAAGCAGCTACTTCAAGAATAACCAAGTCCTTTTTCCTCTCTTCGTACAAGGGCCACACTTTTAAACTCAAGAACAGCAATTCAAGAATGTCCTACCTTTTTCAGTTCCCAAAGGCTTGTACTTTCAGCACCACAGTATAAAGGACTTCGGTGCATAGGATCATAGGAAGCTTCACTCTTCCTGCCTGTGGGGTGGAAGGGAGCAAGACAAATTTTTTCAGGCAACTTCACAAGAGTATTATTCTCATTTCCCCATAACAGTAATGCTGCCCATCACTCCCAGCTGGACAGGCCAGGGGTTCATCTGGCAGCAGGAAAAGGCTGTATTCAGCTGCCCTTCACAGTGAAATAGACTAGTCAGAGTCTTTTCATCACTGCTGAGGTAACAGATAAATTGCTCTGCCTGGTTGCTTTCAACCAAACTTCAATTTAAAAACTAAAATAATGTTTTAATCATATAATCTTACAACAACTCTTGGCCAACATGTCACTGTTATGGACTCTTAGCTGTTAAATTATGTATTTTCTTGCTGATTTACCTCCTATATTCAGATGATGCACCCACGAGGCTGATGAATTTGAATTGTTTGTTTTAGCAGAACTTTCCATTGTACTTCTCTTTTCATCTTCTACTTCTTTGTCAGCATCCACAAATTTTTCCTCATCCTCTTCAGCCTCTTCTTGATCCTTAAAGCACTCTTCATCATCTGACCCCTAAAAACCAAAAGACATTAGCAAACAACTTTTCCTTTCCAGATTTACTCTGATTTTTTAGAAAAACGCACATAAAGTTCTTGAGCTACTTATAAAAGTTTAAACAAATGATGGTTGATGTTTAAGAGATTCGGATTTTTGTCCTCGATATAGCACTTAAAATTGAACTTTAATGCTTAGAACATACAACTATAATGGTCCCTCCCCATCTCAAGAAACATTTTAGCAAATCTAATAAACAGGTTAGGGAAAGGTGCTATGAAAACAGCTCCTATTGAAAAAGCAATGAGATAAAGAAATCATACCATGTGATCCTGTAACTGGACCCTTAACTCTGGTTTTACTTTCAGAAGCTCAGACAGAAGGTACAGGGTTCCACAAATGAAAGGTGGCATTTGTCCACAAGTGACTTGAAGCAGCCTCTTCACAAAGGCCTTCACACGCCGCAACACAACATCTGCCTTCAGAGACTTATAGACAAGGTTTAGAAACATGGATGGCTTTGAGCATGTTGCTAAAGCAGGATCTAGAAGCTTCCTGTAGGACACACAGGAAAATTTTGCTGATTGTCACAATGCACACAGAACAACTGCTATTAGCAACAATTACCTGCATTTTTCAGAGTGCCAGCAAAAAAACTGGGGCAGTTTGCTCCTCAGTACTCAAAAGCATTAAGAACAATCCTGAACTGTCAAGAGCTGTGTAATATTTCTGGAAATATATGAGATACTGAAGATTAAAAAAAAAAAAAAAACCTGCCTCAGTAAAAAAAATATTGCAAGAAAATAAAAAGAAACTGAATTCAACTGAAAACAGTTTCAAAATTTGAGATATTCAGTGTTAAGAAACTAATCTCACTTGTTCATATGTTTAAAAAAAGAAAGCAAATGCTTAAAAATCAGCACACTTCACAATCAGACATTTGTACTGGCAAGTCCATTTTCTACTCCAATTTTCTTCCAGACTGCCAAGCACAGTAAGGCCCTTAAATACACTGCACATTCTCAGGGAACCTGAATTCCCTTTTTAAAAAATCAGTAACTTTCCCTTGGTCATCTAAACAGAAGCCTGCAAGGATCCTATAAAGAGTCTAAACAATCAGCTGGGGCAAGAAAAGAAGTAGTACTTTTATAATATAAGGCTTTCCAGCCACACAAATTAAATAATCTAAAAAATTTAAGATAATATTCCTCCTCCTCAAAATAAGGACAAAAAAAAAAAAAAAAAAAGGAAATTATATTTTAGGCTATTTATGGGTCGAATTACTTCACAGGCTAGTACCTGTAAAAGTGATTTCAGAAGAAATAGTTATCAATTAGTTTCAAATAACATTTGGAAGTAAAGCAAGAGGATGAAATGCACATGTGTTCTCAGGACCTATCACTATCTTTTGTTTTTATCCTCATGTTAAATCAAAGAAATCACATGCATTTTCTTCCAGCTCCTACAAAACATCAGAAATTTTAGCCAATGAAACACAAAACTAGGAAGATCACAGTAAGTGATCTTAAGTAAGGAAGATCACAAAGTAAGTGTTTCTACAACTTTAAATTACTGGTGACTACTTCTTAGAATGAAATTTATATAAAAATGCAAACCCTGCCACTTACTTGTACAGTGCTGCATAGTACCTGTCCGACACAGTCTGCTGAGAGTCCATCACTTGGAACAGCAACATCAGGGCCTGGACACTGGTACTGAAGTTCACGAGATGCAGAACTTTGAACAAGGTGTTCATCTGCTCTTTCACTTTCTCATCACCAGTCTCAGCATAAGGGTAAGCTCTGTTAACCCCGCAAAGAAGAGCACTGAGCATTTTCGATTCAACATCTTTTTTCTTAATACAGTTCCGGAAAAAGCAGAAGTACAAAGTTATCAGCTTGTTAGCCAGTGCACTTTCTTCATGACTGAGGACTATCTGATTTAGAAAGCAGATAGCATAATATTGAGTTTTCACATTGATGTTTGAGCGGTACAGAAGCCTCTCCACCTCATTGCACACTACTCCCTTCATATTTGGATGCTCGTGAAGTAATGTCTCCAGAAGATAAGAGGCTTTGGTGGCGATCTTGTTCTGAGGGTCCCCCAGTTTATTCACCAGCAGAACAAGCAGAGCTTTCTCCTGCTCGGGCTTGTTACAGAGCAGCTCATGGGAAACTGCCAGCGCTCGCGACTTCATGGCTGTCAGACAATCGTGGCTCAGCGTTTCCAAGGCCTGCACAAACTCTGCTATCTGCAGCTTCAGGTGATGCTCAAAGTACCAAAGTATCAACCGCCTGTCCCTTGAATCCTTGTTGCCACTCGACATCTGCACTATGTTGTTAAGCGGTCTCTGCGAGAAAGACCTCAATTTTCGATTGTCTGGTAAGATATCTGTAATGAGAAGCTCCTTGAAAGTATCTAAAGCCATAAGGCTCTGCTGCCTGCTGCCCTTTTTCTTTATGAGGTTTATCAAGTTCTCCACAAACTGGAGACTGTGGACGGCACTGTCCTGGATGAGAAGGGTCATCGCTGCCATCCTGTCAGCCAAGGTACCTGAGGAAACAACAGTTTTAATCCATGCTGAAGAGGCCCCCTTCTGATAGTCTGTCTTATTCTTAAACAGGTCTGTCTCATGTTCATACAGTTTTTGGGCCAGGGCCTTATATTTGGACAAAAGTGTCTGATTCTGTGGCTCTGGAGAGAATTCGTTGGTGTATTCTAGATTGTACCACTTGCTCCCTGGTTTGATCAGGATTGTTTGCCTAGCATGAAATTCAAAATCTTCTTCAAGCCTTTCTTTCTTTGCGGAAGACTGCTGGCTCTGATCACCGCCAGTCTGCTTCTTCTTGCTGTCTTTCAGACTGCTTGCCTTTTCCTTTCCTTTTTTTACTTTTTTCCCCTCTACTGAAGGACGATTTGTTTCTTTCTTGTTTTTCTCTTTCTCCTTGCTGCCACCATCATCCTCATCCCCCTCCACCACCAGGCAACTCTCTGCATACTTGTTGAGCCCCAGGGAGCTGATGAACGCCTCCAGCTCCCCTTCCTTCAGGTCATCGATCGTGTCCTTCTTGCCGCCGTCCACCATCTCGCTCTCCTCGTCCACGGCACACAGCATGAGATAATCTTGCTGCGGAGACAGGGCGCAACTGTCACGGCCAGAGCTGGTGCGAGGTTTGCCAAGACTCCCAAGGGTTCCCCACAGAATCTCTGAATGATCTGGGTTAGGAGGGACCTTAAAGAACATTTAGTTCCAACCCGCCTGCCATGGACAAGAACACCTTCCCCTAGACCTGGTTGCTCAGTCCCATGCAGCCTGGCCTTGGGCACCTCCAGGGATGGGGCATCCACAAGTTCTCTGGGCAACCACTCTCAGTGCCTCACCAGCCCCTGAACAAAGAACCTGTTCCCAACATCTGCGTGGGACCACATACACCTCGCTCCCCGCAAGGGATGGGGGTCCGGCCGCCACGTGCTCCCGCTCCCTCCCGCCCGCTCTCTTACCTTGGTGCCGCCGAGGCGCAGCACCTCATCCAGCGTGAACTCTCCCGCATCTCCGCCTTCTGCTTCTTCATCACCGTCGTCGTCGCTCTCCTCCTCCCCGCTGTCGCCGCCCGCCTTCCTCTGCTCCCCCACGCCGAAGTCCCAAAGCGCGGCCGCCATCGCCGCCCGCCGGAAGAGCTGCCGCGCAAACGCGTGACGCACATCCGGCCCGTGCCGCGGCCTCACGCAAGCGGCCAGGACCGGGCGGCGGAGGCGGCGGCAACAAGAGGTGGAGGAGCGAGAGAAGCAGGAGCCGCGGCTGCAGCCGTGCCATGGTGCTGCCTCTCGCGCTCCGTGCGCTGCTGGC
>WBNO01025648.1:24209-73577 GCA_013400575.1 Peucedramus taeniatus | reverse complement strand
GGGCCGGGCCGGGGGGGGATGTGCCTCGGCCCCCGCTCACCGCGGCCCCGACCCCTGTGCCGCTTCCCCCTCGCAGGGTTACTACACGCGCCGCGGCGGCGTCGGCGAGAGCGGGGACTTTATCACCTCGCCTGAAATAAGCCAGGTGTTCGGAGAGGTAACGCAGTTCCTTGCGTCTTAAGTTGCTTGTTTTACTTCAACCACGCGGGTCTGGCTGCAATAATGGTGGACAGCAAGTCATCCATGAGCCAGAAGTGTGACCTTGTGGCCAAGAAGGCCAATGGAATCCTGGGTGTATTAGGAAGGGCAATGCCAGCAGGTCAAGGGAGTTGATCCTGCCCCTCTGCCCAGCCCTGGTGAGGCACATCTGGAGTGCTGAGTCCTGTCCTGGGCTCCTCAGGACAAGAGAGATATGGAGCCCCTGGAGTGGCTCCAGTGGAGGGTAACAAAGATGACTAAGGCACTGGAGCATCTCTCTAAGGAGGAAAGGCTGAGGGAACTGGGTTTGTTCAGCCTCGAGAAGGGGCACTGAGAGAGGACCTCATCAATATCTGTGAGCATCTGAGGGGAGGTGCCTGGAGGATGGAGCCAGGCTCTGCTCTGTGGTACTGAGCAATAGGACAGGAGGCAGTGGGCAGAAACTGATGCACAGGAAGTTCCACCTGAACATGAGGAAGATCTCTGCTGGGCACTGGCATTCAGATTGCCCTGAGAGGTTGTGGAGCTTCCCTCACTGGAGACATTCAGGAACCATCTGCACACAATCCTGTGCTGTGTGCTCTAGGATGACCCTGCTTGAGCAGGGAGGGTGGTCCAGATGGCCCAATGTGGTCCCTTCCAATTTCCATCCCAACTGATTTCCAAGCCAGTGTTCAGATACCGTCTCAATATCAAAATACTGGAGTAGCAGTGATAAGGTTCAAGTTATTTCCCAAGAGAAAATTGATTTTGAGGGAGAAAGGGGGTTTTGTTTTTCTGAAAGTCAAATGGTCTGAAACACCATTTGTGCTTAGTAACACTTTACTTTCATACAGAACTTGCTTATAAATAGAAAGAGTTATGGTGATATTCCAGTGTGAAAACTCCCCTCAAAAATAATCTCCAGGGTTTAGTCTGGCTCACTCTGGTTTGTGTATTGTTTCCAGAAGTGAAGACTGGTTAAATCCTGTTCTCAATGATGCTTTGGTAAATGCATTATCAGGAAGAACACTTTTCCAAAGGCACCTGGACAGTGACCTGCATTTGAGCCTAAGGTGAAAGTTCTTGCTCCAGCCAGAACAGACTCCCCACATTTACAGATGGAGAGTTGCTTCTGCCGGGCTGACAGCAATCAATGACCAATTTTAATACTTAAAGACAAGAATGTGACGTTATGTATCATAATTCTTCTTAACTTTAAAATACTGAGACAGAATGTTGCCATGTTATCTCAGTTATTATCAGACAAAAGGCAGGTATGATTTTCCAGAAGTCCTGGAGTTATTGCTGTAACCCTGTGTGTTGTTTCTCACTGACAGTTAATAGGAATATGGTACATAAGTGAATGGATGGCCATGGGCAAACCGACCACCTTCCAGCTGGTGGAGCTGGGCCCAGGGAGGGGCACCCTCACTGAGGATATATTGCGGGTAGGTGAAAACCATTCATGTTCTTTGTTTCTGGCTGTATTCCATAGCTACAGTGAAATCTGAAGGGAGGATATTTTGCTGTCAGGGTTTACTCTTCCCTAGTAGCCAGATCACTTCAGTCAGATTGGCAGCTCAGACTCTGAGTAGAAAGCATGAGTTTCTGGGAGCAGGGCTCTCAGGTGGAAGCAGACTGGGGGCCATCGTGTGCACACTGCATGGACACGCCTGTGACCTTCCAAACATCACTGGATAGAAGGGGAGGGCAGGAATATTCCATTGTAAATTATTTCTGTGCAGGGAAACGTTATCCAAACTGAAAACTATCTAGGAAGGTGTTGTTATGTGTAATTGAGATGGAGACCTTCATGCTAGGAACAGAACGGGGAAGTACAATAAAACAGAATGAAACTGTGTTAATTCCTTTGGGTTTTTCAGGGCCTTATTTCTTTGGAGTTAATGCTCAGTCATGCCTGCATGGCTGTCTTTATTAAAATGCTGCTGATTCATAAACAGATTGCTAATGGCGTTTAGCACTACATAAGAACTTTTATTCTACTTACATATGTTAATAAAAATAGTGAAATGTGGAATATCAAATATCTGTTTAAGGTGGCAAGGAAAACTGAACCATTTTTCTCCTAATGCTAGACCTTCTATAGGTCTTGGAGGAGCTGCTACTACTCTTCCAAAGTAGCATTTCATATTGTTGTCCTTACAGCCCTGTAATGTGTAGCCAACTTTTTTGAAGTGTAGCAGCTTTTATTAAGATTTATGAAGAAACTCATACTTCCTACTGAGGGAGCAAAATGCAGTCTCTCTCTCTCACTGAGATTGTTTTGTTAGTGAAAGCTAATTAAAATCTTCTGTCTTGAATAGTTAATAGTGAACAGTAAATAGTGAAAAGAAAGGTTAATACTTAAACCTTTAATGTGCTCAGCACAGGACTGCACCTAATAGAATTCATCTGCCTTTATAGGTCTTCAAGCAGCTCGCCTCTGTTCTTAGTAAATGTGATGTCTCTGTTCATCTGGTAGAAGTGAGCCCCAAACTCAGCAAGATCCAAGCAGCGATGCTGACAGGAGGGAAGGTGCAGCCAAGCCCTGAGGATGAGTCTGCTTACATGAAAGGCATTAGCAAGACTGGAATTCCCATTTTTTGGTACAGAGACATTCAAGATGTGCCGCCAGGTAAGGAGCTTGAATGCCTCGTTAAAGGGATGGTGCCCTTCCTTTACTGACAGCTTTTGATAGCAGAGGGCATCTCTGCTAGCCTTCACATTGGACAGAAAACTAGATGTATACATATTTGTTCTTACTTGTATGAGCCTGAGGCAGGATCTTGGTTCATTTTGATCACTGCTACCTATTCTATCTACCTTCATTTGGGGATAGTTACCCAATATCCTATATTCTGACTTTCTTTTCATGGGGAAAAAAAAACCTTTACTGGCTTTGCCTGAATCTCCTTTGACAAGATAGTGATCTAAAATTCATGGACTGGAAGTTAGAGTTAGCTGTAGAAATGGCATCTTTAATGTGTGCAAGCTGGAAGTAATTACAGTTTTTTCACAACCACATTAACTAGCTTAATTCATTAAAAATCATTAAAATATTTTAAACCGGAAGCTGCTTTGGAAGTGTTCATAATTTAGTGCATTCTTTTTTTACCTTCCCACAGGTTACAGCTTTTATCTAGCACATGAGTTCTTTGATGCCCTGCCAATACATAAGTTTCAGGTATAGCAAGGTTATTATTTTAATTGTGACCACCTGCTTAAACACTTTTTCTCTTTGAAGAAGAACAGAATTAAGGTGCCAAACTAATCACATGCCCTGTCTCCAGTGATGAAATAATTCTAACTGAATTGGACAAATAAGGCCTAATTCAGCTGAAAACTGTAAAATTAGTAACTATTTTTGAATGGAAAAACATGAAGAAAGCTAAGAATTCTTTCCGCTGAGATAACTCTCAAGGTTTTGGGGTTTTTTATTTCTTATGCTACATTAACAGCTTTCAATTTCCACATGATTTTCTGCAATACTACTAACAAAAGACTGAAGGGCTTTCACTTGAATGGTAATGAGAGCAGCAAAATAGAGGCTAGTTACGATTCAGAAGTAGCTAATTTATGAAAATAACCGGTAGAATGAAATCTTTTATTTTGATAAATTAAATGTTGCACTATCAATAGAAGAGGCAGCGTGTTTCTTCAGAGCATCATTCATTCCTTTTAAGTATAACTAAACCTGTATTTGTTGTCTCTGCAGATGAGACTCCACCACAAGCTTTTTCTGAGGCAGTTACTGGAATAAAATGAGTAATAGTTGTTAGCAATGTATTGTTCCTAAAACCTTTGTGAAAGGCTTGACATATTAGTTAAGTCAAATTTGATTAGTTCAATCAAATGAACAAGATACCGTGGTACCTGTTGGGAGTGTAACATGAGTACTTTGGGCTTGTTGAACAGCGAACAGAGAAAGGCTGGCGTGAGGTGTTGGTTGATATTGATCCAGAGGTTCCTGACCAGCTGCAGTTTGTCCTGTCACCATCCAGGACCCCTGCGACACAAAACTTTATTCAGGTGAGGTTATGCCTACCAGAGCTCATCCTTAGACCTTTATTGACTCTTTCAAGTACATTTAGTGCTTCTCAGTTACTCTGACAGCAAGAAGAGGGCTCTCAGTCTATAAATGGAGCTTAAAATTTCTGCAAGCATTTAGCTTTGTATGCTGTGAAACTACAGCACAGAAATTACCACGTGTATCAAACTTTGCAAAATAGGAGCTTGAACACACAAAATGTCTCAGAGAGCAAACCGAGGCAGCAAGTGACGGGCAGAGTTCTTTGCTCTGTGTGTGGCATCACCATCTCAAGAGCGGCCCTGCCCCAGCCAGGTACTCAGGGCAGCTGCCTGCTTCTGTGCCAGGCTGACCTTTAATGGAAAGTGGCTGTGGTTTCTTCCTGAAGTGCACTGGATATTCAAAGCTACAAAATAAGGTACTGGAGATTACAGGGAGCTACAAAATCTCACACCGGAAGGCCTCTCGGAAGGGTGTGCACAGCTGAAGCACTGTTTTCCTTAAGTACCACAGTAAGGAAGTTTCACCTGGTACAGATATTCTTGGAAGAAAAATTTGCATCTGACTACAGGTTATTGAAGAGAGGACTGAAATCTAGCACTCAGAAAATACTAATTTAGAATGAGTGATAGCAAAAACTAGCTCAAGCCAGTATAGGTAGCCTAGAATGCACCCCCTGTTACCTGCATGTCCCAGTAAAGCAACAGCCCCAAGACACCAAGTGTGAGGGATACGTGCCTTGTGCTTGTCTGCTAATACAGGTGTTCTGGTCTTTGAACTGTGCACTAGCCAGAAGAAAGAAGACACCACGTGGAAGTGTGTCCTGAGGCTGGTGTCATTGTGCAGAGGCTGGCCTCTCGGATAGAGAAGGATGGTGGGGCTGCTCTGGTTGCAGATTACGGGCATGACGGAACCAAAACTGACACTTTCCGGGTAAGACATTTGCCCTGTAGCAATAAGCCAGAAGACTCTGTTATCTTTGATCGTTAGGTTCTTGTAAGATAAAGTTCATAGGTGGGCATAATAGCAAAAGCTGCATAAAACTGAGTAATTCCTGTTTAATCAGTACCCAGAAGGTCTTCTGTCAGATGGAAAGGGTAAGCTGAGCTCTTGCTATGTTTATCTCAAATTTTCCATGTATAATTTGCTATTGTCACCACTCAAAGTTAATTTTTGCTGGCCCTGGCTATGATGGTTGGACTACAGCTGAGTGTAATCTTCCAATTTCATTTTCAGGGTTTCCGGAATCACAAACTTCATGATGTGCTGAGTGCTCCAGGTACAGCAGACCTGACAGCAGATGTTGATTTCAGCTACCTTCGAAAGATGGCACAGGGAAAAACAGCTACGTTAGGCCCTATAAAACAGCGGGAGTTTTTAAAGAACATGGGCATTGACCTCCGACTACAGGTATGAGTGTTCACAGCTGCAGAACTCTCCCAATCCACAGGCAATAGTCTTAAGCAGCACAAGAGCTTTAGTAAAAATTTTTGGTTTTAAAATGAAGTTGTTCAAAATAGCATGTAGGTGTGAGATCAGAAAGTTCTTTCTGCTAGATGTAAGTTACTCCAGATCCCTGAAAGTAAACTGATCATATTGTATTTATGAGCATTTAATGCAAAACTTGCATTGGTGTATAGGCTGTGGACCACCACCAATGATCTCACTAGTTCTACCGACCATCACAGCACTATTAAGTGAAAATAATGCAAGAAGGGATTGCAGGTATGCAGGAATTTATAGGAATGCAGGAGGGGCTCTAACCTTCTTTCTTTTTTCCAGGTGCTCTTGCAGAATTCAGGTGACACAGCAACTCGTGAGCAGTTACTTCACAGCTATGATATGCTGATGAATCCCGAGAAGATGGGGGACTGTTTTAATTTTTTTGCCCTGCTGCCTCACCACAGACTTGTACATCCTGATAAGAAAGATAAGCCAGAATCAAAGTCTCCCCTACCACCTGTTGCTGGATTTAATGAACTGTTAGTAGAGTAATTTCAAATACTATGGCAAAATGTGTGATGGTTGTTTCAGAATAAGTCTGCTGCAGCACAACAAACCTCTAGACTGACTTATTCAAAGCAGTATGAGTGGAAATAAAACACTGCACATACAGAAACCAGCACACAGAGCAGAGAATGAACAATGGTTTGGGGGTCTTGTGAGAGAAACAAGTGAAATATTTACTAGTGGAATCTAAACTTGCAAGTAACAAACAGATGCACTATGGAGTCTTTAAATGTATTCAAGCTTTGGTACTTGAATAAAATCAAGATGCCTTGACATCTCTGAAGATACTTTTATAAAGAGAATAGTGACAGGATGCACATGAAAGGAGCTCCTGCTGGCAGACTTTCCACAACAGGACATATCTAATAACAAATCCACAAACAAGAAAGTATAGAATCATTTACTCCTAAGAACATTTCATAGGAGAGATAATTCATGTAAATAAAAAGAACAAGTCTGATAGGGAAATAAATTTTATTTTCAAGCTTACCAGAGGATATTTACAAACAATGGGGTGTATAAAAATATAAAAGTACTTGACAGTGTCATTTTGAGGCTATAAATTTTACGTGAGTTTTTTTCTAGCATCACCATAGCACTATTGCTTGAATGAACGCAACTTAATTAATCTAGGGGTAAGGGTATTAAACACTGTAACCTACTGCTGTCAAAGTCTGCAGTAAAGGCAGAAAAAAGGGAATAAAAAACTCAGCTATTTTTACTACTCTAGGAATTTTACTCATAATGTAAGCCTAATTTTTTTTGGTTTCTTGACTACTAGCTGCTTGTGGCTTCTCTTGTCTGGCTCCATAAGTCTGCATATGATCAGGCAATCTCCTCCAAAGGCCAACAGCATTATTTTTATTTTAATACAACTTGAAGAATAAATAGCTCATATAATATTTTGAAGCAGAGCAGACTTCATGGGGAGAGACAAAAGCCAGGCCTTCTGCTTCATTATTGTCCTCTCCTTCCTCTATTCCTTCTGTGCTTTTTCAAGTGACTGAGCTGCTTTATTTCCTCCCTTACAACAACACAAACAACAAACCCACACATAAACCTGAAGTATCAGCTCAAGTAAAAAATCTGAAGTTTAAAACCAAACTGTATCTACATATTACAGTTAGGATGGAATATAGCAATGGCTTCCCTGAAATTTGGTCACTTGAGCATTGGAAGTTGAAAAACAGCACTGCTTTCCTTGCCAAGAGCAGGCAAATACCAAACTACCAATGTCAGAGGTGATTGCTTTGGTTCCAGAGATGAAAAGCAGTGCCTCTTTGAACAATCAGTCCTGAAGCCCTCTCTAAACAGAGTTAAGAATCCAGAGCTCAGCCTTTGCCAACACAGACACCTATGAAATGCAGTGGCAGATAGATAAAGGGCAATGGGAAAAGAAAAAGTGAGTTAAAGACCCAGACCGACCTGTGGGCACATCCTTCTGCAGTTTGCCACTGACCGCTGCCAGGTCGCTGCTACTGCAAGCAGCTGCCAGCTCTGAACTAACCATGTAACATTTTAGGTATATCTAACAACTTATAAATCTGCTCACCTGTTTCCTTACCTGAATAAAAACAGTAGAAAAATACTTATCTACACACAAAAAAAAGAAAAATCTTTGTAGGAAAGAGGAGATACCCCAAAGCCTCTCACTGCCTTTGCAGTTCAAGCCTGTATCAATATTTTAGAAATATTTCCAACTAAGCTCCAGTTAAGCAGCTTGGCACATCAGGGATGCATGCAGCCATCCAGCACCCTCCAGGAGCAGTAACACTGTTACCCCACAAAAAAAGGTTTTCGCCCTTTTCAATTTTTAAAATATGACCAAAAAACCCTCTTCAATTTGCATTTAGCATTATGGCGTCAAAATTCTTTGAAATACCATTAACTTGAACTGTCCAAGGGAATCATTTCCAAAGAACACTGCTGTTTCCCATCTACTGTGCCACAAGTCCAAATAATGGTTGGGAATCCTTCCATTGAGGCATGTGCACAGAAAAAACTGATTTAGGAGTTGCTTTTGGACTCTTCATTCAGCTCAAACGGTTCTGAGCACAGTGAAGAGGATGGAAGGGGCTGCAGGTTAAGGTGGGATGGCAAAGTCCTTTCTCCTACAATCCAGCTGCCCTGGCAGAAGCAACAGCTGATGTGGCATCCACTGTTACTTCTAGGTTTTGAGCAGTTAACATAACAAGCAAGCAAGCTACAAAGCTACTCCTGATGTAAGTCCAGGGAACCTTAAAAAATTAGAAAAATATTAGAAAAATTTTAAATCTTATTACTCAAAATGACAGAAGAAAGCTGCATGTATTTTTCCCTATTTTTCCACATCCTTCTGCTAGAAGCTGGTCTTCCAGCATGAAAGGATATGCTACATCAAGTCTTGTATGCTCTCTGTGCATTATTTGTGTATTTTTTAGGCAAAATGCCTTTGGTGTGTATCAATGACATGCCAGCCTTGCACAGCAGTGCACTGTTGTGGCTTATTGCTTTTTCTAACAGACAAAGTAAAAGCCTAGCACAGCTTTGATTGTCATCTCCTTAGACTGTCAGCCAGCATTTCAAGAGGAATGTAAGAAGTTATGGGGATTTTCTTTTTTTTGGTTGCTCTCTATAAAAAGTTCAATTAGGGCCAAGACACACATATTTAACTGTCTAAATAGCAGCAAATTATTCCTTCATCTATGAGGCTGTATTCAGCTAAACCACCATGTTTTGCTTTAGCCAAGGTATTCTGTACTGGTTTCTTTATAGAGTCTCTTCACCATCCACAGTTTGAGAAACAGGAGATGTATCTAAGTAACAGAAAACAGTGCTCTATGGCCTAGTAAATAGGGATTAGAAAACTACTACAAAACTCTTACTGCGTAGGCTATGAAAAAAACAAAAACCCTTGAAAAACACAAACCATTCAGTCTGTACACACTACACCTTGGTAATGGCTTTGTAACCACCCAGCTCAGTGAAATGTTACCCAACAGGGCTTTGTATCCCACTGTCCAGTAACTACTTGGAGTTAGAGTCAGGGATGGACAAAAGTTTGCAGACGACAGTCTATTCCCATGGCAATGCAGGATCCTCTGGGGCTTTACACACCAATCTATGTGTACAGCATTTGGAAAGAGCAATAGCTGTTCCGAAACTTATCTTCAGTTTCTGCCTGGAGTATCCTTCTTTGCTGCAATTTAGCGTAATGAACAAATCAAGGGTCTTCTTCCATGTCATCTGGATTGGGAGCCATAATGAAGTGCTGGGGGTACTCGAGGTTGTGTTCGTAAGCGTGTTCTTTCCAGCGTGCATCGTCACTCTCATGGGTAATATAACGCTCTCCAATGCGTGTTTCAAATTCTCTGAGGTCAAGCCAAGTCTGATAATCCTAAGGAGTAAAAGAGATTTAAGGAAGCAGTTTTAAGAAACAGCACATTCCCACAGATAAATTCTGCAGTTTGTGTCCATTTTTAGTGTAAATAGCCAAAAGATATAACCAACAAAAAAAAAAAGTCCCAACACTGTCCACAAAGAATAGTTCAAGATTATATAGGCTAGTATCTAAGGTTGTCAAAGCAGCAGATAAACTCCATTCCAAATACATCTTTTCTAAACAGACTACAAGTTACGGCACACATCAGGCTGTGTGTCCACTTTAGCACTGAACAATGTTTGTCTCCATGTTGACATCACAGGGCTCCATGCACTCATCACTGCCCACAGTCAGGGGGGAAGCCAGAAGAGTAAAACCATGTTGTTGTCAGACAGAAAGGAAAAGGTGGGAGAGACAGTAAAACAAATTTCCCTTGAGAAAAGAAGGCATTCACAGATGGTCAGAACCCTGGAGCACATCAAACGTAAAGCTAAAACCAGAAATGCTCAAGCCTTCATGAATGCTTGTTAACAGAATGTGACACTTGCAGTTTTCATAAGCCTCTGAAGGATTTCAGCCAAAAAAATTATTCACCCATTATAAACATAGTGAAAAAGGCAGATGGGTTTACCTGTAACCAAGGGTGACTAAGGGATTTGTCAACACTGAAACGTTTTCTCATCTTCACTTGAAGCAAATTGTTTATTAAATCAATGGCTGGCAAAGAACAAAAATTATATTGTTTAAATACTAATCACCTCTATCAACATTCACATGGTGCAGTAGAAATTATTTTTTTATATGTGAGTGTATCCTACACTGAACTCCTTTAAATTTAACCAAGATCTTGAATTTTATATTTAGCTTTGTTTACGTTAAATGTGGCTACAAAATAGGTATGGGATATGTTCCCCCTACTTTTGATGGAAACACTAAAAGCTTTACTGTGTTATTCATTAATCTTTTTCCCTACTGATTTTAATGATTTTCAGATATGCCTAAAAAGCTCGAGCCCAATTCTGTATTCCACAATGATATAGGTACTTCCACTATTGTATACTTTTGTGTACATCCTTCCACATCTACCTGTGTATTAATTATGTATTAACCAAACATGGTAACAACATATAATTAAAGCTGACACTGAAGAGCTCTAGAGACCAGCTTTGTAAACTTCTAGGTTGTTCAGACCTGACACTTAAATCTGTACTTCCTAATGTACAAACTAAAATTCCAGATTCAACTTTGAACCATTTCTGTGATTATAGTTCAGATAAAATACAGCAGCATTCAGCAAATACCCACACATGAATTAACTTTCCTTTGGGACTTTTGGGAAGTGTCAGATTACTCATTCCATTCATCATACATGAAATTTGTATTTCTTGCTAAATCTCCTGACTCCCCTGCCCTGAAAATTATCTAAAGCATTATATTCCACAATTTATCTTTCACAAATATATTTACCTCATATTTATCTTCTTTGGCATAGTCTACTAAACTCAAACTATCAATAATTTTCACACTCCTTCCTAAATGAACCTTGACATTTAAGCATTTGAATGCATTACCTACATATACAAACATTCTAACAGAGAAAATTAATTTCTTTACCTTCACCAGAAATTTCCTTCCAAGGATTTGGTGGGTACATAAATGCTGCATTTTGAATCTGATCATTGATATCCTCATCTTCATTAAATGGGAATGTGCCACTGAGGCTCACATAGACGATAACTCCGACTGACCACATGTCTAGGGAGCGGTTGTAGCCTTTGCTCCTGAGCACTTCAGGGGCGAGGTACGCAGGAGTGCCCACCACAGAGCGCCGGAAAGACTTCTCACCAATGATGCGTGCAAAGCCAAAATCACACAGCTTCACCTGCAAAAGCAGCACATTTTAAACTGAGAAATCTCTGCTTGACTTCACACCCTTTCTGCCATCACTTAAACATTTTATGTGTGCAAACAGAACAAAACCCCATGTAAACCAGTCCATTAAGGTTTTAGGTTGCTAGCTTTGCAGCATGCAGATCAGCCATGCTTCAGATTAAGACTTGAACTGGCCCTGCACAGACTCGGGTCTGAGGCAGTTTGTGTATTACATGGCCACAAGTGTGCAAATAAGGAAAAATATCTTGATTCCAAAGCCAGCTCATTTTCAGAAGTGAATCCTCCCTCTCAAAAGGCACAGAACCAAAATTAAAAACACACATGAATCCCAGCCAAATCACATTCCTCTTTATCATATTCCTGAAGCTGGAGGCTTCAGCTACACAGAAATCCAACAATGAGTTTTAGCTTGAACTCAGAGCCAGCCAGCTCTTGACAGAACATCCCAGTAAAATGCATTAACAGCTGGTACATGCACCGATGCTCAAATCTTCATGATCCTGCAACAGTTCCTTAACTTGAACACAGCAGGCACTTGTGGAGATAAAAGGATCCAGATCAAGTTCAACATGTAACCCCAAATCAATAAGCCCTCCTAAGAGTATAAGAGCAATGCACTAAAGGCACTTAGTGAGACAACGGAAAAAAAAGAGACAACTACAATACAAGCAGTTCAAGTAATTCTAGAAGTCAGATCAAAATCCCACAAGAGGTTGATTTTTAAGCAGCAGTGTCAATATTGCTGTAAAAAAACCCGATGAATAGTAATGAAAAGTATTGTTTAATTTTCACTCACTTGAGGGAATGGTTCTGCTGATGCTAGTAGTACATTTTCTGGTTTTAAATCACAGTGCACAATATTCTTGAAGTGTAAATTCCTCAAAGCAACAAGTATCTACGAAACGAAAAAACACTTTCAGAATATATTCAAGCAGATCAGAAGTGTCAAAAGACACACGGACTAACCAATACAATTTCTATCAACACAGTCCTCAAGAACTAACCCATATATATTGTGCAAGTACTGTTTTTTCCAGCTTGCCAAGACCTGAAAACAAGGGGGTTTATTTTCCCCAACCCTTCCCCCCCCCCTTTCTGTCTTTTTGAATGCTTACTGTTTTGACATTCATTTTTAGATGTCCACAATATTATGTCTTGGGAAAGAAGGGCCAAAAAATTAACATAATTAACATTCAAAGTTCTTTTCTTGTTTATTCAACTTTCATTAGATGTGTAGCTCTCTATGCTGTCTCTTTTAAATAACAATACAGAAAACCTCTTCTCCAAATTCTCATGTTATTAATTACAAAACCCAAATCTAGCCTTTCCTCTCAAAGCAGAGGAACTAACTGCTCACCTGAGTGACCATGAACTTAGTTATTCGTTCTGGAAGTCGACTTTTCTCACTGGAAAGAATCATCTCTAGCATATCCCCATGCAGCTTTTCCATCACAACAAAGACTCGTTCTGGGGTTTCAAACATACATTCCAGGTTCACAATCCCAGGGTGGTGCAAATTCTAAAAGAAAGTAGCATAGGTACATCACTAAAATAAACCAGAAAGAAATATCCTGAATTACACAGAAATGCTGACCACTAATCAAGAAAACCGTTAAACAGATACAAGTGAAAAAAGTATCTGAGGAAACTAGCTTGAAACAAATGTCAACCTATGAAACATGCCAACTACTAAGGATAACTTGTTTAATACAATTTAGCTGCAATGATTAATTTTACAGTTGATGCATGTTCTGTACTCAAGTTACTGAGTATAATACTCAAAGATTGAGGAGCTAGTAGTGGAAAACAGCAGAAAATAATACTGAGGGAGTCAATGTGGAGCCAAAGTACATGGCTTCAGTGGGATCCCCTACAGCGGGGTAGATATCACCCCCAAGTTATCAACTCTACCAAGTACACAGGAGTTCCTGCTTTTATAAGATTCCATCTTCCAAAAGTTCTCAGAAATCACAGATGTAAATTTAAAAATCAATTCAGAACACTTACACACAATATAAAATCTCACTAACGGTCTATTTAAGATAAAACTCCAACATGATTCCAAAACACTTTTATACCTGGAGAATGGCTACTTCATTACGAAGCTGACTTTCCTGTTTAGTTGGAAACCTCATCTTGTCAATTACTTTGATAGCCACATCTCTTCCAGTCTTCCTATGTTTTCCTAAACAGAAAGTCAGTGTCAGTCATCAAGAGGTAGAAGCAATTCATAGCTATTAAACAGTACAGCAGAAATTCCTTTTTGGGGAAACCAGTATATTCTGTCAAGTGTACAATATTACCATATTTATATTTAGAATTGCAAATGGTATATTAGTAAAAGAAGTGATCAACCTCCACAGGAATTCTGTAGTTTAAACTTAAACCAGTTACCACTCTGTTGTCAGGTACACACACACTGATATTAGCTGTACTGGGTGAAGTTTTTGCTTGTGCAAGGAACTTGCACATCAGCAAGTAATAACTACTCCACAGAAGCCTCTCCTGTAAAATCAACAACAATTCAAGGCCAAAGTGAAGACAGTTCTACAAACTTACTGTAGTGGTTTTATACTTTCATGCGCTTCACGTGTACAGGAAATTACACACCTAATACTCTTTGGGAACATGAGAGCAATTAGGTACCCCAAAGAACAGCAACACATTTAATACCCGAGGCAGTCTGCTGTGATCAAAAAGCTCTAAAAGGTTGTGGTAAGAAAAGGTGGTAAGAAAAACCATGCTGACTGCATCACATATTATTCCTTGCTGCAACCTGCATCGGCTCCATGAGAAGCATTCTGCAATAGGCAGGGAGGCTGTGTCCAGGGCTAAGTGAGGAGCTGTTAATGCTTCCCCAGCTTCTTCCCAGCTGCAGAACTGGTTTCTTTCAGTCACATCAGAGAGGTTAATGGGATCACACACTGCAAGACCTTGGAAATCTGAGACATTTAATAGTAAAAACTACGACAGACCAGTAAGTCTGCACCAAAGAAAAGTGTCGTTATCTGCTCAGTGAAGGGTTTGGAAGCTGTTTTAGGAGAAGGGATGACACACATAGCTACAGTGCAAGTGGCACACAAGGTTCTACCAGCACTGCTGTGGGGAGCCCAGCTACACCTCAGCAGCCACCAGCCAGCCTCCGAGCCTGCTGCTCCCTGGTCAGCACTGCTGGCCAAGGCCTATGTAGGGCACAGGAACTGCTCCACAGGCTGCTCTGCCAAGCAACTACAGCACCTGCCTTTAACATCATCATGAATAAAGGGCTTATCTCCACCAGATAAAGGAAATTACATTGAAATGTAGCACAAATACAATCAATTACAAACTAGATGCAAAACACAGAAGGCAAATGCTAGATTGCTAAAGAATGTAAAGCAAACCAACCCATCTAACAAAACGCTTAACTACGTAAGCTAGACTACAGCTATAACTTGCCCATGAAGAGTAACAGAAAAGCAGCTTGAAAATTCCTTTTGTTAAACAAAACACAGCCAGCCAGTTTTCTGTGCAAGTTTTACATCAGTAAGAAAATGTCAAGAGTAGTTTTTTTCTGTCTCCCTTTTTCAGATTTTTCAAACTAATCAAAGCTTGAAAGGAAAAGCAGAGGGAAATTGTTCTCACTGATGCAGGAGTTGGATATCTATATCCTATAACTTTTGATTCGCAATTTTGAAAATGTTTGTCAAGAATAGGAGACACAAAAAATGCAACAAAAAATAAAAACCCAATCCAAACCCCACAACAATGAAAGTAACTTACTTTTTCCATTAATTGTTACCATTATTTCAGTATGACTACACAGGTGCAGATAAGCCAATATCAGAAGTTACCAGATCTAGCCTCTTCAAATACCAGCAACAATTAAGCAGTGTGTAGAGCCAGCAAAACCATAGTCTTTAATATTGTCTTTTCACACTCTTTCAGCTTGTGATTTTATATTAAGAAGCAAGCATATCCTATATATTTTAAGCCCTTATTCAGTAAAAAAAATCTATGAAAGCTTTTTGTATGTGTTTATTACACTTACAAGCACTTGTAAGCATTGAATCATGTAAAACACCAAGCTGAGATTTATCTACAAGGCAATTTAGGATATAAATAGAATCCAATCATTGAAATAAGCGTCTGCATTTGTTAATTTCTATTCATAAGAGAGAGGGAGGACATTTTGATTCACCCTACGCTTTAAGAAATACAGAGGGGGTAAAAAATCTGACCTCTTTCAAGAGTGATGTAAAACCAGACCAAACTGTATTTCCACCAAGCAGTTTAGACGTAATAAAGTATCTAACTACATAATCGGCACACAGAAAAATCAAAGCCACAATACTCCCTGATTAGAAAGAAAACATGACAGAAGACGAAAGATTACCACTTGTAAATCATTACACAGGACTTTTTCTTTGTTTCCAGATTTATGGTCTGTGGTTTTCTCAACACTTGAGATATAACAGGAGATTAAAAAAAAACGAGAGATAGAAACAGAGTTCATATGCATTTCTAGTATTTCTTCTTTTTTTGTGATGACATACTAAAAACAAGATATATGCTGCAACAGAAGGTTTTAAAAACTAGGTGATAATACTAGACTTGAAACCTAGGACTCAGACTCTTGGCAAAGAATACCTCTTTCTACTTTACCCTGCTGACAGAAATTTGTTCACATCAAGTATATCAATAATATGTTTGCATCCATACTGTCAAACAATAAATTATGTGTTTTTCTAATTGCTTTTGGCCACATCTCTCAGGTGTCATTCAAAACAGTATAACTGACAGGAAATATATGACTTCTAATACTGTAAAACACAAACGGTGTTAGAATTTGCAATTTAAAAAAATCACAAAACATGGCCAAATTGGATTGCTTTGTATTTGACTGTGGCCAAAATGCAATGCATGTTCTAAACTGATTAGGATGCCAGTGCAAAACTGTAAATGCAATAATTTAATTGTAAGAAATACTGTACATAGAACTGCAGAGACACACAGCAAAGTAATCCAAACACAATTTTTAACAAGATTAACTTCACTTAGACATTCTAGATACAGCTAAGTAAGTATGAAAAGGATACTTTTATCAAGCAGACATTCTACCTTAATGCATAATGGAACATAATGCAATTTACCTCCATATACAATACCAAACTGACCAGAACCCAGAACTTCATCAGCAAATATTTGGTACACAGAGCTGATATCCTAATGCATGAAAAAAGAAATCACAAATATCAGGAGTCATTAAAATGTTCAGGACTGCATTAGTTATTACTGGCCAGGCTGTAACTATATTTGGCATTAATCAAAATCTACAAAAGGTACCATCATTACACTGAGGAGTGGGAAATCACAACAAACTTTTCCTGAAGAGGATCCACTGAGGTGCACCAAAAGCAGAGACATATATTCATAAAAACTAAGAGCCATGACAGGTAAGTTATATTCCTGCATATAACATGGACTTCTTTACCTACAGTGCTCTGGTGTTGCTTTCTCATCCAGACACTGCTACTACCAATTACTTTGTAATACTCAGAAAAATAAATATCACTGTAATACAATGTACATGACTCACCACATTCTCCTGAACCTGGCAATTTGAAACAGAGATGCTTAGAGACAATTCTTCTGCAATAAAGAAGATAAAGCCAAGTAAGTACATAAAAAGAGCAGACTTTTTCTAAAAAGAGTGGAAAAATTAGAATCAACAAAAACCCTTTACTGACTTCTAACACAGTATTGGTGAAATAATTTTTTGTGTTGTTTTGCAGAAACTTCATACTCTGGGAACTCATTAGATAAATAACCCTGGAAGTTTTGCTGGGATTATTTGTGGTTTTTTTGTCCTATTCCTGATTACAAAAATAGTAGAACAATACAAGTGCATACACAATAGACAGCTGGAGCACCAAAAGCAATAGCAATTGTATCATCATTCATTAAATGAATAACAATTTCTGGTAGCAATGAAGAAAAATACAGGCAAGAGGAGCAGGTAGATCCCTCATAGTCAAATGAATGTGACTTCTTATTTTCTGTGGCATCAAGATATACAGAATTAATGCATAAGAAAAGCAAACAAATCTAAGAAACCAAGTAACAGAATAACTGATAATTATAAAGGCAATAAAGCCCGTAAGATAAAAAAATCTTTGTTTCATGGATAAACTACAGAAGCAAATCAATCCTTGGAACATAAGGGCATATTCAGGAAGTGTAATTTCCAAGTAAACATATCAGATAAAAAATTCTTCAGTCTGCAGCAGACTTTGACATGAATTTTTTATTACAGGAATAACACTGATGCACAGGCAAGAAGAGATATACCAAGGAAGGCAGGAAATACCATCTCTTTTGACTTCCAAGGCCAAAGTAAAGCATCTCAGACTAACAGACATCTACCACTTGGAGTCTGTCTCTCTGAAGGCATTCCAGACCCAACTGGACGTGTTCATGTGTAACCTGGACCCTGACTTGTCTGTGGCGTTGGACTGCATGATCTCCAGAGGTCCCTTCCAACCCTAACAATTATGTGATATTATGTTAACTTAAAGAAAAAAAAAGAACTAATTCATCTTCAAGGTAGATAGAAAACATACTATAAACTTATTAGCACTTTGAAAAAAACCTTTATCATCCCAAAGAGAATTTAGAAAAAAAAGATGTCTGATTTTTGCCACCTGTGCTTTATCTCAAAGAAGAAATTTACAGAGAGAAGATAGGAACAATTACCAATTCTCAAAGACACCCTGAAGTCTGCATCTGAAATATGAACTCTGAGTCTTGCAGATGCCTACTGATTACTGACTATAGTCAAGTCAGTACTGAAGTAACCATACAGAACGCAAGGAAAACAATAAAGAAGTCAGACAAAAAAACTCCTAAGGTCAACAAAAACTGCTACAAGGTAACTAGAAAATAAAGATACAGTTTTTGAAAGTGTTTAACAGAACACACTGAACCCTTGTCCAAAGATGGCTACAGAATACGAAGTAACTTGGAGGTAAAGAGTGAGTTGAATTCCTTCTAAATAAATCCATTTTTCTACTGTCTGAAATATGCAAGAGTAAGGGCTAAGAAGCAGTCACTTCAATAGAAATTAGTAATGCCACAATTCCACACAAATTCTACAGCAGGCAGATTCTCTCTACAGCAGGCAGGTTTCTTTCTCATTTTAGCTCACAATCACCCCATAAACAAACACCCCACCCCAAACACCAGGTACATGGTTACAAAGGATTCCTTGCCATGGGTCAGACTGGAAGAACATCCTCATTTCTAACCACCTCTGGCCCCAGTGGGGTATATAACTAGATAGTGCCTTGTGGACACTTTGACACTACAAATTCCCTGCTGCTGCAAGTATTTCAAGCACTAGCCATGTCTCCCTCGTCCTTTTGGTCTTTTCACTTAAAAGCATCTATTTGAGACTTTTTTTAATTAAAATCTAATTATCTTAAGGGCTCTTGAGATACATTTCATGATTCCCAAAGTGTAACAAGAAGAGGGATGAACAGACATTTTGTGGTCTTCTGAGAACTTAAAAACCAACCTGAGTTGTCTAAAAATATATAAATACCACTCCCCAACTCACAGTAGTTTCTTATACTACTACAGTCCTAAACATACTAAAGTACTTCCTCTCAGCATTTACCACTGCAGTTCTATTCCATACCAATGCCAATTAAATGTTATTATTTATATCTGGAAAACTATTTGTTTTGGAAAAATCAACTGTCTTTGCAAGTCTGTCAGCAAAAGTAAGCCTTAGGTGCTAGAAAACAAAGAGAGTTTTGGTGTGTATATATATATAGATATGAAACTAAAAATTCCATATCAAAAGTGGCATCTTATGTAAGTGTAAAGCCAGGTATGAGGTACCATCTCACAGGTATGTTTCTTCACTGTAATTAAATACCAATGCCAACACTGGCATTTTATAGTTTACTATTTCAGACAACTGCTGCATTCGCAGGAAGTGCCTTTACCTCAGACCAGCATTTACATATTCTTAACTGATGCTGATGCAGAGTAGACAGATATCAGAGACAGAGAAACTGATCTCAGAATCTACTGCAAAAGAAATTTTTTCTGCAAGAAGATTAAAGAGTAGCTGAAATTTGAAAAGAAACTAAAAAGTGAAAGCATAAATCTCAGTACAGAATGAGAATGAATGTTGTTGCAAGGAACAAGGAGATGTCTTAAAAGAAAGAAAACAATACATATGTTTAGTGGAGCCTTGATAATGAGTATAATCCTATGCCAGAGTAAAAAATGGGAGGGAAGGTGTACTTAAAATTACAGGATACTTATAAAAAGAACAGGGTACTTTTTATAACTACCCGCAGCTCAGAAAAAGTTTTTTACATCACTAAGGGTATTTACACTGCAACACTAACTCCTTTTCTTCTCCTTAGCTACTGACATATCATAGAACTTTAAAAATATAAACATATATAGGTGCTAACGTCAAAAAAATCCAAATTTGGTTCTCTCAAAGTGTATGCATACAATTTGAATATATTTATTTATTTATATATATTAGAAATATCTAATCTGTGCTCCCTTTTTACACCCATGTGTATGTTCTTAGTGGTCCCACAATAAAACTCTGCATTCTGCATTCATATTGTAAATGTGATGCTTTATTACTTTCTGCTGCAATGGATTGAAGGATTTGCCCACCCTCCAAAAACCTGAGGGTCACTTTTTAGAGAATCATGGAAAATGATGAACCCAATTCAGCAGATAACCAACAGACAATACTTCACTCTAAGTAAGCACTGTTCCCAAAGGAATCACTACCATCAGCAGTTTCAGCATATGAATAACAGTGCCTTGTCTGCCTGCTTACTGTGATCTTTTCCTTGGCCTGCAGCAGTGCAAACGCTAGGCTGAGGAGTGACTGGCATCAAGGCCTGGCGGATGGCTTTCTCCCAGCCCTGAGCTACGTCAAGTCCAACTCCGGAGGCAGCAAAAACTGGACTGTGATGAGTGCTGCCATTGTTCTCGCCAACAAAGTACACCATCGTGTCAGTGATGATCTCAAAACAGTAGGGGTTGCTGCCCTGCACCACGTGTGAAAAATTTCGAGGCTGAGTCACCTGGAGAATTTCTGAAAGTGGAATCTCCTGAAGAAAGATATTAAAAATTTAAAAATGAAAATGCACACAATATTTTAATATACTAACACCCATAACTTCAAGCGTTGCAAGGAAACCAAATCAAATATATCAAAAAACAAAACCAAAACACCAAACTTCATAAATAAATTCAAACTGCGCATGACCATTGCCCACCCAGTTTTCTGAATTCCTATATACAAGCCTAGACAGGCTTTCAGGCCCACCACAGTTCTCTCTATACAACTACTATTTTCTACTCAAACTACATTTATGTTCATCATGAGACACACCCCACTGCATGGGTAAGTGATGCACAGCTAGAGAATGACCATTTTCCCCTCGCAGTTTATACAGCTTAGGCAGAGAAGAGCAGGAGGGGGAAAAAGTGGAACAGTAACATTAAGGAGAGGATGCAGTTGTACACGCTAATCAATAAGCACTGCTTTGTGCATCAGAATTAGTTTGAGTAAAGATTCTCTTTCATACAGATATTAGCAGATATTATCTGCATACAGATATTATCCTCTACCTGGTCAGTTTAAGACCATTGTACAAAAGTATTACAGAACTGATCTCAAGGAAGGAATGGTTTCATGTTCACACTAGATGGAGGAGGACATTCCACATCGATGGGAAGGTGCAGGTGTACGTCACTTGCAAGAGTAGTGAACAAGCAGATGAACACCAGGCAGGCATTAGGTGGATAAGAGACAGCAGCTGGTTGCAATGAAGAGCAAATAAATGTAAAGGTAAAAACTGTGAATTACTCTAACAGCAAAGACAAACAATTAGATCTAAGCAGTTAAAACAGGGGATGCAATGGGGCAAGTGAAAGGACTAAAAGCAGTGACGTAACGGAGCAACAAGCAAGGAACATATTTTACCAGCTGTGTTTTGAATGCACAGGGCAATACAAGTATCAGAGAGGTCTGAGAAGAGACTGCATTGGTCAAGATAGGGATGAAAAGGATCTGGGCAAGTTTAGCTGGGTGTACAGAGGAAAGGCTTGATCTTAGAGGTGTTATAAAGGAAGAAGCTGCAAGATTTGGACCCCCACCTAAAGGTATAAGACAAGAAAGGGAGAAGTCCTGTTTACACATTCAAATGCATTTTCTGAATATTCCACCACCAAACACAATCCTACACTGACAATACACTAAGCTTCATTTATATAAACATAAGGCTATACAGTAAATTTTCCTGTCAATCTTGCTTGAAACTTTCAGTTGTACAGTAGGGTGTAATTTAATTTGAGGAATATTGAAATAAAACACATAAGCATGCAAACTTTCAGTCACTACTCAGAGAACACAAAAATCCAAGCCTTCATTCAGCTGGTGACCAAAGAAATTCTCTGGTAATTGTGAGGAAAGCTGAATATGCCAGGTAATTCAGGAGAACAGTACATGCAAAAATGTAAGGAGAGACATACTCGAGGGAATTACAGCAGAAGCTGCAAGCAACTTCTCAGAGTTAGTCTTGGTCCTTCTCACTTACAGGCTTTGGGCAACAATTAACCTGGTCATAGTTTTGATTCAAAAAGAGATGGGAAAATGGAGATAATACATTAACTGCTCACAGTAGACTCCATATCTATAAAGCACTGAATAAATCAAGTCAAACATAAGTATTACTCATCATTAATTACCTTGTAATATTTTGTTCCAGATTCATTTTGAAATAGTGTGAGGCATTTGCTGTCCAGTCTCCAGTAATGTCTTTTTCTCTACAAAATGCACAGTACAATTACATAAGGAATAAACCTCTCATATGGCTTTTGCTATCTCATTATTTAAATAAAAAATGCTTCAAATTACTGCGATAATCATTCAAAATTAATCTACAGTAATCTTAGACTACAGAAATGAAAAAATAAACTTTGGGAATAACGACTTTGTCTTAATTGAAGAAGAAGCTCAAAAATTATTTCCAAAAACTAGCAAAAATATCACTCACAGCAAAAGCAGTGACAACAGGAGTTACCTCATATAGGAAAAAACAGTTACTAGACAGGTTTTACTCCAGGTGCATATTCTCAAAAAATCTGAAGTATTTAAATTTAATGATAACTGTGGGAGTCATGCTTTCTCCCTCTATGCCTGTACCAACACTGCAAGGGTTCAAGCACTGAGCAAGCCTAACAAGTTCTTAATTCTTCTGTCAATACAGAGGCAAAACAGACACATTATGAGATTCAAATGAAAAAAATACTTTGTGGGGGGAAAAAAAAAAACAACAAGACAGACCAAATAGCCATTTGCTGGAAGTATCCACCAACAAGAAATTTCCCCCACCAAAAAGTAGCATTGATTTACTGTTGTATATTACAGTATCATAATTTAAGCAGAAGAATATTCCTCAAAACAAAAGCTTTTAGAAAGCTAATATGATTGTATGAATCTAAAATACATTGCTTGCACCACACTCATACAGTTAGAAAACCACTTCCATTTTTCTGGAACAAAAATCTAAGACCCTTAACCCTAACTTAGGATGACAAAGTTTAAATTATTATTCTATTACATTTATATTTTATAAACTTTGCTATATTAAAAGCAAAGCTTTTTTTTTTTTTTTCCATATTTAAGCAGAGCTTAAATCACTTAAGTCAGGGATAAGCTAAGTCAACCTATAGGAGTTAGACAAAGTAAACTAGATCAAAAGTGGATTTAACTAAAAGGAATTCCCAGACAGCACTGGGACAATGGGTGAAACCAAAGGTTTCACCTTTTGGTGAATCCCTCCTTTTGACATATATGCTCTTTCTTAAATCATGAATCAGGAAAGACTTTGGAGGAGAGGAATTAAGGGAAAGGCTGGTAATCTACTCAGGGGGTCAAAATCTGCCCCATACCCTACTCTGAGAAAGGATGGGACCAGGGTCAGAAAAAGATGATGACATAGAAACTTCTCATTTTAAACAGTGAAACATCTTGTTATCCAGAGAGAACAAGAAGCACACAGATCTTGCTGTTAAAATGAGCCTGTCTGGAACTGATAGGAAGCCCAGTTGTTTCAGGAATAGGAAAGAGTCTGACATGGCTGAGAACGGAACGGTCAAGGGAAATAGCCGATGTTGTAATGCCCAATACGGAAGTCTCCTCCCATTAGGAAGCTCTGTGAGATCTTGTTTGGCTGACTATCCTTTGGGTCAGGCTACTCCATTTGACTGGCCTTTTTCAGTTGATGTCATCGAGGTAGCAGCCAGACAGACAGATGAAGAAAATCAAACTAAGCTAAGGTGTTTCATCAGATCACTGTTCTAAGGGGAGGTTAAAATAAAACTCAATGGGAAAACATATTGGTTGTACTGAAAGTTTAAATCAGAGCTGAATACCAGGTCTGCCCTGAACAGTTCTGCTAGAACTACTCACCTTTGTCTGCTACCTGGCCTTAGTTTTTCCAGAGCCAGCAGATGAAAATTGTGACTTTTATGTAGTCTTGGCTGTAACCACATCTAAAATATGCTAGATACTTATTTTGGATTGTGATAAATACATCTAGGTATTAGAAAACTGTACCTTAAAGAAATGGTTTTTAAGGTAGTTTCACAAAGACCATTTACAGCAGTGAGTTTAGCTGACAATCACAAAAAGTGAAAACATTACAGTAGCCTGAGCTGCCTATTATCACCCTTCAAATTGCTTTCATCAGAACTTAAATAACTTTGCTTCTCTAAATTCTCTAAGTCTCCTTCAATCAGACGCCACAGAGATAAAGAATGCAAAAGTATTTCTGCTGCCTTTCATGAATAGTCTCAATATGCCATAATGTTCTCCATGAGATCTGGGAACTTCTTAAATTCATCCTTTTCATTCATCTACCCAAAAACAAGAGGACTGATTCACTTTCTCCCATCAGACAATACTAAGGAACCCTATTATTTCGCCTTGTCTTCTTCCTCAATACACAAAATCAAGTAGCTTGCCTACTCAATTAAGGTGGTATTATTGGTAGTACTGGCAACAAACAACACAGTCTCTTTGGGGCATGCTTGCATACCTAAGGACATACAGTCAAGCCACAACTCTTAGAGTGAATTGCTAGAGGAATTAAGGGCTCCCATATCTACACATAACTATTTACAAACACCTAGATCATTAGAATAATACTCTCAACCATTTCAGTATACATAATATTCTTATAAATTCCACCTTTTCACACAGTTGAATATAAAAAGATACACAAGTACTTAGTTCAACTACTAAAGAGAAATAAAGACGCAAACAAATTATTCTAAGTTACTTTCTCAGGAAAGCTGAAATACTACATATGCCATTCATTTGAGACAACGTAGAGATTCTTTTCCTTCTTAAAGGGGAGAAGGAAAAATACTGTTCAATCACCACATGAAGAATTTTTAATAAATTACAGTTTCTCCCTGGAACCAAATTTCTATACAATGAACATCACAGCTAAATTCTTTCAAATTATACTCTAGATCAGAAATAAAACACACTAGTTCAGAGAAATAATTTAGGAAGAAACTAAAGTAACTGACCAGGTTGTCTCTACTAGTGTAGTGGACCATCCATCCTTCTTTCACCATTGTACTGCTCTTCCTCTTTGTGTGTTTAATTGACTGTACAACTCGCATGAGAGGAATATTATTGCTTGTTGAAGGACTACAAAGAAGATACAACAGTTTAATATGTAACACGTTAAAATACAACAGTACTGCAATTATACTAGTTTTACAGATTCAGTCCCTAATTTTCAGGAACAGACACCTTTTCTTCCCATACAGATTTAGTTGATAGACGAATTTGATTAAGACATCTGAGCTCCTACTAGGTCTCCTAGGGCAAGTATTGCAGTACTTAAGGAACAGAGAAGAAACACACTGCAGTGAGGACACCTACAGAAATCATCCTCTCTCAAAACACTCTGCTGAGACTGCTGGTCTTTTATGCCATTTTACACCACAGAAATACAATTAAAATCAGCATAACTATAATTTCTTCTTGTCAATGTAAGTTGATTATGCTGCTTCATAATATTGTTGTTAATGAAGGTCCCTATCAAAACAAACTTTCAACTTACGAAAACATAAACCAGGGTGTGTTAAATCACAACTGTACTAGAAAATTCTATCAATGCTAAGATATATTAACTGTCCTGCAGACAAAGGTTTGATTATCTCTAATATTCTGAGAGAGCCATTAATCAAACATACAGATTTTAATAGCACTGAAAATGAAGCTGACCACCGAGGTGCCTGCCTAACACCAGAGCTCTACATGTAGCACTAACAGACATCTGTAAACACACATCGTGAGGTAGTTTCAAAACAAAAATGTAAGGATGTTTTAACAAGGCATGTTGTTACACTACAGAATTGGCTACAGGATGCTGTCATGCCAAAACCCTGAACTGCCTCAAATACGATTAGAAATAAATGGGAAAATCTTACTTAGAGGTAGATATTGCTTCCCACTTAGGAGATCCTTGAGCTATAAACCCCTGAAAGTTGGGAGGTATCATCATATGCTTTCCCTCACAAATTTGCTATTAAGCCCTGAGCTACAGCAATGTTTAGTTTGACCAAATACAACTGCACTTATCTTATTATGAACAGCTAAGAAAATCAGGATGACACTACTCAGAATAATAGAGAAATAAAAAGATCAAAATTGATTTAAGGAACTATGCTAACAGTTATTGGATAAAAGACTTCAGAAAAATCACTTTCAAGATAAATAAAGCAAACTATTGCATAACATGCATAGACTATGATGCCAATATTAAAATATCCCAACTAAGGCCTTTTAAATTCACACATATATAACAGTAACTAAATTAGGCTCAAGTCACAGAGACCTTAACCACGCATTAGCTTTGTTAAGCCATAAATTTTATCCTGCTTTAATAATCTGGTTGTATTTCTTCAATAACTGTCATAGCATAACACTTTTTCTAATCAGAAGAGGCTACATTCTTTCAGTCTATTTATGTTCCAGATTTTCTTGAGATAGGAGAACTTTACAAAGTATTTTCAAGCTAAAAAAAAAAAAAAGAAACCCCACACGAAGGGAAAATACACTTTCATCAATAAAACTGGGCTAATTGGAAACGTTTTGCTCACAATATTGAGCAACACATATCCTGAGCAAAGAAATCCATCCTATAACTTACCTGATTGTTTTGACAGCTTCCTCATCTTTGTCTGCATCGAGGTCAGATGGATCCATAAAAAAGATTTTGTCCTCTGGAGGAGAGGGCTCTTCAGCATCATCTAGAACTCGACTACCATCACTGTTCATTTCACTGCTATCAACTTCCATCGGCATATCCAAGTCCTGGCCTGGGCTAGCACGTTCTGGAAACAACACAAGTCAGACATTATTTCAAACACACAACTAAAAAGAATAAATAAAATCCTCCAAAACCCACCTTTTTTTTCAGTTCACACTTATGGAAATAAAAATAAAACTACAATCACAATATACAAAATCTTCACACTTTTGCTGTAAGATGCAGAGTATGCTAATGAACATTATCAATTTCATTTTGCTAAATGCCAAGGCAAGAGAGACCCAACTAAAACACAAACCATACTGAAAAAAACTGAGTGAAAAGCTTAAAGTTTAAACCTAAATCTCATTAAGCAATTCTGTTCCACAAGTAATCAGGACAAAGTAACCTTTCGATGGTTAGAGATGACCCAGAGAATTATTCCTGTGCAAATTAAATTCTCCATTAACAGCAACCCAACTCTGCTCTCCCTACTCTTGTAGTCCATAATAAGAAAAGTAAGAAAGAAAAGGGGAGCTGTGGAATTGCAGGAAAAGAGAAAAGCAGAACAGATCTTATTCACCACTGATTTTCTGCAGGCAGAAATTTAGTGTTTTCAAAAGCTGTACAACTGGTACTGTGGAAAACTAAGAATTAAGACATAAAATATCGTAAACTGTAGCCTTTTTATGGTTGTTTGTTTGTTGGTTTGTGGGGAGATGTTTTTGTGTTTGTTTTTTACCTAGGGTGAGTTCAATTAAGAGTGGGAGAAAGAACAAAAAATAAATTGCTCTTAATGTCTTCAGAAGATCTATGTGAAACTGTAGTTCCCAAACTATGTGGCTTTTAGCACCTTAGCATCACAAGGGCTTTAAAACCAGGCTGCAGCAACATCATGTTGCACATTGCTTTTCACAGCCACCAACCTCAAAATCCAGGAGAGAGCCTGGGAACTAGAGAAGGTTGGCATGAATGGATGGGATATACTGTGCAATGGCAACAGACGCACTAGCTAACACAGCTGCTGCCCAAGCCTCTGAATCAAGTTGTACAGTTTGATGTGATCTGCTCTATGTCACCAATTTTGTTTCACTAAAAAATGTGTGACAAGGCAACACAGCCATAGAATGGCTGAAGTTGGAGGAGATTTTTAAAGGTCACCTGGCCCAACAATCCCCCGAGTTAATTTCTGCAGTCTGTTGAAGTCCCTCAGGATAGCAGCACAAACCCTCTGCTGTATCAGCCAGTCCTCCTAGTCACCTGCAAACCTGCTGAGGGAACACTCTGCCCCATCAAGATCATTAATGAAGATGTTGAACAGGACTAGACCCTTTGTTGGCCCCTGGGGTACACCACGAGTTACTTGCCATGGATAATCACTCTCTAGGCCCAGACATTCAATCAGTTTTTAATCCCTATCTGCTCATCTATGACATATTTCATCAGCTTAACATTGGTTTAAAACTTACAAAAACTCTAAACATTCTTCCATAAAGTGTTCCACACATTCCTCTTTCAATTCTGTAGGGTCTATTCAGAAAGCAGTCCTACTTCATTGAGGTTTCCAGAAATTATAGTGCAATTCTTTCTTTTGGTTTGGCTTGTGGTTTTTCTCCTTTCTCTTTTATCTCAAACACCTCAGCTAACTCTGGCCAGTAAAAATCACGGATATGAGAAAGCAATAACAAATGGTATGTGTCTTCAGATATTAATGTATTTTAAAGTATATATTTCATGGTGAACAATGAGCAGACAGATCACCACAGATCTTCAAATTTTGTTCATTGGGGTGGCTTCTAGATTTTTCATTTCCATTAAGTAATCCTAAGCAAAGTATAGTGAACTTGTCAAGTCTGATTAAATAAAATTCAAGTCACCAGAGTCTATGTTTTACAGTGAAACTTTTTCATTTTAACTGAAAAAAACCTGGCAAGATAAATAAAAATATGTCAGATATTCAGAGATGAGGGAACTAAATACTAATGTATCTTACTCAGCCTCTAAAGATCTCTCACTATTTGAAAGCATGTTTCTCATCTTACCTCCATTGAAAATAACCTCTCCGAGACAGTCTCGAGGTACTTTAGGTGCGCAGCGTTTGTGACAGTTGAATCTGCAATCTAAAACAGCATTTAAATAAGCCCATGATATCAGAACCTCACTCCCACCCAGACACTAACACTTATTCACTTTTTCCAACACTAACTTCAGTTCAGATTCATACATTTGCATGTAACTGAAGACAGCACCAATGAGGTCACCTCCAGGAGGAAATTAGCAATCTTGTCCTTATGTCACATGTTGATTTGTCCCACCACTATTTATTATGTCATTACTTCCCCTTCCAGTACAAAATGGTTTGCTACTTCTGTAGCTTCTTCTGCAGCTATTTTTTCCCTCATGATGTAATTTCTCCCATTCTTTCATTTGTTCCACATCCTTTTTTCCATTGCTATATGATTTAACTGTCTCATCTCTAACATTTTTCCCCACCTGCCAACTAAGACTTGCAGACATCAGAAGCCTCTATGATCACACTACCATATCAGAGCAAATATGTTCTGCAGTAAATCCCAAAGTCCAGTTCCTCTCTCATTCAGGTTACAGATTTGCCTGACTACTCAAGCCTCATTTCTTGCTGGCACAGGGCAGACAGAATAACGTTATATCCAGATTTGGCCTGTCGTGGAGATGGAATCTCACCTAGATGTGTGCCATTTCTGCACCCAAGGTATCACACACAGCCTACTGAACAGAGTCCAGCATACAACATTACTGGTACTAACAGGAATTTCCTTTCTTAATCGCATCCCTGTGATTTTCAATTCCATCAACACCACAAATTTCAAAACTCCCTACTGCCCCCACAACTGTTTTCATATTGATAGTTTAAACCTCTTTTTGCTATCCAAAACAAGCTCAATGTGTTTTTTTTAAGCCCAGACAAGAGAAGAACCATTATCTCTCCCTTTTTAGTAGCAGAAGAGCCAAATGCTGGAGCAGAATGTAATACTGCTCAGCTTCTGAGTGCCTAAAAAGATACATCCTAAGAGACCCATTAACAGTATTTTACAGCCATGGCTTCAGACCATATTATGAAATACAATTACTTTACTACTTTAAAAAAGGCTGGAAGAAATAGAGGCATTTCAAATCCTGTCACAAAACTAGAAGACTGAGTCTATCCTAAAAAATTAAACTCTATTCAGAAACATTCTGGATACTGCAATGCAATTCTCTAGTCTAGTAAATAGCTACAAACATCCCCTAGCATTCTTGTAGCCCACAACATTAGCATAATCTCAAACAGTTCCAAGGTCTAGCTCATAAACCGGAGCACCCTTTGAAATTGCTCCAGGCAGTCTGCATAGAGCCACCCAGGCTGGGATGCTAAGAAAACTTGTTCATGAACATGGGTCATTCTGTCCCAGCTGACCTCAGTGTCCGGGAATGCTTCTGGGTACATTTAATTTATTACCACAAGTACAGCCTTAGCATCTCAAACATCATCCTCAGAGCCCAAATAGCAACCTGAATTAAATCAAGAAATCCAAGGCTCTTACAGGTAATCAGAAACATAAAACTACTAAAAGACCCCAAGCTTTGTGAATGTGCACATGGAAGTCTATGGGAAACCTTAAGAATCTGTAGGAAAAGTCAGTATGAAAATATTTTAATTGCTTGATATCAATTCCTGTACTAAAAGGAATTAAAAATAAGTATAGGATCTTACTGCATAAATGGAGGCCTATTAAGACACTTATTTCTGTCCTGCACATATACATAGCATTTCTCTAGGTTTGTTTTCCATGCATAAATGCTTACAATATGCATACAAATAATATTTTTATCCAATGTCATTAAATTCTCTGAAACTGATGTGGTAGCCACATTTGTTCAGCTGGATACAGTCATAGCAATTGTATACGGCCAGCAGCATCTGTATGTTAAAATCACAAGGCATCTTTTTCAGGCTTCATTATTTTTCTATCATGTGGATCCAAGAGACACACTGACTGGAAAAATATCAAAACCAGTTCAGGACACAGACTTCAAACAGACTACAAAGACTGCAAATGACAAAAGAAATGGAAGAAAAAACTATTTCCTTACTCACATGAGACAGCAGTATTACTAGTCAAAAAAAAAGGTAAACACACTGTAAGCTTACAATTTTTTCTCTCCTCTAGTAAAGCAAACTGAAAATGTATTGAGTGACCTCTCTCAAAAAGCTGACCTTTGATACTCCCGTTTGACAAAATCACATGAGAGAAATGGAAACTCCTTTCCCTATTAATGTTTATGATTCATCACTAGACTTTTGTTTCCTGCAACAAAGCTGACAGATCTGCACTAACTAGTAATAAAAAGCCAGAAGGAGATCATGTTAGTCATGCCCTAGGAACCACATGGAAGAGCCTGAGAACTGAAGCCGTGCATGTTAACATATGCTACATAAAAACCATGCAAGTTCAGCACAGGCACCTACCTCCAAAAGGTAATGATCAGTATCCTGTACTAGAATAATACAAGAAAAACTCACAGATTCTTTAGTGGTCAGTTTAGAATACAGACACTGAACAAAAGGAAGCATTTCCCATTTTTATTAATTCATAATTATTCTTCTAGAATTACAATGTTTTCAATCTACACAATTAAATCTTATTTTTCAGAAAAATGTACAATGCACAGCTTACTACAATGAAAAAGAGGGCTGCTGTGATCTTCTGAAAATTAAGCAATTTTTCAAAAATTACACTTTCTTATGTATGCTGTATACTTCTGCAGTATACAGCCACCTAAGTTGCAATCAGTTTTAAATACAAGACCTTTACTGAAAATTGCTGCTAAAGCAGAAAATTAAAGATTTACCTTTACACTGCATTCCTTGGCGAAAAAGGCCCTTGAGCAGCCGTTTGCAATACTGGCAGATGGTGGGACGAGTGTAAGAGTGAACAGCAAAGGTGTGTGGGACCTTCACTCTGCAAAGCACCATCTTATCCATCCAGATGGGGCGGCCACTCCAAGAGGGAATCCTCTTACTAGGTTCTGGGCAGCAACGCTGGAATAAAGAAGGAATACATAATTTGCACCAGAATAGTCCTATTGCCATGACTGCTTTGAAAAGTCACAGCAGCCAGGTGAACTTGAAAAAGGCACCCATTTTTAAAAAGCACAGAATGGACAACCCTGGGAACCACTGACCTTTCAGCCTCCCCTCTGTATCTGGGAAGGTCCCAGAGATCCTACTAGAAGCTATGCTAAAGCACATGAAGGACAGCCATCAGCCTTCTGCGATGGAGTGACTACATCAGTGGACAAGAAAAGGGCTACAGGTGTCATCTATATGGAATACTGTAAAGCCTTTGACATGGTTACCATAGCATCCTTCACTCTAAAGTGGAAAGATGGATTCAATGGGCAGACTTTTAGGAGAGTAAGGAATTGGCTGAATGGTCAAATCCAGAGGGTAGTGGTCAATGGCTCAGTGTCTTGATAGACATCAGTGACAAGTGGTGTCCCTCAGGGTTGATACTAGGACCAGAGCTATTAAATGTCTTTACCAATGACAGACAACGGGAGCGAGTGCACCCTCAGCAAGTTTGTGGATGTCACCCAGCTGAGTGGTGCAGCTGGCACACTGGAGGGACATGATGCCATCCAGCGGGACCTGGATAAGCTTGAGAAGTGGGTCCATGTGAAACTTATGCAGCTCAACAAGGCTAAGTGCTGGCACTGCACCTGGGTTGGGGCACCTCCCTGTATCAACATAGGCTGGGGATTGGTGTCAGCCCTGCTGGGAAGGACTTGGGGGTCCTGGTGGATGAAAAAAATGTCAGTGGGGCTGTAAGGGAGATGTTGGCTCTGAAAGTGACCAGACAAGAAAGCAAATTGGCCAAGAAGCTTTAAGAGGACATTGTGGTATTATAAAATAAAACCATGAAAACACCAGATGGAAAAGCCTTACAGAAAGCAGGAAGTTATGTATGAACCTTTATTTCCACAGAAGATAAAATGCTAGAAATTCACTCATGACATTCATTTTCTGAGCAACCTGACAAGGTGCAGATTGCACATACAAACCTCCATATAGAAGGTAAAATGGAAAACACTGAAGGCAGGCAAACCAAATTCCAATCACCACCTCAAACTATCGGATTTTAGAAGCAGGTATAGCATGCTGGATAGCTTACTAAACTAGGCAAAACTATTTAGAAAATTCAAAAATTATTTAGACAATATAACCCCATTAAAAAATTCTTTGACATGAAGTTAAAAGAAAAACTTTAGCAATTAAAACAGAAGAGGCATTAAGTAAAATGAAGAGGTATCAAAAAAGTACTAAACATGCACATGGAAATCATAAAGTTAAATTCTGTGATAAATGCTTACAATTTTATGTTCACTGAATAAATCTTACCAGTAGTCATAAACATCAAAATAAATACTTTTCATTACTCAGAACTAAGCTTTTATAGCCTCTAGCTAAAAAAATCATGTTCTTGAACTAGACTATATGATTTGCATTTTAAATTGTGGTAAGAATAGTTATAGTGTAAAGTAACAGATGATTAGAAAAGCCTGAGGCATAAACAAATGGATCTAATCCCTGCCTGTCCTGTCTTATGATCCCAATATAGTTGGGATATACTTGATAATTAATATTTTTTATGCAATTGATAACCTCTCAGCAATCATCGTAACAAGGAACTACTACGGATGTTTGTTTTTACTGTAAGCCCTTCATCCCCTACACCCTCCTTGACAGGGATGGGGGTTTTTTGGATTAGCTCTGTGAAAAGCTTAACAGCAGATCAGGAACACTCTCACAGTATTAAAGCTTACAATTTGTACTGCTTTGGCCAAGTAACTAATCTATGCTGATACAACAATTACAGAACAAATCTGTATTACCAAGAGGGCAAGATGTTTTATCATTTTGAAGCCAAGTTCTCAGGATTTCATATAACCATGAATGAAAGGCTAATAACAAAATTAGATATAAAACTTATTTATTTCCTATTGCATCTCTCACAGTAATAATAAGCAGTGTCATAGTCTAAGAATCACTGTATTTTAAAATTCACTAAAACCAATCATAATGGCTAAGCTTGACTCCCACATACTCATCATGAGACACTTGAAACACTATCTAGTTCTCCAGAGGCTAAAGAATTTAAAACCAAAATTGTTTCTCCTTTCACATTACATACTTCTTCAGAGGCAGAGGATGTGTGTTCAGCTTGTGCTGGTCTTGGAACTGAAAGCCCTGCTCCTGGTAAAGACACGTTAGACAGGCGCCTCTTTCTCACTCCACTGCAGTTGTTTGGAATCTTGAAGGCACATCGCTTATGGTAGTTTAACCCACAACCTGGAAGAGGAGTTTGTTTATTCAAAAAACCTCCCAACATTCAAAGTAAAAAAAACAGTAGTAATATTTTGATAAAGCAGTTTTAAAAAGATGACCCAGGAAAATGATAAAGGCAGAAATAGACTGTTGTGTCAAATTCTCTTATTTTAGTGCTCTTGATACGATTCACAAAAACAGCTTTTTCTCTAGTAAGCCCAGCTCTAGTAACAAGATCTAACACTTGGAGGCAGCTGGTCTCCCACCACCAGGAGGCTTTCATCACTCCCTCACTTAGGAGCACAAGAACCAAGAAGAATTCAGTGAGAAGGCAGTGTTAGTACCTGACAGCAGGCTGCAGAGTGCTCCCCAGCCAGCTGGATTAAAGCCATAAGGAAAGGGATTCCCCTTTGGGAGTCTCTCCAAACTATGTGTTCCTTGTGAAAAGAACACAAGGTTGTAAGCTAGCTATTTTTTTCAAAGTGGGAAACAACAACACTTCTTAAGTCATTAGCCCAAGGTCATGCACAGTTTGCATTAATGCCAATACCAGAACTTCAGTTTTACAATGCATAAACCCTTCCGGCTATGAAATACTGTATTTATCATTTGCTAACATATCAAACACAATGCAACTTCTTCCTCATCTTAGAAAGATATACACACACACAAATACACTAAATATCATAGAATTACTTACCCTCACATTTCAATCCTTGTCGTACCAAACCCCAAAGCATCTCTCCGCAGTAGTCACAAAAAGTAGGAGCCTTGTAGGAATGCACATAAAGTGCATGAGGACGAATCTGGAAATCTTCAACTGTAGCCAAAGCTTTTAAAAAATTGCAGTAAGTTATAACTCTTGCCACAGGATCAACAAGGATTTATGAAAAGAACATGTTTTTAAAATGGCTAATTTAAAGAATGCTGACAAGCTATTTAGAAATCAGCATTTTATTGTATGCCATTTAAATATGCATTTAGGAGGCTACATAGTTTTCAGTAAACATTTTTGAGGAAAAATATCCATTGAACCCTGTAGGCTAATGGCCGCAACTAATCAACAGTATGAATCACTCTGTTGGAAACCTCAGTAAGTTGAAGGCAGGTACAAGCAGATTTTCTAAAAGCAATAGTATTTGTAGAATAATTTAATTTTCAAGCTGTTTTGAAACCTACAAAATTTTTTTAAAAAGACAGCTCTACAAAATAGACTTTTATCTTCTAAAGGACTTTTGTAGTAAAAGCTTATTAAACTCAGCGTATCAAAACAGAACTGTGAATAAAGTTTCCACAGAACACTGAAATATTCTTTTCCTTAAACAAGCATAGATATATTTCAATTATTTTTGTCCTGTTTCTTTGAGGGAAAGGAAAAAAAAGGTATTTTACATCAAAATTACCTTGCCATGATGGCTACTATTTTTTGATCGGATACTTACTAACACTCCCTATTCAGATTCTTATTTTAAAAATCCTACTGGAAGAGATTTACATGTCTTCAAAATGACTCAGTTTCGGGTGGTCTGTCTGTCTGTAAAGAAACTATCAGAGACTGCCAAGAGTAACACAACAAATTTTCCAAACATGTTATTCACCAGAAGCAATGAAAAGCTCAAAATGAGATGATCAATTACTGAACATCTTAGACATGCCCTGAAATGTGGCCAAGGACTCAGCCTTACAGCTGTCAAATTCATACTTTATTGACCAAGTTTACCAATCAAAATTCATGACAGTCAAGAGGTCCCTCCTCCTAGTATATAGTCTCAGTCTGTCACTTTATCCTCAAAGACTTTAAAAACTGTTCAGTACTACTCCAGCTTTCATTTGTAGTTTAACTATAGCTGGCTTTTGACTGAATTTGACGAAGTATTGATCAAACACATACACTGACAATCAGGGCTGGGGTTATTTTGTCCTTGTTATTGGTTAATAACCACCACTCTGAGGACTAACTTGTTTAAAGAAACCATTTTTGAGAACTACAATAACCCATAAGAGTCTGTTTTTATAGGTATGATTCAGCAGCAACATTTATATGAAGTCTTATGACAGCATAAGCCATCAATAGCAAAAGCTACAGAAAAAGACAGATATAAGCAAAAAAAAACCCACAACAGTTGGAAGAACAAATTCTGGATCCCACCTGCACTTCACCTTAGACAATTATAAAAATTAAAAACTGATATTATTATATTTATAAATTTACATTTGTATAATTCATATTTATTTATAATAATAAATCTGAAGAAGATTAAAACAGAACAATGAAAAAATAACAAATCTGAGTTCTAAAGCATCAGTGACGCTTAGACTTTCTTGGAAACCTCTACCCCAAAGTAGAAGCATAAGTGAAAAAGCTCAAGGCAGGCATGAAAATAATTCTCCATTAAGTCCTATTTTCTTTTTATCTACTGAACAAAAAGTTGTTTCACTGTTACAGTAACACCTACCAGACAGCACAACCTCAACAAGATCTCCCTCATGTATCTCTTCTGCTGATGTAATTCGTTGCAAAATATTATCTGAGTTCAGGTCATGGCGGAACAGGAGAATTTTGTCATACATGCCAAAGAAACCACACTCTGGGAACTGCAACAGAAATCAAACTCTAAATTAATACATGCTCTTTGATAATCCTATACATCAATGTTTTCAAAAACAGCTACAGGACTCAAGAGTTGCATGTTTCATGATAACAAAATTAATCTGCTTATTTTTGAGGAAACAAAGCATTTTCTGAAAATTTCTAATTTCTTTTTACCTGAAAAAAAAGAAGTGTTAAGGTTTTTGTTTCTTTGGGTTTTCAATCTCTCAGACCTGCATAATCAGTCTGGCAAGTAAAAGCCAATGCAGGCCTTTAATTTGCATACCACCACCTATAATCCTTATTTCACAGGTATTCTGGTCAGGCAGGTATTTAGCTCGAGACACTCCAGCAGCACCTGCCACACTTTTCTTGAGAAGCAAGCCAGTAAAGAGGCTCCACGCTATTGTTCTACAACAGTTTAGATCTACAGATATGAGAAATCCCAAGTACCATGCTCCAGAGGACGCTGCTTCAGCAGGCAAGTTGGACTCTAGGACCTCCAGTGATCCCTTCCAACATTACCCATTTTTTGTGATTCTGTGAACAGAAAAACTCAAATCCCCACAAGGACAGAAAAAAAATCCATACAGGAAACAGATACACTAATTAACATGCCACTTTTCCATGACACATCACTGTAAAAAGCTTTCTCATTCTGTATTTTCCCTACTCTTCAAAATACTGTCAAGTATGAGTAAAACTTCTTAACATAAAAAGCTTAAAAGTAAACAGTTCATGGGGAAAAAGAGCAGGAACAGACCTTGGAGAGGAATGAGCAGCATTCAAGCAGCTCCTTTGACCTTTTGGTTTAAACCAGAATTCAAACTTCAGGTGGGAACACACACACAGCACAAAACCGGAAAAATGTGGGGAAAATATGGAAAAGCTCAGAAGAAACTTTTAATTAATGAAATAACAAGTTAATAATTTACATGTCACACAGTCAATAATATCTAAACTGCATGAAGCTTGTGGTATATTAATTGTTCTTAACTAAAATCATCAAAGATTTGTTCTACCAAATCAAAAACCTAATGAAGGCATTGTATCCATTGTGACCATTGTTTTCACACTTTCTTCTCATTCAGAGAAAAAAATTATGTCCTCTTTACAGCAGCAATTTTATCTGAAATATCAAGTTGGTCTTCTCTGTTTTGGTGTGTACACACTACATAATTACATGACACAGAATACTGAAGAAGCCCATGCTCCAGAAAGTGTGCTATCTACCTTGTACTGTCACAAAGAGAGGCAGAATTTGTACAATCTAACCCTTGCAAAAGCAAAAGACAGGGCTGACAAATTTATACTGCCACATAGGTATTCAGTCCACAGCAAGAAGAAAATGATTTACTGGGCTGGTGCCAAAGCAGCCAGCTGCTTCCTCTGTCTCTCAACTCACTCTTGGGTTTCCTATGTGAAATAGCAATCCAAGAATATTCTGACAATTACATTTTTCCAATTGCCCAAAGATCATTTATAATAGGAAATAAAATATAAAGCTTAAGAACTAGCTGTGCTGCCCAAATATGTGTCTCAGTATCTCTGCAAGTATGCACAGGACTTGACTTTATATTCTGAACAGCCACTAGTAATTCTTCCAAGGGAACTGACATTTCTTCACAACTGAAAACACATCATAACTTACTTTAAGCTCTAACCCAAAATCCCACTGCGTGTTGAATGACAAGAAAACAAGATATATTTACATTATTAAAATAAGTGCTGTGAGGTTTATTCCTTGATACACTGTTAACTTATGTTAATTGCATTATACTGCTGAAGAACTTAATTCTAATAAAAGGGATACAAAATCAACATTACAACAGTATATATCTGCCTGCAGATACACATGACACTTTTTAATAACACCAATATCAGTTTCAGCTGCCAGGAGGGACAACTCATGACTCAGGGAATCACGTGAACTACTGTCTCTCTTCATATTAAATTCACAGAACCACCTACAAACCACAGATTTTAAGGAAGCCTCTAAGATATTTCACAGGTTTGAGTCTCCTTCTTTTGATAAAGATATGTCCTTCTCTTTTATTTATTTTCACTCTTTAAGACCATAACCCTGTCATGCAGCTGCCAGAACGTCCCTATATATAATCCCCTTCCTCAGTAACCAGAGGTCACATAATCACCTTCCAAGCAGCACTTATCTTAATTGCTATGACAAAATATATTCTGCCTATGCACCATTTGCTCATTCTCATGTACAAATCTTAGATTTATTAAAATGTTTTAAACATACTACAATAATTTTCATTACTAAAAAGCATTAGCTGACAAAATAAATTAAAGTTACAGATGAACACTCAAGTCCTCTTTGCGACAGCAAGTGTAATCACTAAAAATATGAGACATTACATCCCTTAGAAAGCAGCATCAACATTAATCCAAAGTTTATAAATAACATTATAATACCTATAATTAAGATGTTGGTTTTCAAATAAATTTGAGACAAAGGCAAAATTAATTTCTATCGAGTAGAAATATTGTGAAAAAAGCAAAATCATCTATTACAGATTGTTAGAACTGCTGATATCTACACCCTCATTTGGTTCTCCATTAATTAAATTGACCTTTTAAGCTGTGTATCAGGAATGCTTCTCATATTGTCATGATATGATTTACTGACCTGTTCTTCCAAAACAAATATACATACACATAGAAGAAGTGACTATGAAAGATTATCTAGTTTTGTAACTCTAACATTTAACCTCTTCAGAAGGTATTTCTTCCACTTCCAAACTTGAGCTTTATCAGTGGCTTCTAGACTAAGATGCAGAATCACAAGCTCACGAGTAACAAGGGAATACTAGTATGGAGTACAAGAATTCCCTCACTAAACACAGACTCTGTATACAGTTTCTATAGTATGTGACAAGACTGCACCAGGATACATTTTTCTAGGCATTGTGCATGCCTGATCTCCATTTCTGAAATAATAATTCCAAAAGCTAAAAGGATGAGAAGAGAGACAGCCTCTTCGTTAGTATGGAAAGCTTCAACTGCTAGGAGGTATTCCCAAATCCATAAGAGGGACAGGTATCAGCTGAGGAACCTTGCAGCAGCTCCTTTACCTGTCCTGCTTGTGAGGTGCTTGTCTGCACATCCACAAAGCAGCACAGTGGAAAAATGCAGGTGGGGGCAGCCCACCAACACTCTGCCCAGGACCTCTGAGGCCCTTCACAGGAGCCATCAGGCCACTAAAGGCCCATCTCCACAAGCCAGGGGGGCACAGAGAAAGAAGGGCAGGTAGGAACCCATGTAAAGAACTCCAGGGAAAAGATATCGTGGCCTTCTCAGGACATCTTTAGACCCAGTTTCCACACATACACTGATCAGGTAAGTCAACACTAGAACATTTTGGCCTGAGAAGCGTTGCAGTGCAATGGTATGGTACAGACTATAAAATGCTGGGAAATTAGGATTGTACAATATCTATGGAATGTTTATGGAAGGTAACAAAGGCAAGGAAAGAGATGATTCAGGGAGGAATAAACGCAGGAAAAAAAAATCAAGGGATAGGAAGATAAAAGAAGCTCGTCACCTGTAAACAGGGGTTGGTCAGAACAATTGTCTGATCGTTCACTGTGCATCATCAGCACCACCCACCCCCTATTCTCATTAAATTCAATTTCTAGCTATTTTCCTCAATGATTTTCTCTCATTCTGAGCCCATGTGTGTGTATGGGGGAGGTCTGACTGCCAGCAATGACAGCAAGAGGACCCTGTAATGTCAGTGACTGGAGAGATCAGAGTAAGTGAAATCAAGAGCTTGAATATCCAGGTGTCAGCAACTGCAAAGACTAAGATCCAGCAGCTGCTACTGGGCAGAGTGTGCTTGAAGCTGGCTGCTGGAGACACCCACCTTTTTCTTGTTGCTATTTTTTTACTGGTGGGTGAGTGGGTACATGTCTGTATGGTTTTTTCCCCACTAACTCTTCCCCATCCTGAACCACCAGACTGATACAGCATGGCACCACTGGTGCTGTCTGTGCTCATGTGAGTGCTCACAGACAGACACACCGTTGATCTGTTTGGATCTGTGTGTATACATGTGTGTGTTGCACACCTGTATCCAAATGTTAGTGTCTATCAGGAATATGTGGTCAGTCGCTGTCCACAGCTGCACGTAAGGACAGAGCTGCAGCAGCCTCCAAATTCAATCATACCTAATAAAATTTTTCAAGTTAGATGAACTAATCCTGCTCTTTCCTTGCACACTTCCCCCCATCCCCACAAAATAAAAAAATTCCCAGTTACAAAAGAACAGACCCTACTGGGAAGATGCCAGCCTCCCACCTTCTTTCCAAACACTCTGGCTCAGATTCCTCTCCTCTGCCCCCACTCCAGCCCTGTGCACCAAGCCATGGAAGCGCTGGCTGGCTGCGTCCCCACGGCTGGCTCTGATGAGCTGCAGGTGGCCCAGCAGAGCCCTGTCTAAGGCACTTGGCCAGGCCTCAATGAAGAGAGCAATCAGCTCCAACCAAGCAGCTTGGCTCCTTACAGACATGCAGCGCCCTGCTCTCTCTTCCGCTCCCCAGTCCATTTGGGAATACAGCATTCCTTGCTAGCACCTTGGCCAGAAGGCTCTGTGTACATTGCTGGCCAAGAATAACCCCATCAATTAACAAGGGTTTTATTTCAAGTGGTATCTTCTAAAAGAATTTTTACGCAAAGCTTAAACTATGTTCAATAGTTGAACTACATTCAAGTTGTACGCTACCAAATTCTTCTCTCTTGTACTGCAGCAAAGTACAGTTTTTATAGCTTTCCTTATGCTTGGTTACATGAAGCTGTTAAAGAACAACGTTATCCAGTTCCTTTGAACTCATAATGTTAAGAGCTCATAATGTAAACGTGAAAACAAAACTCAAAGCAGAATTTTTTTAAGCCTGTTTTATCTTATGGGATTATACAGTTATTACTTTCCTGCATAAAAGCCTAATGTATCTGCACAGTTACTCAGAACATATAAACTGCTAATCCCAGTATTACTAAGTTTCCTAAAAGCAAAAGCATGACTGTTCCCAGTCTTAACAGTTCCAAAAGAGCATCTAGTGACAGGAAATCACTTGTGGGAAGTCTACATATGCGCTAGACTGTGCCAAAATTAACCTCTGGTACGCCAATATCATCACCTTTTATCAAGAACATATGTAATTCTTAATACTTGGGTGGTACTAGCACAAATAACACAACTAGTGCATTATTGCAGTCACACAGGAAAAATCATTGGTGTTATCTAGCATGCTCATACTGTAAGTATTACAGCATAGCTAGCTTTAATTGAGAGTGCATTACATCATCTTTTTTATCCAGAAGAACTCAACCAACATACAGCAATCAGTATTGGTGAGCAAAACATAACTGAGGCTTCTTTCTATCTTGGAAGTAACTGAAAAATCCCTTTACTTCAAGTTCCAGGAGTTACTTTACTAAGTTCTGGACTAGTCGCCAAAAATTCACACGAGGGAAAAGTGTAGGCGGATATTGTTTCAAGGTCCAATATCTCATGACCCATCATAACTCAAAACAAATGCTTCAAACCACTGAAAGTTAATTCCAAAGTCTAATGGTCCAAAACACCATTGGAAAGTCTCTTTGTTCACTGAAGTCATCCATTCTATTATCCTGCATCCCTACCCAGCTATTCACTCCCACTCTTTAGAATCATGTGCCAAATCACATTATCACACAGGCAATTAGCTTCAAACATGTTGCAGGAGATCTTTCCCTCACCAGATGCCTCAATACAGACATACTTCGACTACTGCTTGGCTAGGTTTTCCAGCACACAAACTTATCACCATGCTGGAAATGCTAATCTGCCCCCCATGTACCACCTCTGTACCCTCAGTAACTCCCCAGCTCCCACCTTCTCACAAGGATGTTTGCTTCTCATGCCTCAACTCTTGTTAAGTCTCTGCATTACTTAGCCTCTATGAATAAACAGTTGACAAGTCAAGGAGGCAGAGCAGTACGAGGAAAACAGATTTGAGCACATGTGAACAGAAGAGATTATTTGCATTAATTTTAGAGCCTTTCAAAAACAAACACCATGAACTATTACAAGCTTAAGCTGGAGAAAAATCCAGAACACTGGCTGTAGTTCTATTACTTATTTCTTTTACACTCAAGTTGTTATTGCAAGAGTGGTAGAGATCCATCTGTAATATGGATGGATTGCAATGTGATCCTTGTAATGCAATGAAAATATAGAAGCAGAATCTAATCAGCAAGACATAAGAAATGCCCCTTTGATTTTGCTAAATGGGACTTTGGGTGGGTTCAGTAAAAAAAACTGTTCTAGAAAAACTAGGCAGGAAGAGTAAGAAACAGATTGCACAGGTAAAGTATCAGTACTCAATCAAAAAGAATGCAACAGTTAAAGGATCATGAGAATTTCAGGAAAACATTCTAAGGTAGGGGAGCAATTGGTCGTTTCAGAGCAAAACATAACAAAGCCATCAGAAGAAATATATACAGAGAAGGAGAATGCTGAGTATGACTGAAAGTGAAAACGATGAAGGACAGGTCTGCAGACCAAAAAAAGATAGAGAAGTTGCAGAAACATGAAAGTAAAGATTCATAAATTTACTGAAAGAGTTACAATAAATCTTGCAGGTACTGATACTACACAAGTAATAGCTCAAGTTAAACTTCTACTTACAGTAATCAAATGTTTTTCATTTATAGCGCTGACTAGAATAAAATTAGGTAAGCTAAAATACAGCATTTAGAGCATTCTGTCCAACATAATTCTCAGTAGGCAGGCAGTGGAACATCACCATATGAGAGTTTCTAGTTTTAAGTCAGTAATCCCTTTGTTCTACTTCATGTGAGGAATGAAGAGACAGTATTCCATCACAGAACAGGATTAAGAACTTGCCTCTGTAATATCTGAACATTGTGCAAGGACACACACTGTCTACCTGTTTCTGCTTCTAAACACTGTCCCTCTGTTCCAGCAGCCATATGTGTCCAGCTTACATTCCTCTTCAGACTGCCCTAAGAACTGTATGTCTGATACTTTAATACACAGCAACCTAGATAAGGAATGAACAGAGATGACCATGAATGCACTGGACACCATAAGNTAAAAAAAAAAAAAAAAAAGATTCTTTTTTTAAGCATCCCTATAAAGTCAAAAGTTTGGATTTTCTGAGGACTTCTATTAACCATTCCAGTACAAAACAGCCCTAACACAGTAACCCCCAAATTTAACTTTAAACTTGAAAGAAATTGAAGAAAAACACTTAAAAAGAAAAAAAGTCTCCTCATGTTTAGAACAACTGTATGAGAGCTAAGAGACACACCAAATATTTGCATTACTCATCTCACTCTCTTTGCAGACACTTGCCTCTTTAGTTTCAGTTCTGCTGATGCTGCCTCTAATTACCCTTCTGCAAAACCTGAACAAGCTAGACTGAACACCTGCCTGAAGCAGGAAACACAGAAAAGCAGAGCCCTAACCAACATTTTTGATACTGTAATTGTAGCCTCAAATACAGTAAGGCAGCTGGTTCAAGCTCCCAAGTAAGTGAGGAAGGACTCCTCAGAGTTTTATTTTGTTCAAGATTATGTACAGGAATACAAGTCTGAAACGTGACTGTTAAGTAAGGAAACATCTGTTTAACTCTAGTACAGATAACACTCAAATAAGAAGAAAAGCTATCAATTAGCATTTCAAGTTAAAAAAAGAAAAGGCATTTCTCCTTACTCATTAAAGAAATGCAACAGTGAGTAGCTACTGTTAAGTACAGAACTATCACAACAACAAAACACACAGTACCCTGCAGTCAAGACAAGAAAGTTTAAGCAGGCTGTGGAATACCAGAGGAAAGGGAAGCTTTAACACTGTTGAATCTCAACAGCATACCCAGCAGCTTCAAAACTTTTAACTGGAAAAAAAGAGCAACCATTCACATGACCACTGACAAGAACGCAGTTCGCAATTTTCACATTAGGTAGCCACTAATCCTAGAACATTTAACAGTCTTGCAACAGTCACCAGATCTAAGACAAGAAAAAGCCAAGGCAGGACATAAGGCTGTCAAATTGAGTGTACAGGGAGAATACTTCCACTCGTGCACTAGCTGCAAAACTACTTATGAAAGATGAATTCGCCACACATGAGATTGTTTCCTGATCAGTTTCCTGCCTGCAACGTGTTTTCACTGAGCAGTCATTTTCTGGTAGCATCAGCTGCAGAAGAGCAGAAACTGCAGCAAAGCCGGACAAAAAGGAAAAATTATCATGAAATCCTCATGAGTTTTGCAGCAGATTAGGTTTAGCATGTAAGAAATTTGAGCTATAAGAAGACCTCACGTTAAACTTTTAGCTGAGCCTGCCGAAAAAACAGAAAGGAAAAAAGAAAAATAAGTGTGAATGTACTTGTTTTCATCTTTCATTAAGATAGAAAACATGCAGATGTAAAGAGAAGGAGCTCATATAGAAAGAAAAAGCAGTCCCTAAAATGGCTGCATAAAGGTACACCTAACATGCATGGTACATGAAAAAAGTTGACCGAAATAACTCACCTCTTCAGAAAGAAACTAACATGCTGAATTATATTTTGGAAGTTATTATGAAATTGGCTTGTTTGACAACTAGTTTGTAAAAATATGAAAGACAAAGTAAGTTATGAGATGGGAAAAAAAGATACACAAGCATATGCAAATAACATGCAATGTGCTTATGTTTTTTCAGGCTATTAAGTGAAAAAGAATTATATAAAAAAACTAACCACAAGAATTATCACAACAATGAAAGACATGGAGATAATTCCCCAACATTGATGGAAAACAGCAATTATTTCTTATCTTATGAAATATTGTTAACTTCTTTTCAGGCTGCTTCCTGGGCTCTAACCTTCCTAACCTAAAGATGAAGATAAAATTTGGATGCAAAACCAGCATGATCAGTCTTAGTTCCTTCCCAGACAGACAGAATTTGCAACAGGATAGCCAAGACTCAAGGGAAAAGTGTGCTAAGGTTTTTTTATTTCCTGGTCAACCCTCTCCTAACAGAAACTATATTGATACTGATTCTTTCTGCATTATTGCAAATACCTAACATAGATCTTTGTCACCATACCAAACTCTTAGCATATCTCAGTTGCTATTACTAAACAGCGTGTTAGCAAACTGTTGCCATCAGCAGAACATGGTAGCATTATACCATACCTTCTGGTAAACTATTGAGCATACGAGGTCTTTAACAGCAGAGAGGGACAGGTCCTGAGCTTCAATGGTGACAGTCTCTCGAGTGAGACCAATCTGCAGAAGGAAGGAGATCCCATGCATAGAGCCTCGGGAGTTGGTGAGGCTCTGGGTACTGAAACTGCCATTGGAGAGTCGACTGGAGAGCCCCGACTGCGGACTTGAAGACAAAGTTGGGGTCTGTGGTGCAGCAGCATGACACGTAGGTGGGGAAAACTTCTGTAAGGATGGGGGAGAAGAGTCGTTCGCTGACATCTGACTTGCTTTACTCTGCTGAGATCTCCCTAGCAGTCAAATTCTCAGTAAAATACGTTATCAGTTCTTGGTTTGAAATGAAAACAAGGATAATGTAAGTTTCCCTTTCTTAGTTCAGTAAAATGCTCCTGACCAGTAAAACTTAAATTTCCCTTTCATTCGGTGCAAGCCAAAGAGTAAAATAATTACAGCTGCAAGTTACTTTAAATTAAAGGTTCTCTTTCTGCAGTTGCAATCAGCTGATCAAAAGCAGATTGCCTGTCCTTTAGCACCACATCCAGACACAAAGGCTTACATAAAGGCCTCACAGAAACACATCAGCTCTGCTGTTTTGTACTTGTCCTTCATTTTTTATTAAAAAACAAAAGCTGGAGAAACAGATTGAAATAGATGTTGATAATTCATTAAAAGTATCATTGTTCACGTATTTACACTGATCATATCTTAAATGAAGACTCGTCTTCATGCAAATAGCCTTTTAAAACGAAAAAAAAAGCGTATCCTTGAGCAACAACAGAAGTCCACGTATGTGATTAATCTATTCCTCCTTCAGAAAGTCTTCTCTGAATTCACAGGACAAAGTGAACTTGAAGATCAATGAAGATATCCGATTTCATTTTTTATAGAATATTTTAGCTCATGAAATGGAGGAACAGAATGTCTGAAGACACAATCACATTAAATGTCATCTCTAGCATCACCCAGATAATCTCCAGCATTTTGAAACGTTGTACTCTGCCTGTAGGGGAAAAGATAAAGTTGTTATTTCATATGAAATGCATGAAGTCACATACCCATGTCACAACCACTCTACTTTTACACAGCAGGATACCAACTCCTTTTACTCAAATGTAGTACATTAGAAGCATTTCGTACTTAAGTACTTTTGTATTAAACTTAACTGCTTTCCCCTGTATGATACACAAGAAAAATCAGATCCAGCACTGACCAATATGTTACCACAACTTCTAATTAACCACAGTTTAGCAGAGCAAAGCACTTAGCACTTAAGAGGAAAACAACAAAAAAGGTAGGGGACAGAGCAGTAGAACACAGCTCTGCTCATCTATATTGAGAAGCTGGTGGGTAGGTAAGGAAATTTATTAAATGTACTGAAATATTTAAAAAAATACAAGATAAAAACTCAAACTCTATGCAGCAGCATGTACTCAGGGTATCATTTTAATACTGTTATTCAAGAAAACTGAAGAATGACTTGCACAAACTCTAACTATAGGAAGATACGCAGAGCATACAGTTGAGCATCGGTTGGTTCCTTTGGAAAAAAATTAAATCATTAAATAATACTCACACATCTGATTTAAAAAGCAAGTCTGCTACAACCTTTGAAAATAAATAATTTCATGAGCATGGGCTTGAGATACTTGTTACAAGATGCTATGATACCTGATTAAATATTTCAAGCATTTCATGAGCAGCTGAAATGTTTTCCATGGATACAAAAGTGGTCCAAATACTTAGATACTACATATTGCTAACAGTTTTTAAGGAGCATTGATCCATACAGGATACCAAAATTAGTAAGCTCATGCATTTTTTTCTTCCCTTATGTAAAAAAACAACAACAAAAAAAAATCACAGAAAGTGTATTACCCTTGCAATGAAATTTCAGAAGAGAAATGCCACATCTTATTGCACATAGTGGACGCTGTCCTTCCCAGAAATAGGGCTGAAAATTGCTAAAACAGTCCAATTAATATACTATGCACTCCTAGTATTTACCAGTGTAATAGCTCAAAACCCCACTCCCACTGTCATTGCATTCTGAAAGGTAGATAAGGAAAGAGAGATACCCAATTTGCAGCATTGGAAGGAAAATAAGTTCTTGGTACTGTGACAAAAATTCCTAACAGGGACTCTGGATACATCTGGATTTTCAGCACAGTTATCTAGAAACTCTTGCCTTCAAATACAGAAGACTTGTTGGACATGTAGCAACCCTTAAAGAACACGCTAAACACGATGAAGGTGAAAGCAATAAATAGGAAGAGTAAGGACAGCAACAGTTACATTTAAGGAGCTTTCTCAAGAGAGCAGCTTCGCAGTGCCTCCAAGTTTGCTTGAAGATGACTTGTTCTTGTTTTCTACATTCTGCTTTCCTCTCCCTCACCTCTCACAGATACCAGAGACAGCAAATACGAAGCCTTAGGGGTGGATTTGAATTACAAAAAACAATGCCTAACCAACATAATAGAGAACAGAAAAGCCTTATGATGTGAAAGAATTAATGAGTCTGCTAGGCTAGTTTAATTTAGACAGTGAAAATATCATGTGAAAGCTCACCTACAACTGCCTAATTAGAACGTTAATTATATTTATCAAAAGCACGATGCATTTGCATTGACAAAGCCTTTTGATACCATGCGTATTTGCATACAAGCCTTTGAAAAAGTTTATTTGTGTTACTTGGTAGGAAAGAATGGATCTTTTTATGAAAGGAAAGCCATAAAAACTGTTCACTTTGTAGTGAGGACAGAGTTCTTCCGAACATCAAATCAAGTAAGTGTATGCTGAAACTGACATGCAGTCTACAATTCTGCTTTTTTATTTATGCAAAGAAAACCCTACACTTCAAAAAGCAGAGGGGAACAGGGGCTATGAAGGAGTCCCTCTGCCTCCTTCCTCTGTAGCCTGCGCTCGCCCAGAAGCGCTGTCCCACCCGTTCCCGCAGCTCCCAAACCAAGCGTCTCCCGGGTAGCTTCTCCAACACCTGGCCCTTAGCCCGCCCTCCCGTCCCGCTGCGAGGCGAGATGCGGACGTCGAGCCCCGCTCCAGGCGGCTCCACTCGCAGTTCTTACCCTCGCAGGCGCCGCTCCCACCGGGAGGGACGGCAGCTCCCCGCCACGGACGCCGGGCGGGACCGGTGGGACGTGTCCTGCCTGCCGCGGGTCACGCAGCCCCGTCCGCGCTGGCAGCCGCACGTCCCTCACAGGTTTAAATCCCGCTGCACGACCCGCCCCCCACCCCGGCACCAACTCCGGAGATGATGTGGCCTCGGCCCGTCACCCCCACCCCGGGGCACCCAGGGCGGAGCTGCCGCCGCGCCGCTTTCCTCCCGCGGGGGCCGGCGGGCGGTCCC
>WBNO01025648.1:5420-23806 GCA_013400575.1 Peucedramus taeniatus | reverse complement strand
CGGGTGCGGGCAGCTCCCGCCCTGCCCGCCGTACCTCGCAGTGCCGCGGCTCCTGCCCCCGCTCCCCCGGCCGCGGCAGCCACAGCCCTTGTCTCCGTCCGCGCTGCTCCCGGTTCACCTTGCTGGGACGAGGGTGGCGCAGCCCCGCGGGGATGTCCTCTGGGCCGGGCAGGCCCTCCATCGCTGCACAGGAAATACTTGACCTAGTGTGTCACAGCATCGCGCTGGTCTTTCCGCGGCCGCGCTGACCTGGGAGCTGGAAGTGGCTTTCAGCGTTTCCCGCTAGCCCCCAAGGATGTGCGTGCAAGAATTCCGAAGTTCTCTAGACCCTTTTCACTGTCGGTCTCCTGCTGTGTTTCAGCCCCCCCTTCTCTGATTCACCCAAATCCCATTTTCTGCCCTGCGTTAATGATGCCACTCTTGGCATCAGCAGCAAATTTCTGCACGCAAGATACTTGGGAAAAACAGTGAGCTGAAGTACCAAATAAAACCGGTGCGAGGCAAAACTGATTCTGTAACCTCCCCTCAGCCCAACAGTTCTCTGTTGAGAGACAACCTGTAATCTTCCTCCTTGAATTTGGATTCCATTTCTGTGTACAAGTCTTAAAATAATATCCACTACCATAAGGAGTTGCTGAAGTTTAATACCAGAAGTTTATATAATGCTGAAGTTTATATACCAGACCAAAAACTCCTTGAAAAGGCAAACTGTCAAATTCAAAGGCTTATAATGCTCAGCTCAGCGAGACACAGATGGAGAAGCAGATTAGTGCCTTGTCATTTATAGCTCTGTTTGTAACGTACGTTTCTCATTTCCTTCACCTTGTGCTCCTGAGGCCTGGCCCAAAACCCACTGAAGCTGAGGGGAGCCTTTCCATTTTCTGCATTTTGCATCAGCCCTTTACATGGTGCCGCTGATAGAGAGTGTAACCAGCTCTCTGCTCTGACTGGCACCATTTTATTTGATAAATAATATGCCTGCAGCTTCTTGTAAAAATCTGGAAGTACTTTAAACTAAAAACGTAGCAGTTAATGGTTGATTCTGCTTTTAACTGGTTTTGAATGCCAAAAACCACCCTGGACTTTTTAATGAAGGCTATTCCATGAATAGAGGCTATTCTTGCCAAAGCTCTGCACCAGATAGCTGAGCAATCTTTGTTTCCTTTTTCCTCTAAAGTGGGACTCCCACACACCACCATGTAAACACTGAGCTTGCCTCCATGAAAATGATTTCTGATGCTTAGCACAGTGAGGAGTCACACCATGCTGTATTTAAAGTGCAGCAAGCTTCTCACATTTTGAGTAGCTGCCCTAAAAATAGCTGTTTATGGACAACACCAGATGGATATTAGGTATTACCACAGTCGCTGGGCAACGATTATATTTCTTTGTAAAGAAGCTCAGCTTTATACCATCCAATAGGGTTGGTGCCATTTAATTTGCTGCCCTAAGCTGTAGTAGCTGCTTTTTCATAAATCAGAAGATGGATTAGTTAAAATAATTTTATTACATTAACACAGGGCAGCATCAGCCAAAATAAACCAAACTGTAAGTACTTCTTTGGTGTTACTTTCTATTAAACAAATATCGCTAAAGCATCCAAACCCCGTTCTGTTTGTAAAGATCTCTGTTGTAAAGATGTGTAAAACACATCTGAAAGCAGCTCTGCATTCAGTATCTGTGTATGAAGCAGCACACCCATCTGTGCACATGCACAGATGACTCTGTGTGATTGAAGCATCATGACAGCATTAGCCCTGGCTGCAGTAATTGACAGGGCAAGCATTCTGGTTTGTTATTTTTATGACTACTAAAATTACTGATTTCCTGTGGATTTCATCAGTGTTCTTAATTTTCTTTCTGAGCCCACATCATTCCCTCAGATAGTTAGCTTGCTTTCACAGCTCAGCTTTCCCCACTGAAGCCAGCTGCACTTTAAAAATCACTCTCTCTTACATCTGCAAGGTCCTAGGAAATGGGTAACTTTCATTGTATTTATTTGCTTTTATAAACAAAAAACTTGTAAGTACCACAAGGGCTATATAAACAAACTGCATTTGGAACTGTTTTCTAACTCTAAAAATGCATCAAGTTTTTCCAGTTTGAAAATAATACCTCTAAGCATTTAGATATTTCGTATCTGAAAATGGATACATAATGTATTCATTTCTATTCGCCAGTCTAATGTTTTGAATATTTTCATATTCAAGGCAATGGCTTGGGAGTGTTTACTGGTGCATTTGTCTGAGAAATTCCATAAGCACATGCTGCCGTGATTATTTTTCACTGCTTTTGACCCTGATGTTGCATAGCAAAAGCCCTCATTTAGGATCTACAAGACCTGCAACAAATGTCTGCAAAAAGAGGAAGTAATATCTCTATGGACTTTTTTTTTTTTTCTGTTCATTGTCTTTTCTCTCTCACTCTTTCAGCTCAACCTCTCCCATAAGGGAAATGAAAAAAAGTTAGGAGTTCAGGTTTGGTTTGGATCAAATCCTGAAATGTGGGTATGTCTATGAATTACCTCATCGTCTTGGTTTGAGCCCTCAGCTGAACTTTGTCCCAAAATCTACCTCCAACAAACCAGTGAAAAGTTTAGTATAGACTTAAAAAACATAGAATCAAAATTTACCTTGGTATAAACATACATTTTTGACTTTTTTTTTATTAATTAACAAAATACATATTCGTATTTAAAATTCTAGGTAACTGAGTTTTGGAATTCACTCACCCTCTGCCCCCCAGTTTAAGGAATGACCTCACAGACCCTTGCATCTGCTAGATGGGTAGCTTCATTCATATAATATATAAAATTCTACTGTATTGGCTCCAAAATAAAGTTATTTTCCTAAATAACTGTTTAGGGTAAACCTAACACATTTCACAGTTTCCGCTTATTAAAGCTTTGTCTGAGAAGTCATCAGCCCATGTTAACAGGGTCTCTTTAACCTGAATCACCAAGCAGGTTGCTTCCACAGCCTGATAAAGACTGATCCAAACCTCACGGAGACGAGCAGTGGATGAGTTAACTGGGATGAACAGCAGCAGCTCAAGCCCACAAGATGCCTGTGAGCACTTGGCACCTGCAGGCCCCTGTGCTCCTCTGTGACCATCAGCCCCACCACCCTTTCCCTCTGGGCTGGAAGAGCTGCCTGTGGATTTCTGAGTCTGCAGAAGCCCAGGCTGTTGAGCACTGGAAATTCAGACTATATCTGCTGCCTCACTGCTGTTGGCAAATCAGCTGTAGCTCAGGCTCAAAATTATAGAGTCGTAGAGTGGCTTGGGTTGCAAAGGACCTTAAAGATCATCTGGTTCCAACCCCCCTGCTGTGGGCAGGGACACCTTCCACTAGACTGGGTTGCTTGGAGCCCCATCCAACCTTTTGGATTGGAAATGACCTTTTATTATGTGGATTCAAGCCACAGCAAACCACACTTCCTCTGCTCTCCCTGCCACGGACCTGCCAGTCGGGAGAGCCAAGCATTAAAACTGTGTTTGTAACGGTGGAAGGTGCAGGAGTCCCCCCGCGGGAGAAAACTGGCGTGCATAAAACCCGCATTAAACCCGCAGAGCCGGCAGTGCATTTCTCCAGAGCTGACAGCCAAGGCAATGACGGAGCCCGCGACCTCAGCTTCCCTAGGGCGGTTTGGCTGAAATGCTGACATGTTGGAGGGTCAGCAGAAGGAAAAGGCTTTGACAGAGGTGCCTGCATCGACTGTCCATCAGGACTTCAGTAGATGGCACTGTCACACCAACTGTCACTTCCTGGGCATAGGAAGGGACGATGTACAGATCACACCGTCGCAGATTGCCTATGTTTTTCTTCAAATAAACTACCCTTTTTTTCCCCCTCTAGGTGACATCTGATTACATCTATTTGATTTTTCAGAGTAATAATCCAACTATTTAAAATGTATATAATAGAACAGCTGACCACTGAGAAATTTGTTGACACATTTTCTATTAGGTGGTATGGCACAGGACTAAACAACACCTTTTTCCTTTATAAATCCCTGGAAAAACAAAATGTCCATCACTTCTGATTATTTTGTTAAAGTTCGCATATTTAAAATAGTTATGTAATTCTGTTTTCAGCTGTTTTCAGCTGTGAAGCTGATTCTGTGATTCAGCTGAATCAGCTGTGTTCTGATTTCTGTTACATGGATTCTTTTGTTGTTGTTGTTGTTCCCTCAGTCTTCTTTATAGACACAGAATTTTCTGGGGTGGTTATGAGAGGGGACATCTCCACTCCAAATTTTGAAAGTAATGCCCTTAAAAAATCCTGTTTGATCTCTCTACATATCTGGTCCAGCACTTACATTTTTATGTGTGTTTCCCATGTAGGTGATATTAGCACTGCCTTAATCTGACTTTACACTTGCCAAATTTGTAATCTATCAAATAATTGTAACCCTCAGAGCAACCACAATCCCTCAGGGAAAAGCAGTGTTAGCTAGTCCTGACTCATATTTTAGTTAGATTTCTCCTGTAGCTATAGTATTTATTTTCTTTTCTGCTAAATTGTATGAGAACCCTGGCACATTACCTAGAAATTTTGTCCAGCATCTGGATTGTACAGTCAACCACAGGAAATCTCATGGAGGTGCAACAGATTTTTGTTCTGTTGCAGTTCTGCTGGGATCACCATCATCTTGGTAGTGGGATTTAGACTAATTGCCCGTGACTTGATCTCTGACGTGCTGGGGCTTTTGTCAAAAATCTGTCAACCATGATAATTTTTCTTGGTAATCAAAAGATTGCCTATTTCTTTCTGTTAACCAGGGATTCGGCCGTGAATTTGGAACAATTTCCTAACAAAGCACTGTGTGGACTTTCACAACTGAAAAAAAAAAAAAAAAGGCACGAATTTAAATTAACTCTTTGTTTTCCCATATATGAAAAAATGGACACAGCCACATTCTGAGTATCAGCTGGAAGGATGCTGCATCTGTAGTAAAGTTATCACCACCAGAGATGTCATCTATATGCTGGGTGACAGATCCACCAGCTTTTCTAGGAAACCTGTGAGATCGGGGTCAACAATCTGCAAATCACAAATCACTCAATTTCTCCAACATCACTCTTACTTGCAAAGCCATAGTTACTAGGATGAGGCTTTCCAGTACAAGGCTGACAAGCAGCAAAATGATTACTCCTGCTGCTTCCCTCTTTCACCTCTTCTTTTTTTTTCTTTTATTTTGTTTTGAGATTAAGCCTGAACTTTAAGAAATATGTAAAAATCAGAGACTTTAAATGGAGTATCTGTGATGCAGAATAGTCAAATATTTTCTACAACATCCTAGAGTAAGAATGGTGATGTCAAATCACCTAAAGAAGAGAACAAAAACTCAAAAACTTGTATCTTTGGTTAATTAATTTAAATTGGTGTACTGCAAAATGCTGCCTAACCACAGATTTTTCTTGATAATATAAGTACAGAAATTAAAACGCCTGAAGAGTGGGTTTTCGTTTTAGCAAGTATTGTTGTTGCTTTAGGCCTAAAAAAGATCATAAGAAGAACTTGTAAATTAATAAATGAAACCCCTTTGCAATTCTGTAGGTCTTTGCTGTCACACCCTTCAGGAATACCGGCTCCGAGCTTCCATCAGCCACGGGCGCTGCTCCCGACCGGTTCCCCCTTCATCCCAGCGCCCGCAGCTCCCACCGGTGCCCGAAGGCCAAGGGATCACGCGGAGCCGCAGCCCAGCCCGGCCCGGAGCTGCCCCTCGGAACACAAAACCAGCATTCAGGGGAAAGCCGCAGGCTCCGGCTTTTCCAACGGTTGGAATCACGAGTGCCTCCCCGCCCTCGCTGCCCGGGGGCCGGGGGAGGAGGGAGCGGGAGGGGGCTGGGGGCGCAGGCAGCCCCTGGCACTGCTGACGTGGGGACGGGGACGGGCTGGGCTCGTGGGGAACGCGGGCAGCCGGAGAGACTGGCAGGGCAGCGGCTCCAGCAGCCAGCGCCGCTCCTGCCGCAGCCTCCTCCCTCCGTGCCTCCTCCGTCTCCTCCGTGCCTCCTCCGTGTCTCCTCCGCCTCCTCCTCCGCCGGCACAGCCGCGGCTCTCTCCTTTACTCCCCCGGCACTCGGCGAGGCGGAGGGAGGGGATGGCGGGAGTCGCTGCCCGGCTGCTCGGGGCGCTGTGCTTCGCCGCCTGCCTGCTCCTGGCGCTCGGGAGCGACGCCGAAGCGCAGTGGACCCTGGAGAAGGTGGGTCGCGTTTGCCTTTCCCAGGCGCTTCTTGCCTCTCCCTTGGTACGCGGGGCAGCGCCTTCCCGGCGGGCAGGGGTCAGCGGCTGGGCGCGGGGACAGCCCCATCCATCCTGCCCTGGCTTCCAACGTGAATTCAGGCTGGGGTCACCATTGGCGCGGTCCCGCAGGTGAGGGTGGGTGGTATGGCTTCCCTCTTAAGCGCGAGCTTGGTGGCTGCAGAGAACAGATCTTCTTCTTTTGGTTTTGTCATCTCGCACTGCCTGGGACCGGGCAGCAAGAGCGATAAGCTTTGTCAGGGGTAGTTACTGAATTTAAGGGGAAACTCAAAGAGGACAAGATGGATCAAAATCTGAAATTGTGTTCCTTATAACACTCTACTATGCTCCAACTTTCATTGTGATTGTGGTGAGTCAGTGACTTAGTTTGAGAAGACAAATAGCTCTTTCAGCAGTGATGCACATGTACCTAGGAAAAACAAGTAGGCACGGTGCTGTTAGCCAGTACAAAATTGTTTTGGAAAGATATAATGCTCTAATATGTTGTAGACTCATACCATATTGTGTCTAATTTAGAGTGGTATGTGAACTTGTGAAAAAAGGAATCTTGAGATAAGGTTTAATTAAACAGTGGTAAGCTTTAAACTACAGATTTCTCAATGTAGCAGCTCACAGTCTTTCATTATGAAACATCAACATAGTTTTCCTCATAAAGAATTAAACCACGTGAAATGTAGGAGAGCATAAAACTGCAAACCACATTTGACTAAACACTTCAGGAATTTCCAAACAGAAAATATACTTCTAGGGCCCTTTCCCAAGTGTCTGTAGAAGAGCAGAAGTCGAAGTTCAGCAAGAAGCAACTGAATTCCACAAATCCAGTGCACCATTCTCATCACCAATAGTTCAGAGTCCAGGACAAGCTGGTAAAATATAGCTTCCCTCATACCTTTCCATGCTTCCCCTTAGTAATTCCCTTTCTCCTNTCCCCCCCCCCCCCCCCCCATTCAAGGAAATGTCGACTTGTTTCTTTGTTTGTTAAGGAGATACTGTTTCATCCTGTTCTATTAATCTTACACTACATACATATATATGTGTATAGCTCACTATATAATATATATATATATATAGCTCATGTATAGGCTATATACCTGTAACATAATACATCTGTAATTATGCACAATACATGTATATGTACATATATAGTATATACAGAAGAACATGTGGGGCTTTAGTCACACTGGTCAATGAATAACCACATAGCCCCAGTGCTTCTTTTTTCAGCCCCCTTGAGCCATAGCACTTCACTCTTTAGTTGGTTCCATTCTGACCAACCAGTCTCCTGGCCAGTGCTGTCAATAGTGTCATCCAGCCACAGAAACATCGCACATGAGCTCCTCCCCCTGTGCACACACTAAGCAAGAACAACCTCCTCTTTCTCATCAAATTCTTGTCCTTCAACAACTTTTGTTCTTTTTCCCTGGAGGGACATGTGAGCCAGAAATTCAAAGTCCTACAGGTAAGCCTGGGCTACTTGTAGAACTCGAAGTATTGCAGTTTCATATGGCTTAGTACAACAGGCTTAGTGACCCTGTCATGAATATACTGTTCTGCCTCCCTGCTGTGGCAAAATAGGGATTGACCAACACTGTAAAGAATGAGTCACTTACAAATCTTTTTCTGCTTCTCTTTTATTTCATAACCACTTTTGTAACTCCTCTCACTTCCCAAATTTGAAGATATCTCCATTATTAAAGTGGAAATTGATTCCTCTCTTCTGAAGTATTTTCATGCATTTGTACTTTAATAATGTTTCTTTGCAAAGTGATTTGATGACCCCAATTACCAGGCATGCTCTTCACTGTTCAACTGCAGACAGATTTTCAGAACTTCCTTAATTAAATTGTCCTCCTACACTCTTCTGAAGTACATAGCTTTAGCTTTTCACTCTCCCCTTACAGCCTACTCCTCCTAAACCGATCAGCTCCCTGACATTTTCTCTTGTCTGTGCCTCTTCTACACTGGTCTAAGTCCCACCATATTAAACTTCTAGCATTTCAAAAGACTGTTTTACAACTTCCATAGTATAATTTCTAAACTTTCAAAAGTTCATCTTTATATCAGATTAAATTATATAATTTTTTTTTCTTTATATCTAAATTTCCTAGCATTAAAAATGCTAACTGCCCATCATAAATTTTGGTGTCCTTACAGTCTTAAAATTCACCTTTAAACACTGTATTAAAATTGGCACAACGAGATTCTTTGTCTTTGTGTCACCCCTCTGCTTAATTTCACTGGTAAACCTAAGTGAAATTAGAGGAAAGGTTCACATGGAGATAAACAGCTAGGAAACAAGAGAAGGGTAGAATTAAATGTTTGCAGTGAAGTCTAGAAAATACTTGTGCTCATATTGCTTGTACAAACACAAATGAAGTAAAAAATAGTCAAATAGTGAGGCAACTCCCATTTTTAAACAATATTCATCACCTAGGGTAATAAGATATCTGACTTTTGAGGTCAGTTCACATTCTGGCCAGGTAATGAGTTTTAGGTGTTATTTCAGACACATGTGAAAGGACACACACGAGTAGAAAAGGAGGGTGAATTATTTCTTGTTCACAAATGCAATGATAGGGTTAGACTACAGATATTTATGAAAATGTCAGTTTGATGCAGGAGTAGCCCAAATGCAAGTCAGCTATTAAAGTCTGAAGAAAGAAAAAGAATAAAATAAAAAATACCATTGTCCTACAGTATAAACTATGATGTGCTCATGTTCCAGTTTCTCTCCTTTTGCTCATCTCAGAAAGGATGACATAGACAAGGTACACTGAAGGACAGCAAGTCTGATCAGTCATGTATGGCAGTTCTGATCAACAAACAAATAAACAAAGCAACAAATAAACAAGTATTTTTCATTAGGAGAAAGACAGGTGTAGAGAGAAGACCCTGTAATATGAATGAGGAATGGATCTGATAGTGCCTGAAATAAGAATCTATAAAAACAGTAGTGGCACAGGAAGTTTCTGAAGAGACAATTGCTAGAGATTGGTTCAAAGTTGATGTATAAAGGGGCATTTGAGATGTCCTTGGGAATCCCACCTGGCAATCAGCTATCATTCCAGAGCATTATGGAGCTCTTGCACATCTAAGATGTGCCTTTGCCAGCTACAAAAGGATGTCTCAACGTTCTGGGTCTCCTGATACAGCCCCAAAGGCCTGCACTTGGGCAATGGGAGGTAGGTCACATACTAATGGCTGTCACAGGAGATAAGCTGTCGGTTCTGAGGTTAACCCATGTGTCACCAAGCTGACAAATGCCCCAGCTAGCCCCAAACGAGCCACAGCATTCTGTGCAGTCACACTCATTCTGCCACTGTGGGTAGAGACCACAATGGCACAGTTCACTCCCTCTGGGAGTGAGTTACCTTAGGCATTTCTTTGCAGTACTGCATCTATAACATAGACACAGCTAAATATAAATATTGAGCTAAATATTATTCCTCCTATAAACAAAGCTTCTGGTGTTTGTCTCAATAGAAACCACAGTTGAAGGTGGCATGGTTGCAGACAGGACATGTAGAATTAAGATATTAGGAAACAGAGAACCCATTCATAGGTTCAGGTTTTACAGCCAGCTGGTAGGTAAAACCTTCTCCCATACTTTAGATACTAGCATATTTTGCATGGAAATGAAAGATAGAGAAGCCAATAATTTCTGAGTGAAAAGGGTTTTTTTAATTACTTTTTGTTGGGAATAAATCAAAGTAGCACAATATACCATTTTTATTGTAATTTTGAAGAAAACTATGGCTAAAAAGGTCTAGTAATAGTTATAGTGCTCTTTCTTCTCTCTACCTTCTACAGTATTCTCACCAACCAAGAATTTTAGGTTCTGATGCTATTCAAAAAGTTGTGGCCAACACAGATGTTTCTGAAATGTGGGAGAGTGATTTGCGCCCTATCCTGATAGAAAGATACCCGGGATCACAAGGAAGTTACATCGTGCGACAGGTAAGACAACACTTCCTGACAACCTCTAAGAACATCTTTACTATATATTATTATTATTATTATTTATATTCTGGTAACACCTTTGGTGACCCTCACCAAAGAGACAGTCCCACTGAAGTGACAGTCGCATTCCTTTCATTCAGTAGGATGAACTCTATCATTGTTCAAGTCTAGACCGCACAGTGCCTACATGACACAGCTTGCACATTAGTTGACATTATCTCCCAGGGCTGCATAACATGATGAAAAAGAAGCTTTTTTTTTTTTTTTATTGTGTTTTACATTTAAAAGTTTGCCCCAGGTTTGATACCCAAAGTACAACACAATGCTTGTCCTTTCCCTCACATGAGCAGGTTTTTAGTTGCTGGTTCAAGCCCCAGACCATACATGGGATGAAATAAATGACACCCCCACCACTTTTTCTGGAGAAGCCCTGTCCTTTGCTGTTACAGTGCCCTGGAGTGTTGCTTCAGATGGGTGTTATCAACACAGAGGGGAATCAGAGAGGCCCAAAGGGGCAGGCAGATGAAATGGTTAGCACAACAAAGTGGAGCCCTGGTCCACAAACCACACCAGCTCCACTGGCCCAGGCACAGCAGTATCCTGATGCTGGACTAACAAACCCAGGCTGCAGCTGGCCCCAAAGCAGTAAAGACTCCAGGACATTGTCTTTGAGCCACAAGAAGTTACCACACAACTGGGCTGCTGCTCTGTCAGCACCTCTACTCTGCACTCACAGCGTGGGCATCTTCAGGACAGTGTCCATGCTGGCTCTGGATTCTATTAGCCAAGCAGGAGACAGATAACAGTACAGATGAGTTTACTGAAGACATTCACATCATCTCACTAGCCTTCATCTACCCTTCAGGCACTGACTCAACAGCTCTAAGACAGCCCTAACTACAATAAATTTATTTGCTACTCTCCAATTGGTAGATTGGAAAAATGCAGCCTTTTTATGCGTTGTGTGTGTGTGTGTGTGTGTGCGCACACATCTCTGCAGCTTTTATTTTTGTGGTTTCTTTAGCAGTACTCTGGAAGGCAGCCAAGTGAAAGGGGGAAAAGGAAGAAAAACAAAAAAACAGCTGAGCCTAGGCTAGAAAACCACAGCTCATGTTCAAAGTAGGATCATCCTGTTACAAGGGAACAGCATGTATGAAATAAGACCCCTCACCAAAGGGAAAAAATATGAGTCCTCTATTGTCAAAACACAATAATGGAGCTTGAAATGGATTATACTTCTTTGTTGAGGCACAAAATCATCAGACTCCTTAGTATGAGGAGACTCAAAAGGCTACTGGGAACTCCATCCAGGCTTATACAGTCCCCTCAACACTTAACAGACATCCTTCACTCTGCCTACTGATAGCTGATAGACCACACAACGTAAAAGCTTTCAGTGGGTGACAACAAACAAAATGGAAGTTTGTTCTAGCACTAAAATCTATGGCAATATTGTTGTTTTTTATCATTCCTACTGACTTCCCCAAGAGCAGAACAAGTCTTCAAAGTCTATTTTCCCCTCAAAGGCTTTTCCTAATGTTTACTTAAAGAGAGAGGAATCTGCCTTGAAGAAGCTCTCTAGGGACCCATAAAAATAAGTTGCACAACAGAGAAACAGAGATGTCCCTCTTAATATGAGTTAGCCAGAACTCTGGTTGAAATATAGCTGGGGATGTTAGAGGTATTATCTTCAGGCAGAAAGATAGCTAAAATTAATGATTTGCCTTATAGATTGTCTCAATTCTTAGCTTTACATGAGCTACACTTACAGAATTTCAATTTTAAAATGCTGTTCTGAAAGCTTTCATTCTTTCTTTAATTAAAGGAACCTACCTATCTGTTATGGCCTGGTAAACAATTTACATCACTTGAAAGGCAGATTTCTCACAGAAGCTTAAAAGCCCAACCACCTCACACCAACCAACCAACCCAAACAGCTTTTTTTTTTTCCCTTATACTGCTGTGGCTTCTCTCTGTGGTAATTGTCTAAACAGCCACAACAAGGTCTCTGCAGCCAATTCTGACTTTTAATTTAAGGGCACATCTGAGTTAAGCTTTGAAGATGTTAACATTAAATCTGCTCTAGTTACACATGAAAAAGACACTGGCCTGAAAACTTCAGAGATCAATATCTTAATGTGTCATAATAATTGGTAATAATTCAAAACACCTTCACAATCCAAAGAGAAAGCTCAAAAGGAAGAAATAAAAAGCAAATGAGGCAGTCAAGGGCTCAGGTAGCAAAGTTATACAGTGATATTACAATTTTTTTGCTATAAAGTTTATCCTTTAAAACACCATGAACGTACAGAAATAAGCTTAGGAGCCACTATTAATTAGCTAATAACAATCTGTCTGCAACATCTTTCTGAAGCAAGAAATATTAATCCGATTGTTTTTTATAATTGCAGCATATCAAGCACTGTCTTCAAACATTGAAGGCTGGTTGGGAAATTGAAGAAGATACATTTCAGAGATACACACCATATGGCTATAAGACATTTTCAAATATTATTGGCACTCTTGACCCCTCTGCAAAACGCCATCTCGTACTTGCCTGCCACTACGACTCAAAATTCTTTGGACAACAGTGGCAGGGCAGAGTGTTTGTGGGAGCAACTGATTCAGCTGTGCCCTGTGCTATGATGTTGGAGCTGGCACGGGCCATGGACAACGAGCTTCAGTTAATCAAGGTAGTTTTTTTGTTTCACTTTCATTTGCCTTTCCAACAGCAACAGACCTCAGGGCATTTCCACATTCTTTTCCATAGCCTGCATGCTGGGTTCTCTGATTGCTGTGCTTGTAAGAAATCTCCCATTGACTCCAAGAACAGAGATCAGTATCTACTACTATAAAGTACATTATCACATTAAAATTTCTGATAAAAATGGTGGATATCTAAAAGTTATCTATATAAACATATACTATATAAAAATAACAAATGATACATGAATAATAGATGTTTCATTGACTTGGAAAGATATAATGCAACCTTCTCTCTAAAAGGCACAGAACCTAACTCAGAAGTTCCTATTATATCCAGTAATATCTACCGTCATTGAAAAGTTTTGTTGCATTCTGAATCCTGCAGAAATCTTTGTTGCATTCTGAATCCTGCAGAAATCTCTCAGTTCTATTCTGCTATGAGACACATATGAACTAATTGTTGTGCAGAAGGGTCACACTCGGGTCCCTCATCCCACAAGTATTTCAAGTTTTTCTTCTTTGTTTTTACAAATTGGAATAGTTTATTTATGAAAGAAGTATAATGTCATCAGTCTGTGTTACCTATGTTACAAAAATCTGCCTCGAAGGGCTGCAATTGCTAGGCACAGAAATCTGTTGAGCCTACAAACTCTTAAAGCTTGTAGGATTACAAATTTGTAGGATTACGGATTCACGAGTGCCATCTACTGGTTTGGTATTCAATATTTACAGAAAAATAATTCTCATACATTTACAGAGCTTTTACAGGAAAAGGTCTCTCAAATGTGAGAAACACTCTACAAAGTGTCAGGAGTACACTCAGCTCAGGTATTAGGATTACTTGGCGACAGTAGTTTCCAGAAACTGATTTGGTGTCTTCTGATATGGGAATATTTAAGACTATGCCAATATTTTTAATCTCAGAACAAAACACTCCTGCTTCTGCATAGGCTTTCATTCAGAAGCTTCATTTATAATAAATTTGCCTGGTGATTACTTATAAAATAACCTGCGCTGACTTTAAAGACTGGCATTTTTCACTATGAATACATTATTTTACAATGAAAATTGTTTTTAATCATCTGAAATGACAAAAAGGCAACTCATTACTTTGCACAGGTCACCACTTTTACAGTCTGTTAACAAAATATACTTTGGGATCCATCTGCTTAATACATTAGTTATGATGTTTTTGCTCTGCTTATGGTAGCACAGCAACAGACTTTGCTATGTTTTCAGCCAAATCTATTTATACTTTGACTTGAAGCTGTGATTTTTTTATCTTGATGCTTCTCCAGTTATTACTTACTTCTCCAGAGTAAGTTTAAAATTATTGGGCAAAGACATGTCTCTACATTATTAAAATGTGTTAAGCAGTAATAGTAATCATAACACAAGTGCTACTTTCTAAAACTCAAATAGCACTGATACAGTTTCCTCCAGAATGTAATGCAAAATGACTGCTGCCCACAGAGTTGTCACGTGCAAAGGACAAAGGGCAGCAAACCATTGCCATTAGAGAAATCAATATACCACTGTGAGCACAATCAATACCATCTTGCCTGCACAACCAACATTTTATAGAAGCTTCTGTTTATATTGCACCAGCTCCAGCTATTTGGGAGTTGTAGCCCATACAGGACATGACTGCTGCCAGTGACCCCACCTTTTCAACCACATCATGCAATTTTACTTGCACTAGTGCTAATTCATAGAGGGCTTAAACTATTTATAGCAACTGTCAAGACTACAATTCCCAGAACTGTTCATTTAGTGGAATCAGACTGGGATTCGCTGTGCTGTGGATTATTAGGAAGTTCTGACAGTTCAAATAAGATTTCAGATAGTAGACTCCCTCTACATTGGGAAGAAATTTCCTACAAATGTCTTTTTTTGTGACATTAAACACATTTATCGTATCTATTCTCAGGTTTTAGTGCTGTCATATTTTTGGTTGTTGAAAGGGAAAGACATATCTGACATATCCACTCTCTTTGCTTTAATTTAGCACAAAGTTGCCTCAGTGATTGCAAATTCCCCTGAATGAAAAAAAGGAGCTCAAAGAACCATCAACTTGTCAAATACATAATTCACCTCCAGTAATGCACAGCTGTAGCAATTATATTAATCCTTGTGATGCAATCAAATAATAATATTAGCACTCCCATCAGGTGTTACTGACACATCTCATTATTTGAGATAATGTTGCTGCTACCTGGTTTTGCAGGTCTCAACACTCAGGTCATGTCCTCTAAAGTCAGAAATGAAACTTTTATCCAGAACCAAAATTATATGAGACTGGAGAATGTGTCACTATGTTAGACAAATAACAATTATCCTGACTGATCACTACCACTATTACACCATAATAACAGCCAAAGGAAGGTTTGCATAGGGAACCTTGAAAATACACCCTTATTTGTGTTACTTATATGACTACAGTATTTGCCCTTTATTTAATGTTCTGGCCAGAATCAGTTAGTTTTACTTTTAACTTCCTCCAACAGGCCAGCTCAACATCAAGACCAGACCTTTCACTTCAGCTCATTTTTTTTGATGGTGAAGAAGCCTTTGTTCAGTGGTCCCCTTCTGATTCCCTCTATGGATCTCAACACTTAGCCCAAAAAATGGCATCGACTCCACACCCACCTGGTTCAACAGCCACAAACCAGCTGCAGGGCATAGTAAGTGGCTTTCCACTTTTTAAGGACTTTCCTCCTTAATAAACAATAGTAAATGGCATTTTAAAAAATATTTAATTAGTAGTAACTGGCCAAATTCCCAAGAAACTATGACCCCACTAAAGTTAAAGGAAGAAGCAGGCTTCTGGAAACATTATGAAATGTGATAGAAAATTGGCAGGAGCTTTTCAGGTGATTAGACCTGCTGCATGCAAGTATGAGGAGTCATAGAAATATCAAAATACACAATTAATTAGAATATAAACTAGAGTACCCACCTTCTTCATGAAAAGATCATTCAAAGTGATAAGGAAAGAGCACAAACAGCATTGGCCTATGAACAAATCTCCCCTAAGCTCAGTACAAAGCTACAGCAACCTCTGTTTTCCTCTGATTCCTACTAACATTCTGGTTGTTTGTTTCTCTCTACTTTCCCTGTTTACTGCTGAGGCACTTCTCTTATGTCACTGCTTCTTGTGACTCATGTCTTTCCCTTGACAGACTTGGTGTTTCTCAGGGGAAAAAGCAATTTCCTCTTCTTTCTCCCCACCTATCGTCATTTTTCTATTAAAGAGATATAACGCACGAATTGCACGACAAGCTATGCAGCCTGCTTCAGCTGGAGGGACAGAAGAATAGCCTACCTTTTTCCTGCTTGGAAGGACAGTAAAATGTATCAGACTGGAATCAGGCTCTGCTAGTGAATTCTTCTCAGGCACCATGGTAGAAAGGTAGATCTTTGGCCAGGGCTAGCAAAGACCTGCTCATGACCTATACAGGAAACCAAGAGTTTCATTGCTGCTGCTGATGTTATAGGAAAGCATTCTGTACTAAAGATCCTTTCTTGTCTAGGACCTGTTTGTACTACTGGATTTAATTGGTGCACCAAACCCAGTTTTTCCCAATTATTTTCCAAACACTCTTCGATGGTTTCAGAGGCTTCAAGCAATTGGTAAGCAGAAGGATATGGGTTTTGAATCAATTTCAAAACCTACTGAGTAGTTTCTGAATGTATTAAGCCCTGTAAATCAGATTTTTAGATTAATTTGCTGGTTTACAGCAATAATCTTTGATAATGTAAATGTGAAATCTTAAACCTATATGAAGATTTTGATACTTAGTTAATAAAACAGCAGAGGAAGACTTTCAGACATTTGGAAGCAACAAAATAGATTCTATTACTGATTGTCACTCTGTGACACTTGGCAACTGCTTCACTTCTGTGTTTTTGTTCTCACTTCTGTAAAATGATGGTAATGGCACCAATCCTGAGGTCTTCCAAGTATTAAACAAATGCAAAAGGCAGTCACCACTGCCTTTTTTTTCTCTGATGGAAAAAGCTTCCACGTGCAAGGAAAAATAATTCAAATGTGCTAACGTGCCTCATTGTCCAAAGATTGTGATTATCACTTTCATTGTGCATTACAGAGCAAAAGCTACACAACATGAATCTGCTGAAGAATCACCCTGTTCAAAGTCAGTATTTCCACAGTAATTTACGTCGAGGCTTGGTTGAAGATGATCATGTTCCATTTTTATTAAGAGGTACCAGAAATTCTTATAATTTCAAGTATATGTTCAGTAAGAAATGTATCATTTAGTAAATAAGCAAGTGCATATGCTCCTGTTTTTCAAGCTTATTTGCCCCAGCTTGACGCTTCTGAATCCAGCTTTAGAGTTTTGATGTAAAACCTAATGAAAAAAAATGATTCCTTAGTGGTATGCAGCTGAAAATTCAGAGAGAAAAAGAAGTAAAATAGGAAAGAGGCTGAGAAAAAAAAAAATGCTCCTCCCCTGAAGCAATCAGGAAGCAGAAGACTGATTTAATTCCTCTTTTACCTAAAAGTTGCAGCACATATAGGTGGCTTAATGTATATATATATATGTGTATATGTATATATATATAGGCACACATATATATGCAGTGATACAATTCCTTTATTCAAGGAGAACAATGTCTTTATTTCCCAGAGTAAAAATAAGACACCCTCTTTTACCATTTATGTAGAGAAGTTAAAAAACACTTCAAAAATATTCAGTCTTAACACTTTCACAAAAATATGGTAATGTAATAAGTTTTCATTTTGAGGAGCTGCAGCGATTTCTCTGTCCTTCTGTAGCTCCTAAACACACAATGCAAAGAACCTAAAAAAAAAACCAAAACAAAACAAAACCACCCAAAACCCCCAATACCAAGTAGCTAAAGATTACTTAAAAAAAAAAATAAATAAAAAGGAGGGAAAAGTATTCAAAGGAAAGGAAGGTGGCAGCTTTACACAACACACTCTTTAATGATGGGATGCAGTCACAAGCATCAAAACAAGAGAAGGTAAAAGGAAGCTGCAGGGACACCCTAAAAAGCAAGCTTATTGAGTAATTACCTGACTCTGTTCTAAATGGTGAAGTATCAGTTGGCTTAACAGAACTTCTCCAATATTTCTTCTCCAAATTTCACCTTCCTTTTTATAGGGGCTCCAGTCCTGCATCTGATTCCATCCCCTTTTCCTGCAGTATGGCATACCATGAAGGACACAGAAGAAAACCTTGACAAAGACACTATTGACAATCTCAACAAAATCCTGCAAGTGTTTGTACTGGAATATCTCAACCTATGAAAGACAAAAAATCAACAAATTGTACTCCATTCACCCTACTCTTTGCCCAGCTTCACATTTGCTATTTAATTGCATTGGAGAGTACCAAGGTGAAGAAAAATGTGATAGTTCTTGCTAGACTGATTATTGATTGAGCTGTTCCTAGCCCATTGGTCTATT
>WBNO01025643.1:97196-109212 GCA_013400575.1 Peucedramus taeniatus | reverse complement strand
TACATTAGGTTTTGAGAAGCAAAAGGAAGCCATAGGGTTTCAGGCAGGAGAGAGATGTGGTTTTGAATGGCTGGTGAAGACAGGAAATGACACAGACATCAAACGAATCCGACATCACCCTTGATGAGCGTAGTGGTTTGGGAAGGAAAGATAATTAATCACTGATTGTATAGCTGACATCCATTACTCAGATTTGATCTCTTAGCTTCCGAAAATCTCCTGTTAGGACTAATTTAATCTGAGTTTCTGTAAAAGGACTACTGCTGAGAACGATGCAGAATGGACCCCTCCCCACCCAGTTATGTGGGAAACAGGAAATGGCAACTACATCCGGATTTACAGCTTTGCTTGAATCTAAAGCAATGGAGAAATGGAAGAATTATTATTTTTTAGGGAATAAAACATGTTTATATGGGAAATTCAATCCAATAATAAGTCCAGACTTCATATGTAGCATTTTTCTAATATTTTGATCATCCACATGTCCAAAGTGTGTGAGAAGGTTTCATTTTATTAAGTAGCATGGTTGAGACAAAGGGGCCAAAGTTTTGAGTCCCAAGAGTGAACCTGTCTTTTGTGCCAGCTGAATGTGATGGTGGCTTGTAGTTACTCCTCTAGTATGCCATAATGTCATGTGAAGTACTAAGGTTTGGGGATTTTCCTGTAGGCAGTGGGTGTATTTTAAATGCCATGAAACTCAAATTCTTCTCTTCCACCTGAGATGACATATATTTCTACATTGATGAGCTGCCCTGAACAGGTCTTCTATTTCCTTGTTTAGGCTTCAGTGTTTGCAAAATCACTTAGAATAGTTCTGCTATGCAAATACTGATAGAGGCTGTATTCTTCTGTCTGAGCTATTCTAATTTTTCAATTCATTTGGTTCCAAGGCATCTTTAAAAAAAAATCCAAAGGAAGGGGTACCATATGATATTTTTGCAGATTTAACTCTTTTTCTCTCTTACTTTTTTGTACTTAACAATTTTCCCAGGACACAGAAGAGATGTTTTTAAGGGGAAATACTCATAATTAGTTGTTCTTTTAAAAAAACGCAAACAAATTAATTTTCTTCTCAAGGAATTTGCTGTCAATTTATCACTTCACAAGGCTAGACCTGATTCAGTGGCTGAGAGAACTTACTTGTTCTTCTAACACCATAGTTTGTTTATTTGTGTATTTGCTTTTTGATAGGTATCTGAAAAGGGTTCTCTCACAGCTGATGAGTTTGCTAAGCTGGTGGGGATGTCTGTTCTCTTAGCCAAAGAAAGGTAAGTAATAATTGTTGTGTTTAGTACTTAAGTTATCATGTTGTCCTCAAGTAATACAGGACATCTTCTTTTGCTTTCTCCAGGCTGCTTCTTGCTGAAAAGATGGGACATCTTTGCAGAGATGATTCGGTGGAAGGCTTGAGATTCTACCCAAATTTATTTTTGACACAAAGCTAATACCATTTGTGTAAAATTTGTTATGTAATAATTGAACAAGAGAGCAGAATCCTTCCAAGAACTGACTTTAAAATTTTTATTTCGTTAGTTAACTGCAACAGACATGAACATTGCAATGCTTTTACAGTTCTCAGGTATTTCAAGTGCTGAATCGTCTTACATGGAACTGAAAGGAAATAGAAATCACAAAGTCAATGTCTATTGTCTCAAGACAACTCACTCATTTTTCAAGTTTTATTTGATGTGCTGTGTAGTTTCTCATTTCAAGAGAAGATTCCACACTAGTGAAAGTGGAGAGAATACTGCCGTAGACTGCTGTGAGGGTCAGCGCCCAGAAGCCGGCTTACTGCATACTCCAATTCCAGTTTGCTTATGTCTGGAGCAACAAAGCAGACAGATGTATCCATGGTGATATGAAATGGGACTTTGGTGTTTACTGAGGTACAAGGAACAAACTAGTGTAGAATAACCCCTTCTCCCAGAAGTGATGAGCAGTTTTCTAAGGGAGATTCTTGGGGTTCTGGAGTTTGAGACAGAAAGAACCTGCTGCAAGAGAGATTATTGTATGTCATGCGAATCTAGAAATTACTGTGTTTATTTTGTCATATCTTACACTAATATCTCAGATAGAAGCATTGTTAGCACAGACTTCCTCCCTTCTCTTTCCTTGCCATCTTCCTTCCTGTCTATTTATGTTGCACTTTGGGTGCCCTTTCTCTGTCCTCTCTGTAGCAGAGTGGAGCAGCCTCCTGTTACTTTACCAGACTCGGTGCTTTAATGTGCTTGTATTTTATCTTGTACTTCTAACAAAAGATCATTTGTTTGTTTCATCAGCCTGTTACCTGTTTTGGGGAAACAGTTCATTTGCTTACCTCTCATATGTGAAAATGAATATGCTGTCTATATTGAAGGGAGGAAGAAGACTATCACCCTGTGTTTAATAATCACAAGGTATCATTGTTTGGTATTCCTCACCCTGTGTTCACACTGAATGCAATATAATAGCCTCGGTTTTCATAACTCCAGTGGAGTTGCTACACTACTTGAAGATCTGTCATGATAATAACAGTTAAGTGGATGTTTATGATCCACATTACCTGAACTTTTGGCATTTTGAAGTAACTATTTTTAATAAATAAAGTTAATCCAAGGTATGGGCAAGGACAGCATACACGTAAGTGTATTGTGGTTGTGATGGCCGGATCAACTTTACAAGAAAAGACAAAAAGGCTTTTAATATGAGCCTGAAGATATTTTCAGAACTATTTTAGTGTTACCATAGCATGAGTTAAGACATGAGTTGAGAGCCTGACAGTAGTTCAGTGCAGAGATTCCTACAGTGATCATGTCTATGGCTTGTAGGATGTCCTTCATATCCAGGGAATTGTGTCCTCTTGTCACAAGCAAACTTTCATGCCATGCTTTCTTTTTAGCACCTCTGCTCCACGAGGGTGCTAAAACTTATGTCTTTGACATGGCTGAAGGCACCAGTTCCACATTATTACTACTGTGTTAGTCACCTGGTGTCATCTCTTCAGGAGCCTTACAGCTTGCTGCTTTCCTTCATCCTCCCCACAACCCACAGGAGAGATCCCTGCAAAGTACACCAAGCACGACATATCTAAGGAGGGACTGAAAAGTGAGAAATGTGGAAGCAAGAAGCTGTTTTGTGACACCTGTCTCTTTTGCCCAATAAAAACCTGTCATGGAAGGCCAGTGGTTTGTGGGCCTCAACCTCTCCCCACAAGGGGGCACATCGTGTGCAGGAAGAACAAAACCTGAGAGGAAATGCCAAGTGTTGAATGCCAGCCTCTGTTCCTCCAACCCCGAGTGTTTCATTATCTTACTTAAGCAATAATAATACAGCATATTTAGAATAATGGTACCTTCTCAAGCTTTTCTTTTCCAAGATTTTTCCTTGACTTTGTTTTTCCTCCAGACAAAAAGGCTATAGGGTAACTTGTATTGCTGGTTTAGAATTTAAACAGACACATGAGAAAATGGCTACTAGAAAGTAAGAAAAATTAAAACATTTTCTTAAATAGATTGTTCTGTTGAGTCTTTTTTTTCTTCTAAACATTTTAAATGCTTTAAAATGCTTTACACATTAAAATCTTGTGATTCCACATGGCAGGTTTTTAAAGCACATCATATTTTTACTGTCTCCCTTTGTAACTAAAAGAGTACACTATAGTTTTGATTTAAAGGGCACAATTAAATGTAATTAGAAGGCCTTGCTTCTGTTGCTGAGTAGCCTGTTACCCATCCCAGCCAGAACAGTCAAACTATGGGTGTCTGCACAAGCACTGCTTTCATGAGATCGTATTAGTTTAATACATAAGGTACATACATGAATTAACCTTTCCTGTTTTGATTATTCCTAGGATATTTGTATCACGAAATATGACCATTACCTCATCTTGCCAGGGCTGCCTACACAAATAATGCTTGTCTTTTTATGGAGCAGTCTTAAATGATGATTATGTTTTTCATTTGAAAACATGGGCCTTTTTATACCTCGGACAGAAAAACAGTCCGCAGCAATCTGTACATCTTTTCCGTTTCTCTTTTGCCTTTGTTTTCAGGAAAATGACATTTCAGCATATGGAAACATGGATCTAATCTGGACCGTATTTCTGAAATGCAAATTATTTTTCTTCTGAAAAGTATATGTGGACGTGCCTTTGGAAGTCCTCAGAAATGTATCTTTCATAATCATTAATGGGTGCATATAGATTAGCTAAACTCTTTGATGCTCAGTTCTTCTAACCGGACTTCTGTGGTTTGTTCAAAGAGCCTGACTGTTCTTCTAAAATTAGTGCAAGTATTGTCCCTGAATTCATGAGTACAGTAGTGGGAGACAGTAGGAGCCTGTTGCCAACAGTAGAGGTTCCTGCTTCCTGAAGCTTGGGAGGCACTCATTTGCAACTGGAGAGGTCTTCAAAAATACATACTGAAAAGGCAGTTCAAAATTAATTGTGGATTTGATAAGAAATCATTGTTTTCTCTCAGAGGAACTCCCTCACCAATGTATTTTCTGTTGAGTTCGATTGACAAATCTGACAATTACGTTCCTATTCCTATTCTAGCAGTTCCCATTTCATCCCAACTCTCAGCCTTTCAGGCATTCGTATGAAATGCAAGACCCTATAGTTCCAAGTCACCTGCTGGGAGGACTTCAACTATCATTTTGTTCTCCAATGAGCTACAAGTATTCATGCTGAGAGAATATTCTAGACATGTCTCTTGGCAACATTTGTCTGTATTTTAAAGACCTATTTAAATACTTATACTGGAGCAGAAGTCCAAGTATCTGTCCTCCCAGACACCTCCCAGGTAGTTGTTCTGTCCAGCAGGCTTGAGAGTAATATTTCTTTGTGGTTTAGAATTAAAATATTAAAAAAAAAAACAACCCCCAAACCAAAAACACACATCAAAACAAAAATTCCAGGAGTGACTGAGACATCTTAAGTTTCAGAAAACCCCACAGCCTGCTAGTTAGCACACGCTTATGGAGAGGCAGGCCTGACAGAAACTGCACTGCTTCATATCCTTGCTCTACACCAAAGACCAGGTAGGATCTGGGGTGTCCTGCTTTCCCACTGGACTCTGAATGCTGTGGCTTCAAGTTTTCTAGTGATGAAAGAGCACATTAAACCCTGCTCTGCCATGCTCACAGCAGAGATGGGCAGCAAGTTCAAGGTAAAAGGGGCTGCTGCTGATGGAATAGTTGATGTGAAGCTAGTCCTGATCTGACCACAAGGCTCAGACTAGACTTTTTGCATTGGAATACAATTCCAAGTATTTTATGTACTTGTATTGTCATCAGTATTATCTCAGGATAAAAAGGGTAGGGACTGATCTAATCTAAAGGCTGTTTCACTGTATGTTTCAAGCCAAAGGTCAAATCAGTGCTCCTGTGTCACTCGCTTCATACATGCAGAACACTCCCAGAAACTAAAAGGCAGGAGTTGTTATTTTCTTTTAATATTAAAAAATAAAAAATTGTTGGAGGATACATTCTGTGTGAAGCACTCTCTTTTTACAAAGAACAAAAAACCAACACAGTTGCACAGAATACATTTGTGTCTGTTGCTGGTATGGCATTTTTACTGTGGCTGTTTAGTGACTCACATCATGTAGGTAGAATTCTTTCTAAATATTGCCTAAATATAACAGCATTGGACATGGGATATGAGAAACATCTGCTGTTTCAGCCAGGCTCAGCAGTTGTGTGTGTGTGGCATAATTCCCCTGAGTTTCACTTAGCATTGGACAGAGAATTTGAGATGTGTCCTTAAATTGCAAAGATCTGGTTTGATCCAGCCATTAGATGAGAATGGCAAAACTCCCACCGACTTCAAACCCAGGCTTTGTTGTGATTATCGAATGTTGACTAGCTAGCAGCTCTGGAAATCGGTGTATTGGGTATGGCTGAGCTCTGCCAGGGAGAAGGAAGAGCTTAAAACACATTCTGGAGTGACAACGAAAATGTTTTGGTCTTTTCAGTGGAAATATCAAACTAGGCACAACTGTTTGCAAAGTGACTGTTTCTGATCTTTCTTGCATTCTTACTGTTTTATACACAGTGTTTTGAGAAAGTCCAAGATTAGGATAATTCTTTTTTTCCACCAGGACTCTATTTATAAGTTACAAGGCCAGAAGAAACTAATAATCTTGCTTGACCTCTTGGGTAACAGAAACTGTAGGACTTCCCTTATTTAATTTGTGTTTGAGGCAGAACTCCTCTTCAGGAACAACAAGAGATTGCATGTTCTGGGAAATCCCACTGCAGCCCTTGGCAGATTATTCCAGTGACTATTACCTGTTGGAAAAATTATTTTGCTGCACACAATCAGAATGTATTTAGCTTTGTCTTCTAGCCGCTAGACCTAATATTCAGTAAGTGCTTTATGAAGCATGAGTTCCTGTCATGCCCAGTCTCCTGGAATATAACAGTTTCTTAAACATTGATCATTTGGGGTCTTTTTGCCCACCTTGTTTTTTTTTCTGCTCTTCCAAAGGCTTTCCATAGTTACCTAACAGCCCCCATAAATTGTGAACACCAGCACTGGGTCAAGGAAAGCTACAGTAAAAGTGTTAATTGCAGAAGTAATTTGTTGCCCCAGTTTTTATAGCCCCATCCATGCCCACAGAAGGCATTCCCACGCTATCAAACAGGTGCTTGAACCTGTGCTCGTGCTCAATTCACTCCCCATGCACATAGCTCAGACTTGTCAAAGTAAGGTGACACCATTCTCTGCTCCAAACCTGTGGGCAGCAGCACAAATTCACAGATGTGACAGCAGGAGCTCAAGATTAGCTAGCAACTCAGTCTGATCTCCAGATCTTTGTAAAGTAATGACTCCCCAGGAGGGAGCCATGAATCCTACAAAGTTCTACAGTCCTTGTTCCTAGATGTGTCATTTTATGGGAGCTATATTAAAACAGCTATTGTTGGCTAAAGCCCAGCTTACTCAGAGATTGGTAAATTCTGAAGTTGCTATCACTGAACATTCTCCCAGTCTGTGTGTTATCAGAAAACTTGAGCAGTGATGATGCTACATCCTCTTTTAGGTCTCTGAAATTTTTTTAAATTGCTGAAGCTTAATCTGTGTTTAAATCTTTAGGTTAATACCTAAAGGTATTTTAGGTCCTCCATGAAAATTACGCATCAAAAGGACATTTTGAAATCAATTAGTCAACACCTAATCCTTTTAAAGCACAATGTGCTAATTCTACACAAGCATCCTTCATAGAAATATCAGGTCTTACCAATCCAAATACTCTATGGAAATGTTAAGTAATATTACATTATAACATTACTTCCTTTACTCACCAAACTTGCAAATTTAACTTAAATACATTTTCCACCAACTTCTGTCAAGTTGGTCAAGTGGTATTTGTGATGCTACTCCCCCTTTTATTAGCTTTTCCATCCCTGTTTCTGGAATCAGGGCTGTTCTCTCTTTACAAACCAACTAAATCAATGAAAACCCACACATGATAATTTATCCAGTCGTCTGAAACCTCCACAGCATCTCCAGACCAACTGATTGGGAAAATAATATTAAAAACTGTTGGACAAAAATTTATCCAAAGCTGCTGATTTTGAGTTCTTTAACTGGAGCTGCTCTTATTTGACATTCCCAGGCTTGCATTGGTACAAAAAGTATTTTATTACCAATCTGGAACATGGCTTTATCATCTGTTTTTCATCCCAAAATACAACAGAAATATTTATTGAACATCACTGTTTCTTTTGCACTGCACTTGATTAGTCAAATTCTTCACATAGCAGTAGAATAGCAACAATTCTTTTGTTTCAAATTTATATGAAAATTAGACAAACCTTTGTCACTCAGCATTGCTGACTGCAGATCTCCTTTTACAGTCTTTACCAGGTTTATGTTCCTGATTTTGTATTTCTGACAATTTTAGCACTTTTTTCTACTTATTTTTATTAATTTAAATGCCTTTGGTCATTAAATTATTCATATTCTTGTCAGCTCTCCAACCAAGACTTTGGTTGGAAAAAAAGCAACCTTTTTTTGTTTTTTTAAGAATTTTTCTTGAACAATGCATAGATATAATTTCCAAAAGGACATGTTTCAGTTTCTCACTCTTTCCAGCTTTCTGAATTTTCCCCCTAAATCACCAAATATTTATATTATTGTTGTGGCACTTACCTTGATTCTCTGTAACAGAGTAACAGATGACTCTCTTGTATCCCAGCCAGCATTGCTTTGGGGGTTTCACAACTAAATCTCCTTTACCAGTGTGGGTGAGGGCAAACAGATTTCTCTGGCTTGCCTGCTTATTATTACTGTTCCCCCTAGGAAGCTTGAGGTCAATTTAATATCAGCAAGAGAAGGCTTTTAGCATATTTTGCACAGATAGAAATCACATACAATGGCACATCTCTCCCCACTACACAGAGCAGAGAGGGAATTTAGTAGCCAGCCATTCTGCTTTCACACCTGGTGGTCTCTGGACAATATGTGTTACTACATGATCTTGTTTTTATGCCAGCGAAAGAAAAAGACATTTTCTTCCCAGCCCAACTGTGCCAGGAGCGGAGACAGAGCCAGAAACCAACACACCACCTTATGCCCACTAAAAACCACCAACACAGCCAATCTGGTGATTGTGCCTTCATGTAAGTACCCTTAATCTGGTTTGGGTAAAATCAAAGCAAGGTTTTAGCTCCTGGCTGCAGTCAAGGTGGCTGCTCTGGCCTGGCTAAGCAGAGGCAGCTGCCCACAGCCTCTAGCACCACCCATCACCACACATGCAAGTGATTTCTGCTCAGCTGCCAGCAGCTGGAGAACACATAATCCCATTTTTACAGGCCATGAAGCTTTTTCCTGTTAGACCTTCCTGCCATGGCTGTCTTCAACATTTCAGCCTCACAGGCTGCCTCAGCCCAGCAGCTACCTGGGATGTGTGCGCAGGTGGGATCCGTCGGCACTCCCCCGCTCGCTTATCGCGCCGGCAGCTGGTGCTAGAGATCAGCAATTAAAGGTTACTCTCTCTTTGTATCCTTCAGTGTCCAACTTAATTTAGATCTCAGCGTTTTGGTTGTGTGCTAAATGGGTACTCGTCTGCTCTCCTGTTCTCCCATCCCTTCTGTTATTAGTTTCTCGCTCTCCTGGGAGACCAACTTTAATGGCAAGGATTTTATCCACCGCTAGCCAGATGCCTCAGAGACCAGCTCCATTGAAGTATTTTAATGAAAATATGTTCCTGATGAAATTTGGATGGCATGTTAACAAAGACAGATCTTAGTCCTCAGCATCACAGCAGGTGTATTATGTGCAAACATAATCCACTGTGCTTCAAAGGGTTTAATAAAGTAGCCTGTCTATTTATCCTGTGCTCATCCTCCTGTTATCTGGGTTCTTTACAATTTCTACCATACAATCATTGGGATGACTTGTGATTTCTAATCATCATTTTTTGGACTCTGTCCTCTTTTGGAAGTGTTGACACAAAGGCAATACAGGTCTGAAAGAAGGCACTGAGGGGGAGTGCAGTGACCTGAGCTGCTGTCTTGGCTTTGTTTCTGACTTTACCGTTTGAGTATAATGTCAGCAAATCCATTTACTCTGGCAGAAAAAAATAAGGCAAAGCCTTTTTCATCAGCATAGGGAAACAAAAGATCAAAGATCACTCATAACTCATAAAATACTGCAAGGCCATTGGATCAAAAGCACTATAATAAGTGCAAAATACTGTGATACAAGTAAAACATCTTGCCATGTGTTCCAGACTCTTTCCTGCTGCATGGATTTCTTTACTTTCTCCTCTGCATTACAACAGAGGAAAGAGATTTTTTTTTCCTAGTGATTAAATCTTCAAAAGATTGTACTCATAGTAGAAAAAAGCCTGGCAATAGATTCACCAATGTAAGATTTTTCAGATGTTAAATATAGGCAGCAAGTGAGACTGGAGTTTCAGTCTTGGACTTGAGCAGACGTTTCAGAGCAGACATTTTGTTCACCTCACTCTTTTTCTTCTCTGAGCTTCTCCACCATCTGGGATCTACTTACAGTATTTTCTTTATTACCATGTGTGATTTATTTACTGTTTCATTCAAACCAGACCCAGTGACACAGTGCATTCACTTGTGCCAGGTGGTACCTTCCATCATCAGTGGGAAAGATGCTCCTGGCAAGACTGCGCACCTCTGCACTTAGCACCTCTACAGTGGCACTGCCTGAAGCTGAATTCTTGCTCCCAGTCACACAGACCAGGACCAGACATGGACACAGGAAGCTCCTCAGCATTCAAAGGAAGCATTGCCCAATCTCACAACAAGGCATGTAACAGGTCATGTAAGCTTCAAGTGTCCGGTGAAAAAATGCAGCATCCTTCACTCATTAGACTGAATAAACACGTGTCTGTATCCTCCAAAACGTCAAACAAAATCTTACCTACAATAAAAGACAGGCAAGTTAAAAACCCTCAATTGTACACACATTTATTTAAACAAACAAGGAGAATATTTAGAATTTGGATTGTTCAAAATAAAATGTTTAAAAACAGCCCAGAAAATCTTTATGACACACAAATAGTTCCCTTTTTGCTGTCCAGAATACAGTCTGAGTTCCTCAGCAAGGGTTTGTCTTGCTCTCCCAAAGGCTTTGTCAGTACTCCAGATGGCAGTGTGGCTGTGAAGCATTTACCATCGCAGACCCCAGCTAGCATATGGAAAAGGGGTTTAGCAGCAGGTTGATCAGAGTCCAGCGACAGCAGTGGTCAGTAACCCTAAGCAGCTGTTGGGTCTCAACACTTCAGTTGGGGCAGAGATACCCATGTTGTGTGGAAATCATATTTTCTCAGTCATATAGATGATACAAATTAACTAGGAGGGACCTTTTAGTCTGTTTTTAATTCTGTACATCAAAAACTGACAATGCCTTCCTCTTGGACCTTTATGTCATGCCCACCCTTACCATAAATGAATAAGAGAAAGCAGGAAAATTCATTACATGTAACACTGTCTGATATAAATGCTCCATAAAATCCTTTCCTATCTTCGTGGGCATGTAGGTATCCATTGGTCTTTATTTAAATCACAGACTTCATGTCATGCAAATAAATTTGACAGCAGTTGGAGATAAATTAGTCTGTTACATAAAAATGGATGGAAAGGGCTTTTCTTAAAGAAGTCTCTGCACGAGGATAGTTTCATCATGTAACAACAGTCCCTGAATATTATCCATGAACACTGGACACGACAAATACCCACATATATGTGGCCCTCAGCTGCAGACGGGCACATTAAGGAGCTGGTGCTTCTCTTCGCTGTTTGATGCTCCGTCTCCACTGCTGCAAGCTGACTCGCTGACTCTGGAGAGCGGCCTCCTGCCTGCCCGCCACTCTCTTCAGTCATCAACCAGCCTGGCTCCGACGTGCCAGCCCGTGCCTGGGCAGGCTGCCCTTACCAACGCCCAGCGGGAGGAGAGTGATTTTCACGGAGTATGCTGAGTTGGAAAATTCACAATGATCCACAAGGATCATTGAGTCAACTCTTGGCCCTGCACAGGGCCATCCCCAAGGGTCACGCCATGTGCCTGAGAGCACTGTCCGAACACTTCTTGAACTCTGTCAGGCTGGTGCTGTGACCACTTCCCTGTGGAGCTGTTCCAGCGCCCAACCAACCTCTGGACGAAGAACTTTTTCCTGACATCCTACCTAAACCTCCCCTCCTGACATCCTACCTAAACCTCCCCTGACACAACCTCAGACCATTCCCTCGGGTCCTATCACTGGTCACCACAGAGAAGAGATCAGTGTCTGCCCCTCTGCATCCCATCGTGAGCAAGCAGTAGACTGCGATCAGCTCCCCCCTCAGCGTCCTCTCCTCCAGGCTGAGCACACCAAGTGACCTCAGCCGCTCCTCGTAGGGCTGCCATGCAAACCGCACGCACCCTGAGGGGAGCAGCGGACCTGCCCCAGGGCTCACACCGGGGCCGGCCGCCGGCCCAGCCCGAGGCGCACACGGGTCGGGCGCGCCCCTCACAGGTCTCCGTTCCCGCCGGGCCGACGCAGCCGGGCGGGCGGGC